>NNCF01125799.1:268141-321184 GCA_002313205.1 Laupala kohalensis | reverse complement strand
CTAGAAAAATTGTTCTATAAGCGTCTTCTAGATTTTTTATCAAAATATAACATTCTCTCTGACGATCAACACGGTTTTAGGAAATCCTTTTCCACTACAAGCGCCATATTTTCCTTCTTAAACGATGTTACCACATCTCTAGACAGTGGAGAAAATCCTCAGGGTGTTTTTCTTGACTTATCCAAAGCATTCGATGTCATCGATCACGGAATTCTCCTTACCAAATTGCATTCTTTAGGCATTCGTGGACTTCCACATCAATGGCTAACTTCTTATTTAAAAGATAGATATTAACAGGTCGAAATATCCTACACACACACACAAAACAACAACAACAACAACAACAACAACAACAACAACAACAACAACTTCATTGTTGTCTTTCAGAAACAAAGACACTTACTTGCATAGTACCCCAATGTTCAATTCTCGGTCCTATACTCTTTTCATTGTATGTGAATGACATATCATCCACATCGGATAGTAAAATGGTTCTTTTTGCTANCCAATGCTCAAAAAGTTTTGTCTAACCTTTCGACTTGGTTCCATGCAAATCGTCTCATTGTAAACACTGACAAAACAGTGTCTATGTCATTTCACAATAGTATCACAAAATATTTACCCCAGGTTTCTCTTTCTTTAAACGGAACACAATTAAAAACTGTTACGAATTCAAAATTCTTAGGTCTCCATATTCAAGACAACCTCAAATGGAATAGTCACATTGCCAATCTAAATTCCCAATTAAGCAAATTGTGTTACGCATTCCGAATCTTAGTTAACGTAGTTAGTCCACGTATTTCCCGTTGCATATATTTTGCAAACGTTTACTCCCATTTACATTACAGCATTACCCTCTGGGGCATTTCCGGTCAGAGTATTCAAACTTCCAGAAGAGGATAGTTCGGATAATTTGTAAATCTCACCCCCAAAACTCTTGTAAACATTTATTCAAGGAATTAAATATCTTAACACTTCCCTGCATTTATATTTATGAAACAGTTGTGTTTGTTAAGACCGTATTACTGAAGTGTCACCCTTGCTTCATACGAAACAGTCTCGTTCACGAACACAATTCTCGCAATAGTAATAATATTCATCGCTCTAGAGTGTCAACCACTCTTTGCCAAAAAGGACCATATCATTCAGGAATCATTCTATAAAAATCCCTGCCCAAGGACATTAAAGATATTATGAAATTGAATCTCTTCAAATCCGCAGTTAAAAACTACCTCCTACCACCAGTGCTTCCGTAGTTAAAACTACCAGTGCTTCTACAATGTAAAAGAATTTAATGATTTTAATGAAATTTAAGTCCATCTTATACTTTATTACGCCAATGCTGTAGTACTTTTTAAATAACTTATAACAATTTCAAAAACTATTTTCTTGCATGATTGTGTTGCCGTATGACTCATATTAATTTAGTTTTGTGTACTCAACTTTGGCATGGTTGTGTACATTAATTCTGTTTAATTACATTAATCCTGGCCCGGGTTTTGCTCCGGTTTTCCTTCGGGTAGAGGCGGATTTTTTATACAGGTTCTCTAGGTTTTGTCTAGGGACATGTTTATTGTAATAATAAATCATGAATTTAGTGTTATTTCAATTCTTATGATTTTTAAACACTATACTCAGAATAATCTATAGTTCGATAATAACTTGTACATGTAAATTTTTTGTGTTAAATTACAAACATATTGACATTCTATTAGTATTATAACTCACAGTTAACTTTTCATCTTATCAAGGAATTTTTGCTGAAATTTTTGAATCCGCCTCTACCTTAGGGCCCTTGATCGGAATTGATGGGATGGTCCCTTGCTTGCTTCCGGAAAGTAAATTAGTTTATTGTCCTCCACATGGTCATACGCAGTTTGTACTGCTTTTTTGAAAATAATTTTTTTTTTATTAAGAACTACGACATTCAAGAGATTAATAATTATAGATTTCTTGCAAGCCAAGTCTATTTCTCACTACAGATTAACAAACAACTTGGTAGGAGAAACAAAATAAAGATCTACAAAACACTCTTCAGATCAGTGATAACATATGCCTGGTTCTTGGAGAAAATTCAAACCAAAAGTTATTGGTATTTGAAAATGAGGATCTTAAGAAGAATCTTAGGGCTCACACAAGATGAAAAAATATGTCGAATTAGTTACCATCACCAATTAAAGGTCATGTTCAAGGAACACAACATAGTTGAATAATATATACACAATACAGTTCCAAAGACTAAGATATGTAAATAATATCTGATGATACAATACAAAAAAATCACTCTCAGAAAGAATTCATAAAAAGGGGCCAAGACGTAAACCTACAAACAGATGGGAGGTCGCAGTACAGAAAGATACTGCAGTTGAGAGATAGGAGATAGAAGACACAGGATTGACAACTTAGAGGTAAAAGAACTAGGACAATGGTGAGACAGTGGTGGATCCAAGAGGGCTGTACTATTGCTATCTCTCTTGTGGGCACGCGCATAGTACAAAGAGTAATAATAAAAGAGAGGGGGTTTTTTATTTCGAAAAAAATTGAGCATGCTCATAAATTGAGCATGAACCAATATATTCTGTCTAACATAATGACTTTATAGGACAAAAATATGACTTACTTTCCTTTTATCAATTTCCACTCCTACAAGGGACCAAGACCATAAAATGACGATATATCAGGGTATCTTACTGTTTGTGTATGTGGCAAAAAAAAATTATGTACTTTATTTTACATCCAATATTGCATTTCAATATTACTACCTTCATCCTCATTAAATACCACTGAATTTTAAAGATTTAATACATGTTATAGTTTTAGATGGAATGCCGAAATGTTTTCGGTTTCATGTGAATTACCATTTTATTGAGAAAATCTGAATAAAGTAAACCTGAAATAGAATTGACTGTTAAGAGTTCTTTTATGAAAACTGCAATTAAAGTTAATATGTTAAATGTGTAGGAATATCTCAAATTCCAGTCTCGAGACATTAATTTTTTTTTAATTTCAGGGGAGGCACCCGTACACCCTTATATTTCCTTTATGTATCCATCCCAAAATCAAATCCTAGATCTGCCCCTGTGGTAAGATAAAGAGTACTTTGATCATAAAAATTATCAAATTCAGAAAATACAAAAATTAATAAATTATACTGACTCGTAGCTTGAATAAAAAGTATTAAAGTGATATTTAAAAAAGCTTTTAATAAAAATCAATAATTCCTTCACATTAAAGAAGCTGCTTCAGAGGGCATGAATTGGTAAATGATAGAAAGACAAAATGAAATAGACACATGACATTAATAAACATAACAGCACTTCTCCACCCTTAGTTTTAGACAAATGTTTTATTATAGAAGCAATGTTAAACTACTATCATTATTGTAAACAGCGGTATATTGGCTAAGGTATATATTAACAGATATAAATTCAGTTCAGATGTAACAAAGGTAAAAAAATATGAGTGAAAAGTGTGCTAAAGTAATTGTTATTCAATATTTTAATAAATTACTGACACAGCTTAAAAAATTAACTGGTAGTAGAATAAATACAAATTGTAAATTAATAAAATGGATCAAAGATGTTTAAATAGGTTAATATCAATAATATTTCTAATCACATTTGTAATCACTTCATTTCTATTTCTTTTCAACTTATATATTCAACACATCAAGTCGCTCTGGTGGCGCAGGTTGTAGTTTTCTTCCTCATCACCAAGTCATCCTGGGTTCAATTCCCAGAGAGGCCAGAAAATATTTGTAGCTTTTCACATTAATATCCCAGTACATATAGCTTTGACAACTGGAAAGCGAACCTTCCTTTATCATTCCACCTCCCACTACTCCTAGTATCACTAAATCTTACTCCTATTAACACCTCCACATGGGCCAAGTTGTTGGTAAACCCAGCTAAGCAGCCCGCCTACTAACAATAGCCTATCACCCAACTCCTACCTCCTAACGCTCCATGCAGATAAGCTTCATTATCATCCTATATTTCCCATTTACAAATTCTGCAAGTACAATAACACATCAAAGCTTTACTTCATGAACATTGCATACATCCGATGTCTAATAAAATGTCAACTGTTCAGACAATATGTCTATGTCAATTGTAAATATTAGTACATGTTTGTTTCGGGACTCTCCACCTACTTTTTCTTCTTCAATACTCTCTGATTTGTGGATATTTTTGGAACTTTGTATTCACATATTAGTTTTAATTATTATAATAACTTTTTTAGAACATAAATTTTTTAATATGTAATTATTTCAGTTTTTAAGTAGCCAACCTATGTACAGGTGTCTTTGCACCTCCACGGGAGATTCAGCTTGCTGCATTTTTGTATAACTGGTGAATAATAATTAAAAAAATATTACTCACAAGCAGGAGGTGCAACTTCTGGAATGTTTTTTTGTAGTTCTGAAAGTGGTTGAGCCAGAACTCGAAGATTGCTCACATGAAGTAACATTGCTTTGTGAAGAGTCTGATTTGATTCCGATGCTTTGCCATGGGCTTCTTGGTATTTGCTTGCTTCACGTGACAAGTCGGTGGCCACTATTGATGGCGGTCGCTTTCCCACGATATCCTGATATTCTTTCTCTCTTACTTCTTCATCCTAGTAGAAACACACAAAAAATTAGTTTACAACAACAGAAAATTCAAAGTCACATAACAAACTAAAGTAGGTAATACACTGAAAAATAGAAGTACTGTTTTAGATTATATGTTAAGTACAATTCAAATTACAGGAATATGCAAGATTCATTCAACCAGCACAATTGTATAAACCTCAAGTTATTCAATCTATAAAAAATTTAAATTCGATTATCTATGGAGAAAAAAAAAAAATTATTATTTTCCACTTTTTAAGATAGCAACAGGTATCTTAGATGTAAAACAAAACAAGCAAGATAACAATGACTATCTTTAAATAAATTTACAAAAGAAATGAATTTTTAATTTTTTTCAATTAAATTAGGTTTTTAAAGATTTATATTTGAACTGGGAAACCTGGGAATTACACTTTGAATTACAGTCACAATTATTTACCTGAAGAAGCTCCTTTATTTCTTGTAGCATAGCTTCCACATCATGGTATGTGTCTGAAAGTTTATTCATAGAGTCAATCAAATTTTGAATGGCATCAGGTTTCACACTCATTGCAGCACAACGGTCCACCAATTCCTGATAAAAAAAATTTTTTTCCAAATTACAGAAGTAATGAGTATTTTACATAAAAATTATTTTGTCATCATCATACCTGTGGTAATCTACTGGATTCACTATGAATATTCAAGTGGTCTAACTGTAAAGAAGTCATGAAACTAACAAGCTCCTCATCTTTTTCATCAATTTGAGCTCCCACACGACGTAGCAGCTTTGCTTTTTCTTCACTAGAATAAACAAAAACATCCACACTCATTTTTAAAGTCTCGAGACATTTTACATAAGGAACTCTACACTGAAAGTCAAGTAAATTAACCGAAAACATGCAATATGGCTACCTAACACAAAACACAACTTCCACAAATTTAAGTAGAATCCGAATAAATATTAATAGTAGTCTATTAGCTGTACTGTGAACTAAGTGACTATTTGTTGTGAAAAATACAAGTTAATAAAACAAAAACCAAAAACACAAGGTAATATTCGTTCCACACACTAGAGGCAGAAAGAATAGAACAGTACTGTTTGTGCAAGCGAGTTGAATTGGTGGCTGATGTTGCCAATAGATTTAAGTTTAAATAAATTTGTATGTCCTGCTGATAATGCAAGGCACATTTACCATTACTCATATGGACAATGGCGAAGTTGAAGCAGAGGCTACACTGTGCACCAACATCAAGACAGCGAGACTTGCAATAAATAAATTAATTAATAATTTATTGTCAAGAGAGTAGTTACAAACTGTCTATGACTATGTTGAGGACAAAAAACTAATTTACTGCTACTACTTGATAATAAACTTATAACAAAGTGGTTCCTGTTTATCATTTTTTCTTGTGCTACATTTTCTGTAAAGTAACATAACTAAGTATAGATACAAAAATTATAAAACTTTATTGTCAAAAAAGCAGTTACAAACTGCGTATGACCACGTGGAGGACAATAAACTAATTTTACTCTCCAGAAGCAAGCAAGGGACCATCCCATCAATTCCGATCAAGGTCCCTAAGGCAGAGGCAGATTTAATATTTCAACATACTCCTAACGATAAAAAAATTGTTCAAGACATGTTACAGTATTAACAAATACCAACAAATATAAACATAGAAAAGTCATTTCAAAAGTACAAATTATTATCAAGCTATAAATTAGTTAGAAAGTATTGTTGATAATTCATAACTTTTAAATAACACTAAATTCGTAAATAATTATATCAATTGATGCCATCTCCAGGCAATAGCCTAGCAAGTCTTTATAAAAAAAATTTCCTCTACCCAAAGGAAAATTACATTACGTGAATTTTATCACAGACACATAAAATGTCTTGAGCAAGCATCTTACATAGTTAATCCCAGTAGAAGAATATTGTAGAAGAACAATAAATTTAGTAAATATTTTCACTTTAGTTTTTCAATACTGCCAAAAAAAATCATAAACTTGAAAAGAAAAGAAAGTAGGCTAAGAGAAATTGTGAAAGAAAAATATTGTGGTAAATCCTATACATACCTGTACAAAGATGAAGCTTCATGGGCCTTCATAGGAACTAACCTAGCAAAGATATCAGAGCCAGAAATCTCTGAATCGTTCACATTGAATGGAATCCCCTTCACAAGAGAGGCACCTTTCACATCAGGAAGAGTATCTTTCTCAGGAACTTCTTCGTGGTAAATAAATTCATTTTCATTTTTAGCAGCCTTCTTCTTTCCTTCAACTACATCAGCAGTAAAAACTAATGCTTCATTAATCATCTGCACAGAATAAAGTTTGAATGAGAAATATAATTTTTAAAAGAAAGACATAAAAAGAGTGTCATATAAAACATTAAAGAAACTTCAGTTCATGTGACTATTCCATAAAAATATGACATTCCTGCAACGGAATCCGAATAATGTCCCTGTTGAGGTGTTTTTTGCTGAGCAGATGCTCAAATATTTAATTAGAAAAGAAAATTAGGAGTACTATACAGTAAAATGGATTGTCGAGCATGACATGATGAATGTGCTGATTTGTCTACATAACATGCTTTCGCTAACTTAGCGCAAAATGAGTAAGATTCGAAAAGAAGTATTATTCCAATAGTTAGAAAAGTAGTTCTCTAGTAAGTAGTAGAATTAGAGAAGTAAAGGAATTTCATCATGTCGAAAATCAATAATATGGAATGTATATTAAAACGAATGTATTTCTATGCTAATGAAATGTTAATAATAAACACTTAGGGTCATTCACCTAGACTAAAATAGTTTATTGTCCTCCACTTGGTCATACACAGTTTAAAACTTTTTTTTGCAATACAGTTCATTAGTTGTACTACTTTCAGAATACTATGTGAGGTATCAATGAAAGTGTGAACTGCACAGACATTAAATTTTGTTTTCAGATTACGGAAAAAAATGTCCATGAATATGAACAACTTCGGCTATAAAATATTATGTTAGGTATCGATAAATGTGTGAACTGCATTCACAACTTGTTTAAAATACTATTTTGAAGGTAGTGTGTGGAACATTTAAATAATCTTTTCTTTTCAGGGTGAATTTTAGAGAGTCTCTACATTACTGTGACGTCACTTCGTTCTGCGATTATTTCATTATTTTTTCATCTGTGTTCCTTTCAGAAAATCATTTCCTAATGAAATAGTCTATTTAAATTAATTTTTTTACAATTCATACGGCCGAAAGTTACTTCTCATGGCAATAACTTCATAAATAATTGTTTTCTCACACTATGTTTTTACAGAAAGGCATCAAATAATGCCTAAAAAAGATTCCCCTCCCCCCACCAAGAGTGTCACGTAAACTAAAGCACAGCCCACAAAATAGCAATTCATAAATACTTCTGTATGATCCATCCCCTTGGAAAGTTTTGCAGCTTCTTCCAGTTTCTCAGACGCTGCCTGGTAGTATGCGACACGCTCTCCCATCTTCTGTTGCTCTTCTGCTTGTTGACCTTGATATAATAAAGCTATGCACGAGTGATACGCTGTCTTGAATTTGACATAACGCTTCCAAGTCTGGAAAAGAATGAATCAGAAATATATTTCTGGGCAAATACACAATATGTAATTTTAAATATTGCGCTTGGTACTATTAGAGAGAGAATTACAATTCTGTGAATATCAAACTAATACTTAGAATACAAACTTTGTATATCTTTGAGCCAACAGTTTCTGAAACTGTACAATCATCCGATCCTCCTTGCTCTAGAGTGTTCAAGGCTAAATTGTAATAATCCACAATTTGTGCTGCCACTTTTGCTGAAAATCGAAAAGAAAACGTTAATGGCCAGAAAGTGAATTTGTAAAACTAAAGATAAGTCACTTACCGATTATGGTTGCTTTTCTGTTATCCATCATACTTTTTTCTAAAATGCATTCTTGGGCTTGAGCCAAGGACAGATGGTACATGAACTGCATAACATCAGGAGCAAGGTCAACACCAGCAGGTTGAGGGAACGAATCTTTCAAGTGCTAAAAATAACATATTAGCACAAATACATTATCAATTAATTGATAATTAGAAAAACCAGTCATAATATTGTATAAATAATACATTGTCAAAGTTAATTTCTTAATTCTTTATTCGGCAAGAAATAATCTGAATTTACTTCTATTAGAAAGTTTTAAATCTGAAAATAGCTTTCTACATGATTGATTGTTGAAATATAATAAAGTAACCTCATAATAATATGAAGTTTGTTAGACGAATCTAGAGAGTGAAATATGAAACATTAAAAAGGCACACACAATAGAAGCAATTACATTATTACACATCAGTAAAATTGTACGTATTATACGTTTGTATCGTACGAAATTGTGAACAAACTACAGCAATAATATAACATAAAAGGTACTCATCAGTTCAAGTAAAGCAATACTAACATACAAAAAATAATATTTGAATATAACAAAAAAGAAACTTTTTAGCACTTCAATAATACAATCTACTAATAGTATATTTTTATGGGGTAAACTTCAGTTTACATGACTCGGTCGTAAAAAGATGGCATTACCTGCATTTGATTCCAAATAATGTTACATTTCACTATTGTAGACAAGAAACTTGCTCAGCTTCATCAAAGTATAATAAGCTGCTATAATTATCATTTCAAAAACAAATATCATTTGCTAAAGTATAAAAGAAGCCTTATCTACCTGAAAAGCCCAAGCAGCACATTGGAAATGGGTACATGACATTTTCATCCCATCGGAAGTTGTCCGAGAATCTGAAGCTCCAAGTTGAGAATGCAGTGCTCCAATATTATATAATATAGCAACCATTTCAAATCGTATGTCGGCCAATGTACACACCATGCTTGCATATGTATCACGCCTAAAAGGAACAATCATAAGAATTATAATTAGAACAACATGAAAACCATAAAGCAAAATAGGTTATGAAATCATTTTACCAAGTGAAAGATACGGCTGCTGCTCCATCTTTATGCATGGGAAACCGACTCTGAAGAAAATGCAGTTGACAATAATAGCGTTTAAGTGTCGAACATCCTGTAACATCGCGGACTGCACACACCGCAGACGCTCGCAAACCTTCCAAGGAATGAATCTCATTCGAGTACATCTCTGGATCTTCATGGTAAAAATCTCTAATATACTAAAAAATAGACATAAAAACTATGAACAGCTCAAGAAAAAAATAGAATAAAAAGACTAGAATCAAAGTAGGTGATAATCCTAAGTATTTTCACGTTTCCAGAAAACATTTTTAAATTAAAAATTATGCCTACCTGCTTCAATTTGGTACCAAAAGATGTTCGTTCGGGGCTCACTTTGAGATCGAAGTTAAGCATGGGCAAACGAGGAACAGCTTCCATTCTTAACTATATTTTGCTTACATTCACTAAAAATTTTCAAGAGTTCAGCACCAATCCTATGATTACTTTCCCGATGTCAAAACGTTATCAACGCAATGTCATTACACTTTTCACATCACTCGATAGGCAGCGCTAGTCTCACGCACATGACATTTCCGTGCTGACGTGAGCGGAAGTTGGGGTTGTAGACAATTCGACGTGGACGACATCTGCGAATCGGGACGGCGGTGTGACGATCACGCCAGCTAGTTTGGAAAGGTCCCCGTCTATGTGAAATCTGAGCGTGGGTCGTGTACCTATTGTGTTTGCAGAAGCTGTACTTGAAGAATTTGGTATTATTGGGTGGTTCTGAATTTTTTGAGCTCTTCCATCCGCCAATCATGGTAAAAAAATACTGTAGTATAGTTTTAATTTAGAAATAAAATATTCATTATCGGTCGCTTCTGCTACAGCTGGTATTGTGTTATTAATTTTCCTTCTTTATTTTATGGTAGCCTGCTTCTCCGAGTTCCACATCTGTTGGAGCAGGTAGCCGTTCTCCCACCAAAGCTGTTGCCCCTAGGTCAGCTAGCGGTGGGACCGTGAGGCAAAGGTATGTGAAATGTCAATTCTGTGGTTGTAAATTAACATGAAGTATTCATATTTAATGAAATTGGATAATATTTTTTGCCTTTTAGGAAAACTACAAGTTCTTCCTCGGCAGCTGCTAGGAATAGAGGCGCAGGTGCAGGAAGTGGTGGAATGTGGAGATTTTACACTGATGACTCTCCAGGCATTAAAGTGTTAGTTTTTAGTCATTATTGTGGTTATGAGAATTCATTCTCTGTATTTGAACAACATTTATCTGATTTGTTTTGTTTTAGTGGACCTGTACCCGTTCTGGTTATGTCGTTACTTTTCATCGCATCTGTATTCATGCTGCACATCTGGGGAAAATACACTCGCTCATAACTCAGGGAAAAGGGCCAGTGGTGAGCAATTTGCTGTCACTCTCTCCTCTCATGTTAATCATTCCAGTGAGGGTTTGAACAGTTATTTTGCTTCGTGATGGGATGTTAAAAGGTGGTTGACTCACATTTTATATATTATTTATGATTAAAACATATAAGACTTCTGAAGCATTAAGATTTTTTATTTACATACTGTATTTTTAACCCAAGTTATATGTTTCCGTATAAAAATAGCTTATTTCATTCTTAAAATAGTATAAAACAAAGTCAACTAGGTACCTGTTCTAACATTCAACATTACTATCGTACTTGTGAAGTTAATTCTAAATCTACACAAATCTTGATGTTAAAACAATAAAGAGTGCAATTCTTACTATTAAAATTCCCTGTATTATCCTATCGTGACACTACTTGGAGCAAAAATTCCATTATAATTTAAATATTTCCAATTTTCAGAAAAATCATGATAATGCTTCATGTTGTGTTACAGAAATAGCAGTGCACTGGTGCTAAGACTTAACTCTTCCATTTGTCAGTAGTTAATCCTTAATTTGGAAGAATATTTTTGTACAATTATTCAGACTTAATATTGGCAGTTTTAAAATCTGCTTTGAAAAAAATTGTCATGCAAAATAATATACACTGTTGTTTGGTCTTGTCATTAAGTACATAATAGCTTAAATATTCTATGTAAGATCAAGTTCTTGTGCAATTTCAAGTCAGTTATTTACAATTTTTGTATAATGGGTGCCAAATAAAAAATTATTCTTTTTTTTTTTTTTCAGTTTTATAAGTATTGTGTGCTGTTATTTAAAGTGTTTAAGACTTGTGCAAAAGTGAATTCTAATTTTAATATAACATAGCTTCATTTTAATATATTTCAAAGTGATATTGCCGAAATAACTTAATATGGGAATGGCAACTATAGGAATTACAAAAAATTAAGTACACCAGGAAGTTTGATCACACTCCAATTTGTGAAGTTGCAAGATGCTCTTAAGAAAACCAAAGAAATAGTACTTAAAATTCTTAAAGATTATGACCATATTATTCTATTTATTGCTTATATCACCTATAGAATAGTGGTATTTGCATTGGCAGATGTAGATTACATCAGGTAGAAAAGTGGAATTGAGGTCAAGTTGAAATATTCCATTTCAAGTCTGTGATATTGAGAAGTATGTGGGCATAGTGTTTTTGTATTAGATTCTTCTGCATACTAGCTATGGTACTCGTGAAATAAACTCGACAGTGCCATAACGTAGTCTTAAATACAAGGCATTCTGACTAAAATTTAACAACTAACACAAGAACTTTGCCATTAAAATGTATTATAAAATTTAAACTAATAACAAACTTTAGCTCTCCATTAAAATGATGAAATTCTATTCTACATAAAATTCTTAAAACAAGATAACAATATTAGCACCCCTTGTAGACTGGTGAGCCTCTTGATTTGTATGTACATATTTTTTCTTGAGTCGAGTTAAAACTAGTACTCGATAAAACTGAATCATCACAGTCATTAAATATGAATCACTATATAAAAATTCTTCTATCGCACTGATGAAATATCAGTTGAATATAAAAATATAAAATAATGTCCTTAACAAAACCAATCACAACCCCCCCTTGGAAGAACTCTCTGCCAAAATGATTATGACAGTTTTCTTCTCAGTAATTACGTAGAAGAGTCGACTGCTAATTAGACAGTGAGGATTCCAAGGTTTCGTTCACGTTTAGGTCTGACTGGTCTGCATCGTTTTGTATAGTGATCATCATCTTCTCTTCATCACCTGAATCGCTGCCTTCTGAAGAGACAGATTGTGTGGAAGTGGCTGCCTCCTGGAAACAAAGAAAATGCTTTCGTACTTCTCATCACAACTACTCATTACATTAGTCTCTCTCACTGAACACGATAAATAAAATACTATCAGTCAAAAAATACACCAATTTCCTTCCAGATTCTCTTAACTCATAATTTTAGGATTAATTAAAAAAAATAGTTTCATTGGTAAGTGCTCTGCCTTTTATCTAAAATCGAATTTGAAAATTATATGATTTTTGTTTGAAAATCCAGTTTTGAGCTAATATTGTCTGCAACATTTAAGAGATGAGTTGCTAAATGAATCTTTTCCCTAATCTGTAGATTTTTCTGAAAATGTCAGTGAAGAAATTACTATAATAAGATAAAAATTACCTATGTTATGAAATTTTTCACAAAACACTGTCACTTGGCGGTACATTTCAGTTTCGCCTTTTTCAGTAAGTTTTAAAATTATATGCTAATACATATAAAAGAATTACTGAGATAAATATAAAATTTTGCAATGTTCATTAGAATAACAAAGGAAACAAGTAAAAATGTGATGACATTCTGAGACCAACATAACTTAAGATAAGGAAAAAGTGAATCATCTGAAACCTACTCATATTTCTTTGTTCTGTTAAGTATTAAAGAGGTCAAACATATGTGTTATTGAAAATATCATTGATGTACTTGCTTACTACACTTCAGGTGAAAGTTACAAATTTTACTCATTTGATTACTTAATGGTTCTGAAACAAATCTTACCCTTTTTACTACATGCACTGAAAATTACTATTACATGAACAATTCAGCCATATAATAAAGGACCAGGAAAAATTGCATTTATTTTTTATTGAATTAGCATCTATTATTTTGAAATTAGCATCCTTTATCATTTTTTGCTTCTAAAGACAGAGAATTTTATTAAATTTAATCGTATATGTTTTAGCAGTATACACAAATATGTAATAAATTCATAGGATCATTTGAACATATATAATAATTAATAACAAATTAATCTGACTTAAATGGTGTTTCCCCCTCCCCTTCAAATGTAGAAACCACGATTAATTTGGAAGAGAGTTAACCAGCTAGCACCCTAGAACCAATGCCTTAATTCATACACTTAACCGATTGCATGTTACACCACTGATTTCACTATGTGAGTCCAAAACTTCTTGTCTATGGACGAAACAATGGGGAAATTAAATGCACAACAACGCTCTTTTTGATATGCCTACATTATTATGTTTAAAGTGAGAAGGGGCAACTATATGAATATTAGTGTTCACACATTTTTCAATGCTGTATTACCAATTTTGACTAGTAATTCTTGTTTAATACCCCATTTCGCTTCTTTAATAGTATAATTTTGCAGATAATTCTCTTTTCTTCCAAATTTTATCGGAAAAATCGCATTTATCACAAAGTGCAGTTTGTTCCGGTTCCTACAGATAATCAACGACATTAAATACATTAATTTCATTAAACCTCACTTGTGCATCACTCAAAACATGTAAAAAATACATAACTACAACTGAAAATGTAATAAAGCATAATGAATGTACGACGAACGTACTTGTGAGAACTGGCTCTGTTTCAAAGCATAAATCTCTTCTGACATCCACATTTCCTTATCACTGCCATCTGCTTCATCATCAAAACCCTACAATTCAGGGATATGTGTTAGTTTACGAATTACACAATTTTCTTTTTACATTAATGAGCTAACATTACAAAGTTAAAAAATATGTCACAATGGGTGCAAACTACCCTGAATAAATTGTAACATTTCTGTAAATATGCTTACTGATAATCGTCCTTTGGCGTGAGTTTTGATATGCTTGGATAAATGGTCACTGCGCATAAACTTTTTATTGCACTCGGGGCATGCAAATCTTTTTTCTCCTGTATGGGTTCTTCTATGTCTCTGCAAAGATAAAAAAAATNTGCAAAGATTAAAAAAATATCATCTTTTAATAACACTATCATTCATTAATCATAAAGCTCTATGGACAATTCTTCTTGAAAGCATACTGATGGTGAGCAAGAGTTACGTTTAAATAATACAAATAAATGTTAATGATACAAAAAGTAGGACTCAAATATGTTCCTGCAAAAATGCTGGATCGTTATGACATTACAAACCTGCAATTCATCAGAACGAGTGAAGCGTTTTCCACAGAAAACCCAACTGCAAATGAAAGGTCTCTCTCCTGTGTGCCACCTTAGGTGAGCTCGTAAATGAGATGTTTTACCATATACTTTATTGCATCCAGGGATATGACAAAGATGTTGCTTCTTACGGTCTCCACTTCTAAACCTGAGAGAAAATAGTGATACATTAAATACAAAAATATGTTCTTGAAACAACACTTGAATAAATGTTTAGTATGGGTGAACACTATATTCCTAATAGCATCCTAATAGTAAAATGTCTTATGCTTGCTTCCAGAGAGTGACTCAGTTCATTGTTCTCCACATTGTCACAGGCGATTTGTATCGAATTGTTTGGCAGCAAATAATTTATAAGTTTTTCTTTTAAAGATATTTCAGGAAATAGTTAAGAGAATACTTAGGAAGCCAGTGCTCTGGCAATTTGTCTTTTACTCAGAGCATGTCCCAGCATTTTCAAATCTTGGATGTTGACTTAAAACTCACAGCATTCAAGAATTCAAGCTTAAAATATTAAATAAACTAATAATTATATAAATAATACTCCAAAAGTATTTTTACTTCAACAAATAGTAATAAAAATGGGAGGAAAAAAAACATTCCTTATTAATTCCAAACTTGTACTAAAACACAGTTTCCCATAATTCCTAGCCATGGTTTGAAAAAGTTTAAGGATTAAATTAGCTTTAATTGCTTTTTTAAACGAATAAAGGTTTTCATTGATTATGTAAATTTAAAAATCTAGTGTCGGTAATATTAAATAGTGGATCAACCGCAAAACCACTAGACCTTTTAATATACTTATATCGGTTATTTTAATAATGTGTTACATAAAAGGTTTATTTCAGCATAGAGAAATCTAAAAGACTAAGAATATAAAGAACTTCAACTTTTAAAAAATGTAAGCAAACAACTTTAAATATCAAATTTACAAAAATTAAAATTTTAAAGATATTATAACATTTGTTCATTTTCAGCCTTAAAACTCAGACTGGATAAGTACCTTGCAAGGTTCAGGGCTATAATTGTGACGGGACCCCTTAAGGGGTGGCCTTTTTAACCTCCTAGTTTTAAGTAAGATGAAATAAATGTATCAAATGAAAATGATAAAAAATACAATAAGTAGTGATTATTATTCAATAAAACATTTTTTTCTTGATTTTTCTGAGAAGAAGTGTCAATGGATTTCAATAAATTGTTGATTGAATATTAAGGAATGCTGAAGAAGATAATCTATTATACTACTTCTCTACATATTTTTAATCCTTTCCAAAATTGAAAAATCTCTAAAACTCACAGTTTTGATCAGAAATGTTATAAATAATCAATGTAATATACATATTTGGATTCTACCCAATTCGAAATTTCAATGAAATTAACATTCCTTAGTTTGTAGAAATATTTTTCATTCAATTAAAACAAAATTTCTTTACTCTGCAGGTTCCAGGAGTGCCCCTAGATCCAGAAGTTTTGAAACTACACTTTTACAGAGACCAACCTGTCGCCATCCTTGCAGTTGGGGCAAGTGCAAGCAACGCGACGAACTCGTGTCTTCTGGTGGGGTCGCAATCCATCTCCGTCTGCATCTGAAGGTTGAGGAGCCGGTGCTAGAGCAGGCGGCGCAGGGCCAGGGGCAGCAGCAATCACTTGCCACTTGGGTACATCGGTCACTTCTGAGGCTACAGACTGGTTGCCTGGGGCTGGACCTGTGGTGATGATATGAGCTCCTGGAGGAAGGCCACTGTTACCTCCTCCTGCTATTCCCAGCTGCAGAGCTGATGCTGGGATAAGCTGAACATTGCCCAAACCTGGGACATTCTGGATAGGAATAGCCTGAAGGCTAGGTACCTGTGCAAGTAATTAGTTACATCAATTCCTGACAAAAAAAAGAAGAGTCTACAAAAAGAAATCAGTAAACAAAATTGAAAAAAATTTAAACTGTACATAAAGGTAATGAAAACATCAACTTATTTTCAAAAATTTGATGGAAAATTTATACAAATTGATACATTGCTTCTCAATTCTGGAGCATCAAAACCAAAATAACTTCAGGAATGCAGGAAAAAGCTATCAAATTAAAAACCAGTGATATTACTATACTTGTATTAATGAAATGTGTTATTGAAGTACCAATTTCAATGAGATGAAAACAAATTAACAGTATTTTATAGTTTATTATTACAAATTTAGGCTAAATATTTTTTCTCTCAAAAAAACAAATGAGTTTAATTTTACAAAAACTTTAATAAGAACATAAGATAATTATTTAGTGAAAGTTGCAAAACTTATGTATCTAAATTCAACAAGGGAAGCAAAAGAAATTTTTACCTGAATAATGTTACCAGTTGTTCGGACCCCAGTAGCACTGGTCAATCCTGGTAACCCTGGGGCAGGTATAACAGTGATCTGTTGGCCTTGTGCATTAGTAATTGTTATCTGTTGAGGTTGGGCTGCTTGTTGGTTTTGATGCTGGTGAGCCTGTTGTACTGTTACTGTTTGGTGATTTCCTTCATGAGTTGAAGAGCCCGTAACGAGACTTGGAGCCATAACAGTCTATAACAAACAAAATAGGAAGCATAATAAAAATATAAGTAAATTTATTTCACATCCAACTTTACTAAATCTGTAGCTATGAACAACATGGCTATAATTACATGAATTACAAGGACTTAAAAAATTATGAGACTAGTAAGATTTGTTCATGATTTGCACAATGCAACCCATGAAAGTACAGAGCATATAGGTAGACTAAAGTAGCACTGCCCAATTGGTAGCCCATGGGCCGCATGTGACCAGTGAGATTCTTTGTACCGCCTGCGAGCAATAGAACATTTTACATCAAATTCAACATAAAATGTTTGGTTAGGACACAACTTTGTAATATAAATCTTTGCTGTCAGAATTTGTATTTGACATGTCCAGTGAGAGAAAAACAACTGTATTCAGAATTACCCAATCATAATAACAATATGAAGCATTTTATTATAATACTAAATATTAAAAATATGTTTCAAAGTTAAAGGCACATGCTGTTTAATTTTTCTAGCTTCAAGTAAAATATATTAGTAGATGACAAGAATATATTGTGTTACAAATAAATAAATATGGCCCATTAGTTTTGTTCGTCATGCAACATTTTGCGAAACTCCATCCTGTGCCTGCCCGATCAAAAGTGTATACAAAATGGCCCACAGACTGAGTAAAGTTGGACAACACTGGTCTAAAGTACGCAAATGTTATGTGAGGAAAATTACCTGCAAGGTTGCTGAAGGTGTGCTGACGGCCCCAGAACTCCACGTGCTCAAAGTGACACTTGCAGAGTTTGCAACTGCTTGTGCCAACATGGTCTGAGCAGCTTGGACTTGGGCAGCTTGAGATTGAGCATGGCTATGAGTCTGAGCTTGCACTTGCAACTGATGAACTTGCTGCATTTGTTGGACTTGCTGCACTTGCTGAACCTGTTGCACTTGCTGAACCTGCTGGACTTGCTGAACCTGCTGGACTTGTTGCACTTGCTGTAGTTGTTGTACTTGTGCTTGCACTGCTTGGACTTGGGCTTGTTGCTGGGCTTGAGCATGGGCCTGAGCAACTTGGGCTTGGTGAGCTTGTGCTTGAGCTTGGGCTTGGGCCTGGGCCTGTGCTTGGGCCTGTGCTTGGGCCTGCGCTTGGGCCTGCGCTTGGGCCTGGGCCTGAGCCTGTGCTTGAGCCTGTGCTTGGGCCTGTGCTTGAGCTTGAGCCTGCGCTTGGGCAAGACTTCCTATCTGAGTTACAGATGCAAGTTGGACTTGCTGAATCTGACCGGAGGGAGTGATGATCTGAGCCATTTGGGGTTGAGCAGCTACCTGTTATTGAAGCAGTAAAAAGTTTGATGAATTAGTGTTGATTGATGCATCAAACATTTTATATCATATGCACATAAAGTAATATAAACCTTATATTCATATAACAATAATACAGGTACTTTTTGTCTTTCTACTCAAGAGAGTCTGCTTGATCTCAATGATCAATTAATTAAAGACATGTTTAATATAAACTCTTGAATTCCATAAAACTACACCCTCAATTCTAAAAATATAAGTAATATATTTTTTGATTTAATTAGTAAAATGAAACTCCAAATTTAAACAATCTTTCAAAGAAATTAAATGAGTAGTAATTGAAAAAGGCTGATATTTTAAACTGCATTTAAGTTATACAAAACTTTAAGTCATTTTGTTAAATATTTTGTTTTCTTAATTTAATAATATTGAAGATTTACAAATTCAAAATATTTAAAACAAATACAACAGCACAATTTATAACCACATTAATCATCATAACTTGAAAAAATTAATGCAAATATTTAAATTATGAGAGAATGAACTTTCTTTTGAAACATCAGTTACAAGATGGTTCACAGTGAAAACAAATGATAATAATTTAAGAAATAGTTAAAATTCTAAAATTTAGTTTAAGTTTTGGGGATAACTGGCCATCTTGAACAACTCCCAATGCCAAGTGGTGTAAATCAAACTTTAAACATTTGTATTACAATCTTTGGCATATATTTTTCTCCCATATTTTCCATCCCCACATTTTAACATCATTATAGACCACTTTCAGGTGTCAAAAGGTCCTAAGATAAATATTCTAAGTATAATAATAGACATTCATAATATTATCAGGATATCATAAGTTAAATAGGCTGACATTGGTGAGCAGATCAGATTTGGTGCAGGGAGATAATTGTGTATCATCTGCTTTTCTTGTGCAAACAAACCACAGAAATTGTTACTAAATGTACATGTTGTGGAAGATATTTAATGAAGAACTATGATTACTAACTTGACTAATTTGTGGAAGCATTTGAACTTGACTGATGGATGGCAGTGATGTAATGGCTTGAACAGGGAAATGAATTGTTTGATATATGGTCTGACCACCAGCTGTAGATACTGGAACTTGAACAGGTATAGTTTGTTGTACTGGAAACTGAAGAACTTGGGGCATTGCAGACCGTACAGCAACGCTTTGCCCTGGAGAAAAATTAAAATAGATTTTCACCTATTGTACACAAGAACTTAAAATAAATAAACAACAATAGGGTTATTTTCATTCTTTTAAAAGCCAATAAATTAATACTAAACTAAACAGATTTCATACATTTAAAGAATTTTTAATACTGAAAAATACAAATAATTTAAAAGAGAAATTATTACTTAAATAAGGTCTATTTATTTTTAATATCATACACGAATAACAAGTAATGAACTCACCTTCAAAATATGAGAAAATAATATGAGTACAAAAAAGACAAGCTTTTTACAGTACAAATTATTTTTAAGAGAACCATTATCACTTAATGAGAGAGAGATCTTAATATATACCATGCCTAAATGAAATATTTTACTTGCCTGAAACATTAATAAGATAGCTGATATGTCAATTTTCTATCTGACTTGAATACATCATTTTTTGTTGGTGAATCTCGGGAGTAAATAATAGACTCATCTAATTGGCTAAATGTAAAAGTAAGGACTCATATTTCATTCAAAGAGAAAAAGTTTATTGTCATGAAGCCACATATCCAGAGTGTGATTTCGGGGATGTTCCAAAGTTTGTAAAAATGGGTTTCCGAGTTTGAAGTTACAGAACACTCATTAATTATTTAATTTGATTCTTTCCATCAACTGTAATTGTTATCTTCAGCAAATGGCAAGATATTCTGGAAGAACCCTGTCGCACTTCAATAGGGTGACCAGATGTCCTCTTTATCGAGGACATGTCCTCAGTTTAACACCTCTGTCCATGAAAAAATCGAAAACGTTCTCTTTTTTATTCATTGACCATACTTCATTAAAAATTACTCGCAATAAGAAATCTAAATATATTTCAGGGTATATTGAAGAAAATGTATCTAGTTTGGGTTTTGTAGATAAGAGGGTGGCCTTTGCTGACAATAATACGAATAGGAACTTTGTGGGGTATGAGCCGTAGAGGAGGTAATAATGTGTATTTACAAAGTTGAAGGAATTCTTAATTTTTTGTCTGTTGATGTTTAGTGTTTACCAAAGTAAAATGTAATACATTTTAAAGTTTGCAATCATTGTTATTGCATGCGTATTTATACTTGTGCGTGATTGGTCCTCTTTTTTTTCTCGTAATGTCCTCGATTCTCGTCTCCTTCGATGGCCTCCCCCTCCCCCTTCCACTGACGCACGCAGCGGAAGTGAGTTATCGCTAAGCCTCCGATGAGAGGAGTTAGGCAATCCGCAACACACGCACACTCGTATCGTTTTTAGTAGGGCCATTCTTTAAACAATGACAGGTACAGTGGATGTATTGTTTCCGAGCTACAACCGACGATGTATCATTTAACCTTGACGCAGTACAAATCGTTGGCCACCCCTCGCTTTCAGACCAATCCTCTAAACTACCGACTGATAACGATGAGTAATTCTTAAGATTTTTGTGATCATATACAAAATTGCACAACGTGGACCATGGGGAAAAGAAAAATTGAAAGAATGAAACATAATTTGGGGAGATGAATAAAATACGAATTATACTGGAGAAACGAATAAAATACGAGTCCTCCTAACATTGCAATATAATTTATGTATATAAATTTATTATTGTGCATATGTTCATATACTGACGGAGGTCAATAAATAAATATAATTGTCAACAAATATCGACAGTATTTATCAGACGAACGAGCAGGCCTGATGGCTTGAACTTAACCATAAAATAAACCAGTTTATTATTATTATCATTATTAGTTGAATTTTGATTCTCAGCAAACGCTGATTGATAAAATGGTACGGGTCAAACAGCCAAGTGCCATTTCTCTTTCAATTTTCTAGAGACAAAAACTTTCCAACTGGAATGTTGCAATAATGATGGCTTTCTGCAGAGGTATGTAAATTTCCTTGGGTAAATTTAATGTTTTTAAACTGGAATGTAAAGATTTTGAAATTATTATTATTGTTGCTTTTTCTCATTTCTCAAAGATAGGTGTCATTCATTGTTCCAGGTTGCAACCAGCTTCCTCAGGAACAGGTCCTCCATTGTGGATCCCTACAACACTTTGCACAGGATATGGGCTGCACCTCGCAGGGCAATTTCTTCTTGTTACTTTAATCTTACATGGGAATTTTTCAAGTTCTTTTTCCAACCCCCTCCAAAAACAGAACCTTCTCCCCCTGTGATGGGGATAACTTTTGTCTTATCTCCGCATATTTGACTCACTTCTATAGCCAAGTTCTTATAATCCGGCTTTTACTCAGTCACTTTTGAGACAAGATTTTCATCACATGGTATACTAACATCAATCATTTCACATGTTCTTTCCCTGAGATCTCTGATGATATCCGGTTCGTTGACATTAACGAACTTTCTGGTCATTATTATTTATTATTAATTGCTTATTATTATTACTAATATTATCAATAATAACTTGAGCAGAGTCACGTGCAACCGAGTAACTCACCAGGGGACACTTGAACTTGACCGGCGGCCCCTGCGATGCTTTGTAAGAAGGAGGCTGGCAGGAGGCCGGCGGTGGGACGTAACAGAGTCTGTGGGGGCGGGGGCGGCTGCTGCTGTTGTTGCTGCTGCTGAGCGGCAGCGGCGGCCGCTGCTTGTGCTGCCGCCGCCTGGGCGGCCACTGCCGCCGCCTGTGCGCCTGCCGCCCCCGCCGGGATGAACAAGGCCTCTTGTCCATCTACTGTCACCTGAACGGGCTGCAATACATTGTAGCCCATCTGCTGCTGCGAACATACGACACGGGAGTCAAATCCTCCCAGGGGACACATTTTATTTCAATACGAATATACTAGATCAGCGCTGTCCAACTGACCGTATGTCGCGAAATTTATTTACGACAGACGATCGAATTTTTCATCATACGTTGGTGATACAACTTTGAGTTTAAAATCTACGCTGTCAGAATTAATATTTGGCATAGCATGACCGGTGTGAAAAAATAGTACATTGTGTTCGGTATTACCCCGTCATACATTACACTATGAAAACATTTTATTATGTAATAATAAATATTAAAAATACTTTTTAAAAATAAACAAATATACTATTTAACTTTTCCAGATTCAAGTAAAATTAATTTCTTTAAGAGAGTCAAAATATCGCAGTAACAAATATAAATGTGATTCATTAGCTTTATCCGTCGGTCAACGTAGTGCCAAACCTCATGCCATGTCGGCCCGATCGATCGAAATTGTTCAGAAAATGGCCCGCGGGCTATAAGATAAGTTTCTTTACCCTACGACTCACATGGAACCTTGTTACGACTTAAAATGCCCGTTTGGAATTCGAATAATGAAAATTGTGACTACTTCACAGTGTCAAATAACTTCAATCATATTTTGTTAAATCACTTCACATGCTTAATCCCAAAGAACTTCTAAGGGATGAATGCCAATGAACGTGATTCGTCAGTGCGATCATTTCCCGATGCCTGCTTCATTAACAAACCTTATCCAACTACAATACTCGCAGCGCAAGAAAAGAAATGAGGGAGGAGTCTAAAGACCACGTGAAAGTCGAGCAGCTGATGTCAGTTATTGCTAAGAGACTGCCCTCGACTCTTCCTCTCGCTGTTGACGCGTGGGCGGTTTACTCGTGTCTTACTGTGTTTAGGTTCGGTTACTGTCGGCTACATCACCCGATTCGTAGAACCGGCAGTAATTGATATGCCAACCGTGACGGACCGAAGGCTTGATCACTAACCTTTGTCCTACCGACACTGCCTGAAGTTAGCTATTTAATGGTTTAGAGCAGGCTTTGTGTGGGTGGAGCTACGCTATGCCACCCTTTGCAGCAGGCATAGGACAGCGCCGCACTTTCGCTCCGTTGGTTATATACATCCCGTTACTTTTCTTTCACTGCGAGGACTTCATAAAGTACTTAGCGTTTTAATAAACTACGAAAACGTTCGAATATTTTCTGTGCGCTGTGAATGATCAGTTATTTCCAAGTTCACACGCATCATTTGGAAGAAACTGGGGAAATTACAGTTTATCGTTAGTACAAGATACCGCTTCAGGGGAGGTGCGGCAGCAAGGGCATCCGGCACTCTAGTATTCCCCAGCCAAAACCAAAGGAAGTATCATATATCCATACCCATTCGCCGACCCCACATGAAGTGGGAAAAGGTTGAGTTAAACAAACACAACACATTCACTGGATACACATGAATATCGCCATCACTTGACATTTAATGAAAACCGTTCCAACAAACTTGCACTTCACAACTTTCATAAACATTTGTATATTGCGTCTAATATTCCTCAGCTGTAGATTTGAACTCCGCTAGAGCTCCGGGTTGTCTAAATAAACATTATTTTTTCATGCATCTTCAGATCTCAACTGATGAGGTCCGGAGTTACCAATATTCCGCAATGATGCCACGAGCTAAAGTTAAAGCTGTTTTTGACACCCCTAAATCGATTTCTATTCAAACGTTTCGAAAGAACGGAGTTTATTCCTGTATATACTTTTTCAAAAAAGAGTTCTATAATTTACATCCGTAAATTAAATTAACATAACATATCTATGGAAATATTCACAATTTATTGGTATTATCAACAAATGGAGATTTAAACAGATTCGTAAACGTAATTTTTGACAAAGCCTTCATTATCTACAGATATAAACAGATAAGTTCCCGATACAGGTGATATGAGATCATAAACACGCAGACTAACTTGGTCAAACATAGATTTTCATGAAAAAGTCTTAACGTGGAGTACAGACGCATTTCATCACAAATTATCGAAGTTGATCGTTTCACTGTAACATTGTATTTTGCCTCGTATGGAGTGGGGAGTAGGGGTGAGTCAGAGTTATTCCGATGTTCAAATGGAAAGGCGGAAAAGGGCACACACAGAGTCTTTTCCTCAGAGCTGTACAACTTATCTTAACCCGCGGGCCATTTTCTATACAAAATGGCAAAACGTTGCCAGATTTGGCGAAATGTTGCCAGACGAGTACAACTAATAAAGGGTCACATTTATTTATTTATTTATTTGAAACGCGATATTTTCATTATCAACAACAACTTTATTCTTATTTCAAGCTGGAAAAATAAAGAAGTATATTTCTTGTATGAAAAAAATTTGCGCATGAGACCTGCGGGTCACAGTTGACAAAGAGAAAAAATGACTTCGATCAAAGTACCAGTTTCAATCAACATTTAATAAACCATTATCCGGTTAAATCGTCGACAATATGAAATTTCATTACGACAAATATAGTGGCAAAGATGATGCCCTCCCCGGAAAATAAATATGAACAAGCTTTTGAGAACTCCGTTACGAGACATACCGAAGAAAAGAATTATACAAAAATGAAATTGGCAGAAAATGAATCATTACAAAAGAAATCCATTTCTGGCGTTTCCAAAGTTCTACGGTGCACGCCATCCTGTTTACACATGAAAATAAGTTTTGTTCTCCAAAAATGTAAATAAAAACATCTCAATAAAAGCAATTTCGATTATACACTTATGTTCCTTTGGTCCAAAGCTCTTCATTTACGAATTGCTAATTGTTCCATTCGAGGCGCTAATTTGAGATCATCACTTAAGACGAAAAACGTTAAAAGACTTTCAGCCAATAGCCAACCATATATTTATTCCTCTCGATATAAGAAGAAAGAAAGAAAACAGCTCCTGCACGAGAAATCTTGATCGCATCGTATACTTCGAAGCTAATTACTCCCAAGGGGTCTCATGACCTAAATTTCGCAAAACATGAAATAAATACGGAAATATGTATCATTCAGATGTTAGTTACATGGATATAATAAATTATCGAATTTATTGTCAAAAAAGCAAAAGTTACAAACTGCGTATGACAACGTGGAGGACAATAAACTAATTTACTCTCCGGAAGCAATCAAGGGACCAGCCCATCGATTCCGATAAAAGGGTCCAAATTTGTATTCAATAAAACAAAAAATGTTACTTCACAAGTACGTATGATTATAGACTACAGATTATTCGGAAAATATTTTTATACTATTACTAAGCCATTAAAACAAGTCTTAATTCAAGATTAATTATTACAATAGACCGCGGCCCCTATGCGAAAGACTAGAGAACGTGTGTATCAAATCCCGAAGGAAAACCGGAGAAATACCCGGGGGCCAGGTTGGGGTAATTGTAGTAATGGCAGAGTAATAGTAGTAGCAAATAGAAAAACAAAGACAAATCATCTCAATGCATTCTACATTTTATTTTATCTGTCTTGGAGATTGGTGCGTGGAAAGAACACTCGAGTGAAATGTGTTTCCTCGAAGAAGGCGCTAGGGTGGGGGGAGTGAGAAGTGGCGTGGGAGTGAGGGGAGGGGGTAGGGGGAGAAGGAGGAGTGGCGCTGTGTGAGCGGAGGGGAAGAGGGGAGTCACCAATCGACCAGACAAGGAGGAGTTTCCACGAAAGCCAGACTCCAAATCTCCAAATACAACTCCGTCGCCGTCGCAACCCGACCTTTCGTTGCACTCACGCGTTCTCCTTCCGTCTTCGCGCGTGCGTGCGGTGTTTTTTTTGTTGTTGCGGTTTTTTTTCCCGTGACGTGACGTCACGCCGTGCACAAAACACTATCGCGTCGCGCACAAAACTCCCGCACCACTCCGGCGATCAGAGCGACTTCCTCGAAAACACGGAAACGCATTCGCTATTTCAATTCGCGCGTGACACACGATGCCCTCGGAATTTATTGCGGCGACTGTTCCATCATTTTCGTAAAGAAATCTAGAGGATCTCAAATATTAAACTAAGTGACGTATTAGCATATGTTCTCCCGAAATTGAATCTTACAATGAATTTAAAATACTTACAGACATCTAATTCAAGATGGATAACACGATTTTTAATAAAATATAACAATCCGAAAAAGATTCACTTGATAAAACTTGGAGGACTAATCGAGTTAGATTCAATCGCGGCTTAACGTGAGTGTCCTCCGTGTTTTAGCAAAAGTGATATCACAGTGAACCATAATTAATAAAGTAATTGTTTTCTTTTATCCTACGTGTACGTACAATTGTTTTATGCCCTGATCGGACATTGTACGATTAGCCGATCTCAAGATGGCAATTTTTAAAAATAATCACAAGAACAATTTCTTAGCGAAGATAAAATCATAAAACTAACACATCTTATGAAGAACTATCTCAACAAGAATTTCAATGTTCTAGACTTAACAGTTTTGCTAATATACATTTTCAAAGTTGACCCTTCCCTTGAAAGTACTAAAAAATCGCGTTTTTCAACCTTCTAAACACTATAAAAAAATACTCAGAGACAACTAAAAGTTTACATCGCAGAATAAAATAAGCTAAAATTTGGTGTAGTTTGCTAGAGAGGAAAATTGAATCTAACTCGATTATATTGCTTTTTGAAACCGATAATAGTTACAGATGGTATAAAATATAGTGGGAAGTACCAACCAACCCCTTTCAAGAGGAACATTTCGAAACCAATAAATATATTTAAACCTAACCTGACCTAACCTCTTGTGTCGCTCCTCCACCTTCAAGAAGGTCCTGCTCGCAATGAAGTTGTATAGTCCTCGCAGCGGGAGAAAAACCAAAGGAACGAAATCTTGTTGTCATGTGGGGAGGGTGGACGGTATGCCAAGGCACCCACACATTGTTGCTATAACCCACGGAAAAGCTAACTTCAGGCTGTGACCTTTCAACCAAAAGTTAAAGATCAGTTCCTCTGTCCGTCACAGCCGGTTCTACGAATCGGTTGATGTAGGCGTAAACATCTAGACGTAAACTCACGAAGATTCTGCTGACACGAGTAAAACGTTCACGTGTCTACTGCCAGAGGAAGATTCGGCAATCACGCTTCTGATCAATATAGTTGTGTACTTCAAAGGAATTGATAGAATGAGAAGGTTTCTTTGAGTTCGAGTATAGCGGACTTGGCGTGGCAGCGAGCAGGTGACGCCGCTTCTCCCTCCTGGGCTCCGCCGCAGGTGCGTTGAAGTGAGCGTTGGGTGCATAAGGAATTATCGCCCCCCTAATGTTCAGCTTTTGGAGACAGCGCGGACGGGTCATTAGGGGGACACTCGGAACAAGCGTAAGAAGGGGACTATAAAATAACTACCGCGATGATGTGAAGCAACTTGATAACGAACAAATACACAAGAGGATAAAAAACGGCCACGAGGAAGAATATTATATTTCATATAGAAACAAATTTAAGATGCTATTCCCTAAGCCTTCGGTTACCACCGCAGGTAAAATCAGGACTAACGAAAACGCTCGAAAAACAAGTAAATAAGTAAAGTTTATCGTTAAAAAAAGCAGTTACAAACTGTGTTTTTTTTAGAATTTCCTTTCAAGACATCGAAAGATTGTAAGGTTATATATTATCAGTAAATATTTTCAGCGTTATGAATATTCTCTCAACGCCATATCCATTTCAATTCTGTATCTTCCAATACACTTATTTCTACATTAACAATTACACACAAACGTCTCTTTGACGTCTTCCCAAGCGACGTTCGGATTTCAAAGCCACTTTCGACGAGTGGAAAGGGAGAACCTCGAATCTGAGCTCGTAACACATTCGCAAAGAAACAACGTTACATTCGACTAAAAAAAGGACTTTCAGATCACGCTGGAAATAGAAAACAAAATAAATCGCAATATATAAATTGGAATATAAAATCAAGATTTTTCTGTCTCTCGTTCACGAAGAAAGGTGCCCAATCTAATACTTCGCGCACAAAACTTACAACGAATCTTTCAATTGAAGTTTCTGTACTTGGTTTTACTATGATTTTATAATCATCATTTTCAAACTTATTTTTTGACGTAGTTCATTATAATTTAACTAATTTTCGCCCTTAGGGCGGATATCCTGTAATTTTAATTTATTTTGACTCGAAAGACGATCATTGTTCTTTGTGTCACTAATTAGTCCTTTGGTGTTTTATGTCCTTTTATGTGAGATTTATGACAAGTTTACTTCCCATTATAAAACAATGTTAAAATCCCAACAAACTTTCTCTTCGTGAATATTTTATAAATTGGTTTCCTGAAAATAATTTTTCAATTGATCAATCATGTCTGATATCTTCGCACGACATGTTTCTCTTACAAACAATGAATTAACATTTCTGCATAATCCGGCTTCAACTGCTCATTCTTGTTGTGATAAGTTCAACATATTTTTTCATTTTCGAGGATATGTTGGAGAGTTACTGCAATAAAAAGAATCAATACTATAAAATCTGCTTCGTCTTAAAGCGTCAAAGAGAGTGCATAAGTTAAATTCTCTACATTCGTCGAACTGTGGAATCCTGAAAAATACCAGCGCCATCAAGCGGAAAGTGACGCGCTCTTTCGAGTGAGCGCGTCATTCCGTCTCACTTCCCGTCCCTCAACTGTCACGTGCGATCGGCCTGCAGCGCCGGTCTCCCGATCGATGCTCGTGGAAGGGCGGGCGGCTCATTCGGGCGGGCGCACCGTACGATATCGGAAGCATGATACTACTACGCCCTTGCGGCACTCCCAACGAAAGAAAAAAGGAATAAGGGAAGAATCTGAAGAACACGTGAAATTAAAAGGAACCGATGCCAGTATCGCGAGATTGACGACTCTTCCTCACGCTACAAGACTCGTGTCTTGGTGAGTTTACGTAACGATTCTACCGCATACATCACCGATTCGTAGAACCAACATTATTGATATGTTCAAGAGTGCTTGAACTCTAACCTTCGTCTAAAAGGATGTGCATGAAGTTAACTTTTCAACGGTTTAGAGCAGACTTTGTGTAGGTGCCCCGTGTTGAGTGGGTGGAGCTACGCTCGGCCGCCCTCGCAGTGCACATATGACAACACAGAGGCGCAGTAGACATTGGTTACACCTCGTTACTTTTCTTTCGCTGCGAGGACTGTAATGTATTTGATCGTCTGTTCACGAAGCATCAAAACTTTCGTGGGATCGCGTACTCGAGAGATCTACAAGAACCAGAAGGAACTCGAGAAGAGTGAGTAATTGATCTTATTTTGGCGACATAACGAATCAAAAATTGAACGCACTAAAGTGAACAGTGCTTTTAAACACTCTAATTAACTTCATGCGGGAAGGGCAAAATTTATGGGAAATGTCATTAGACCCAACGCACGTAATTATACGCCGCCGGAAATTAAAATCATAGATATCTAGACTGATCACAGACCTAATTATGTTTGACAAATGGAGGTTTAATATATCATTTATTGCAGGGGATAGTGAATGGTAACTAAAACATTTTACCTCAAATTACTCAACCAAAAGATAAAGAATTGGGAGAATTAACTGCAATTTCTATGTCAAAATAATACTTGAATGCATATCTCTTCTATCCTACCCGGAATTAAAATGTCACACTAAGATTTCGGAAACGGAATAAAACCAGGAACGTTTCCGTGTTTACAGCAGTGAATTGAAATATTAAAAAAATGAATTGTATTATCTACAGCTCCCAAAAAATGGGGAGTAATAAATTTATCGAATTCAGAATTTTTGACAAGTTGGAGATTACAGTAAAGCGATTATGCAGCCATCCTAAGACTGCTATTAAAAAATATAGCGATATTAAATTTCATGCGGTAAGAAAGAAATACTCATTAATCAATAAAAAACGCTAAGGACGAATGAAGAGGATGATCTCACCTGTAGCAGTGGAGCAGGCACTCCTTGTACAGAGACGACGTTCGTAGCAGGGAGGAAGCCCTTGGTCTGGGATTGCGGGGGCGGTGCAGCGGCGGCGGACGAAGGCGCTAGACCCTCCACCGCCGCCGCGGCCTCCGCCCCCGCCTGCTGCGCTTGCAGCTGTTGTTGCAACTGTTGTTGCAACTGCTGTTGCTGCTGTTGTTGTTGCTGCTGCTGTTGAGCCTGCTGCAGCTGCTGCAGCACGGCGGCCGACACGTAGCGCACGGCGGGGCCGGGGGTGGGTGCGGGGGGCGGAGGAGCCACGGGCGCTGCGCTGCTTGCAGTCGTTTGCTGCTGCTGCTGCAACAGCGCGACGGAGGCGGTGGCAGCGGCTGGCGGCGGCGGCAGCGGTGGCGAAGGTTCAGGCGGTGAGGCCTCCGAGGGAGCGGAGGCGGCGCTGCCGATGCGGCTGCAGGTCGCCGCGAGCAGCGCCAGCGGCGACGGCTGCGCGTCCTGAGCAGCCGCGACGGGCGCGGGGGCGGGGCGTCAGTCGAGGGGGGGAGGGGGGAGGGTGTTTGGCCAGCCCTGGCCGCGCCGACGGGCAAGCGCGCGCGCGCACCGCCAAGTTAACACCCACTTTGGTACCCCGCCCCTTGCACAGCGCCGCGGCTACCGCAATGAGCTCCACTCACCTGAGGGTTGCTGTGTGGCAGAATGTATTCCGGTAGAAGGTCAGCGGACGCTGAGGACATGCTTTAGATGCTTCACCGCCGAATACCTCGCTTGCAGGATCTTCTTGGGGCACATAATATCGCTTCACCTCATGGCCGACACACACTGTTCGACGCTTTGCCAGAGCACATGCCTCGTGTGTATTCCTCCGCCGATCGATGGCATTGTGTTTCTAACTTCGTGTCCCGGTCGCTTCATACGCGTATACAAACTGGAAACTCGGTTTTAAATCTCTTCACGAGTTTGTATTTCACTTCCCTTTGCATTTATGAATGAAAATCATGTTTAAAGAGCGAACTATTTGGGGCGGGGACGCGGATGAATATGGGTGCACGGCGGTCGTCGGCGGAGCGGCCCGCCGGCCGCACGGAAATAGCTGATTGGCAGTTGCTCACAATGCCCGACCCAGGGCCGGGCCGCGCGGCAGGGCGCGACCGGGGGCAGCCCAGCCTCCTCCCACCGCCCAGCCGGCGGCGCCAACCGCCGCTGTATCACAAAGGTGGTGCGGGGGAGCGGGAACTACGTTGCTTGCCCGGGGCGGTAGCGTCTTATCGACCGGCGGCGGTGGGCGGGGCGGGCGTGGTCGGGGGCGGGCCAAGCTTAGCACACGTTGCGGGGCGGAGCGGCGCGTCACATCGCCTCGGAAAGGGGCATCTCCACCCGTTCTTCAGAGTTCAAGGCCCTCGCAGTTGGCGGCGCGCGGCGCTGCTCAAGAGTGGAGATTATATCAAAGGGGTCATGAGCACCCTAGGTCCTTATTGACCATGCTGCCCGCACGTGGCGATGTGGTTCGACACCCACTCAGGGGCGGAGCTGAGGACCCGTACGTCTGCTTGGGGAAGGACGGACGGATGGACGGGGTGGGCCTCGGCAGGCAGGTCGGGCAGGCAATGCGGTGCCGCCCCTCTGCGTCTGAGCGACGACGCCGGCTCCGCCCCTGACCCGCCCCCGCGCAATTCAGCAACAAGCTAATCACAGGGGTGTGTACTGCTCAAGAAGGACCACAGGCCTCTATAGAAACATTCATCTGACAGGAAGGCTTCTTAACGCATCCCCCTATCATTTTCTTATATCCAGGATCTCGATTGATAAGATTCTACCTAAAATTAAATGTGCTGCTTCTATTCTCAGTTCTTTAAAGTTGTTTTGTAAATTTTAAGAGGGAAATAGGAAATGCATTTCTTCCGTTTCATTGTCAGTTATACTTCTTACCAACCCGTCGATGGATCGAAATTTCTAAGGAAAGAAAATTTCACCAATACTAACGTGTTTTGAAAAACATCCTTTCTCCACGACACGAATCAAGACTCCCCCAAGCCCACTATGTCGTAATGATATCAGTAGCAGCTCTTCACTGCTTCACTGTATCGTTGCGTCGCCCGAGGACGAAGTTTACATCGGGTCCCATAATAACGGTAGTTGATTCTGAGCCTGTTCTGAGCGGTTCCCGCATCATCGTAATCACGTTCGAAACCCGAAAGGTCCTTTAAATCGATTATCGATAGTACGTTCTGTATATCGAATAGTTATCGACTGACATAATCGAAAGATTAGCGATTCATTATCAACCCAGTTTTGTTTATTTTGATTCGTTGAAGGTTCGGAACAGGTGTGTTAATGTCCTGTTTTGTTTTATTGTGAGAGGCGGAGAGATAGGCAATTTTGAAGTTTTAGTTTCGTATTGTTTTTTCATTATTTTTGGAAAGAATGGAAAACAGTGTCAATGACAACCTTGGAGCATACATGTCTTCTGATTCTCAGAATTTTATTATTCAGGGCGACGAAATGGATGGTAATTATTTCTCCACAATCAGTTGAAAGAACATATTGTGGAATTCTTCGGTGGATACATTTGAATTAATGGATTTGGTGATTTTTAGATGATCCAGAGGGTGCTCTAGCAGCTGAAAACACCGACGATTCAAACCATGGAGGACTAGACAAAAGTTCTTTAATAAGAGAACAGGACAGATTTCTTCCCATTGCGAACGTTGCAAAAATTATGAAAAAAGCCATTCCAGAGTCGGGAAAAGTTAGTGTTCAGCTTTTGTGCCAATACTGTATTGGATGTTTTAGAAACGAAGGAAATTATAGAACACTTTCCTGCAATACTTTTATGAACAAAGTGCAGATACCCTTATTAGTTTTCTAATTAAAGGTTGATGTAATTCTTCTGATACCTTGATTCATTATTTTTATTTTAGATTTGATTAACACTCCAATGAGTAGTAAATATTATTAAGCAAGATGTGAAATTAATTCATAAAATATTCTTATTGATCATTTTTGGCCATTGATCTGACCATATTCTTAAGTTTGGCCGAAAATTATTCTTCCATTCGTACTGTGGGTGCACTTTTGACAAAACTCGGTTTAAATTCAGCAGCTCATTATATGGAAGTGTCTGGTGAATGTTTAGATACAAACTGTTATTAGACTATATTCATAGTAGAGCATCAATTTTCAAAACTAAGATTGCCAGGGATGGTTCGGATAGTCAAAATTCACGTAACAGAGAAAAGAAGAAAAGAAATATACAATAATACTAACCATGTTTGTACAACGAACAACTTTGTTTTTATTCACACGTGATGAAAAAAGTAAAAAAATAAAATATGTAAAAATGTGTAGATTTATTATGGAAATCTTGAAAAAACTATGACACCACTGTCTTCTAGTAACTACAATTTTTTAATTAAAAATAGGAAAAAAACATAGCCACTGACATATTAGATGAAACAGTTTCAGCTTTCACCTTCATCAGTCAGTAGAGAAGTAAAGACCTACATATATATTCAAGGAGATGAACATGTATTTATATATATACCAAGATGTATGATTCCGGCACCCCTCATTAAAGTTTACAGAAAATATAATTTGAGAGAAAATGCTCGCCTTTAATTTGTGGAGAAAGATAAGTTCTGTTGTGCCGACTGGTCTTAGTACACTCTGGGGATTGCAACAACAACATTGTAAGTGTGTTTGTTACTGTTGCTTTGCGTGATGTCATTTCATATAGTTGAAAGTTGAGGTAATCGACGCCCTGTTGTAAGTAAAATTATAAAACTTTCTGGAACATGATAAATTACATTAGTTTGTCTGCCACAATTAGCTGAATTGCCTTCTCTTGAAAGTTGCATTTGAAAAAAGGAATAAAACTTCAATTTGTTTACTAAGGCTTACTGCAGTTAAATGTTATTTTACAAACTTGTGCTAATAATGAATGGCCTATTTTATTCCTAATGTTACATAGTACCTTCACATTTTCTATTTGTGCATTGATATAAGTCTGAAAATGTAAAGCCATCATAGTTTATTGGTTATTTTATTTGATAAAATTGTTATCAGTGTTCTCTCTTCCACTTCTAGATTGCCAAGGATGCTCGTGAGTGTGTTCAAGAGTGTGTATCCGAATTCATCAGTTTTATTACTAGTGAAGCAAGTGATCGCTGTCACATGGAGAAAAGAAAAACCATAAATGGAGAAGATATTTTGTTTGCTATGACTAATTTAGGATTTGACAACTACGTTGAACCTCTGAAGTTATATCTCCAGAAATATCGAGAGGTAAATACCTGTTGGCTGTGTATTACAAAATATATTTGTTTTTTATTTTGGTTATTATTAAAGTAATATCTATAAACCTGCATGTCTTGCTCTAATTTGTTCACTTACAAAAACAATATAGTTCATGGTTGTGTATCACTAATAATTTAACCACTTAAGTGACAAAACATTGTTTCTTCATCATATTTATGTTGGTTTGGAAAGCAGGTAGCAATTTACCCTTGAACATATTTCCAAAATGGCTTTTGAATCTTTCTGAGTTTCACATTTTGAGAGCTTCCATGCTTCATAGGATTTTATTTTTGCCGTATTTAATATTAACCTGTGATTTTAATAACTTGCAGGCAACAAAAGGGGATAAACCTTTTGGAAGCAATTCAGACATGTATGAAGAAATGACTCCGGAGGAATTCGGTGCGTTGAATTTTGAACATGTTTGTACTTTATTCATTTGTATACTTCTTGCGTTATTTTCCTGTATTTGTTTTAAAATATTTATCTGGCCTTCAGTGAATTACTTAGTGATTGATTAGTATGCAATGTTGTGTTTTGTCTCTGTTTTGGTACTTATAATTTATCCTTTTGTTTATCTTTGAAGAGCTAACAAATTTATAGTGTTTAGTGTTTAAATGATGATGTGATATTTAATTCCCAATTAGTTTATTTTGTGAAATTAGCTTTATGGATTTTAATTTATATTATGTAAATGAAACAACACCGTTGAGTTCTTATAAAAATTATTTTTATAGAAAAACTAAGAAAAATAACACATAAAAGTCATTTGCAGACTGGAAAAAATGTTTTAGTCAGGAATTTCATGTCTACGAGACCAAATAATAAATATATTATAGACAAACTAACTGTATAGTGATATAGATAATATATCTCAGGTGGTCAGGCAGATCTGGAATATTTCCCACAAATCAAATATTCCCTTGACAACGTGTACTTGTAATGTACGTGTATTGTGAATGGGAATAAGAAATATCACTGTCTGATTTCAATACCATCTTAACTACTGTGCACATCAAAACAACGCAACACACAACAAAACCTTAATTTTGGAAGTTGTCACCCACACTGTGTTAAATGCTCTTGTCCAATCTCCATCAGTACCTTCACTAATCGCCCTTCTTCCCTTCTCTCTCCTCCTCCATGCAAAAAAAAAAATTCACAGCAGTTCCCTCAACCTCAATTATTTTCTCGCACTCACCCATAGAGTAGCATCATTGGCTGCTCAGGAGGTTATTTCAACTAGGGGGCTTCACATTATTACAAGACCTACTTGGAGATCTGGAGGGTATTTTGGCAAGTTGAGTCAGGAAAACTTTTAGCTCTTAAAACTGGTTAAAATTATGATATTTTTGTGGATTCTTCATTTTTATTTTTTTTTCAAACATTGTAAAATTTTCTCCTACTTTGCTTCAGTAGGATTGTTCTTTTCAATGATGTATGTTCTATTTTGGTTTGTTCGGCTTAACTTAACAAATTAATGGTTCCGCTTTCTTGTAATTGCCAAAAATGTAAATGATTCACTTTGAATGTATGCTGATGTTACTTCTGTTTGCAATAACAGACTAAAATTGTAGAAACCTCTTTCAGCATTAATCATGTTGATATAAAATTAGAAAATCTAAAAAATCTGGAACAACATTAGATGATATGATTTACAGTTTCCAGCAAATTTTACTTACAAGTGGCAGATGTGAAATTGACAGGATAGAAAAGACCAAATTACACTCACCTTGGCAAGGGCAGATTTATTAAATTAAGTGACCTTATTTTTACTGACATTATTTGTTTTCAATTACACATTCTTTGCAATGTGTCGACCCCCACTGTAGACCTTCATCGCAACAAGAAGAAAAAAAATGAAATATTTTGTCAGTAGTTGCCTGGTGAAGGCCCACAGTGGTGGTCGAAACTTTGGAAAGAATGTGTAATTTATATAAATAATGGTTAAATGCTGTTCGTTGGTAAGAGCCATCTTGAGAATGGCTGGATCGATTTGGCTAATAAAAAAAAAAGTTCATAATAGTCAAAGAAAAAGGTTTTTAGGGAAAGAAAAATTGGAAAAGTTGCCCAGAAAATTGGAAGTGCTTTTTTCTATGGGATTTTTGAATGAGCTCAAGACCATAACTCATTATTCAAACGATGGATATGCATAATTCTTATTTTGTTTTGTTCATTATGGTCCTGGAGAAGTATTCAGGAAAAAAAAATTCAGACAATTACAAAGGAGTTGGAAAAATTGGATAAACTGCATATATCATAATTTTTGTATGCGTGCGATCATAACTGATGATAGGAATGACATATTTGGCTGATTTTATTTTGTTTTGTTTTATCAGTTGAATTCACATTCACATTTCCAGCATTTCAGCGGTGTACTACCGATAGAATTCATCTCGCATGAAAAATTTCCCATTGGAATACTTCTGAATATACTCCTCCTCAAATTGAATATGCATGGCCACAATCATTGATTGATACAATGATCATTCAGAAATACATATTTTTCTAATTTTTTCTTTGTTTACACATTTAAAATAGCTTTTCACAAAACGATCACAAACAAATTTATTGAAATTTGGACGGAACAATGTCTGTCGGGTCAGTTAGTTGAAAATAAATAGTGTGTGTAAAAATAAGGTCATTTAATTTAATAACTTATTATAAGGTCTATAGATGTAATTAAACTGAGGGCAGATGTACTACATGTCCACAAGGGTACCACTTCTTTGCAGTGTGATGGAGCCCCATATCAGACTATACTTAAATGCATCAAGCGTGTGAAGAAATATGAATTATCAATTCGTTATGAATGTATCTTTGAGTATCGACCAAACATTTTCTGTCTCTTTGCAACAACTCATTGGTATCATCTAGTTTCTAAGCACAATTAGCTCTTCAGCACAAAAACTTTTAACTATTGAATAATACTGTTGAAAAATTGGCACGGACCGGAAGGTGTGCATTTGATGTGAAGTACATTTGATGTTTTTGAGTGAAAATACTTTTATTGCTTCTGACACTTTATTGATCAGGATTAATTAATCGCAACCATATTGTAAAATTTTTCATTATTACAGTTAAAGTATTGCATAAATTATAGAAGCATTATTGTTGTAATTGCAATGCTTTCAATGAAGAAGCTAATTTTGTTCACTTCTTCTGATGAAATTTTTGAAATTAATTTTTGTTTGCAGCTGCTCAAAACTTGAATGGCAGCATCTTAAGTGCAGAAGCAGACGATCAAGGAGGTGCTGTCATATTTTATCAAGATCACCATCTGCAGTCCTTTCAATTGGGTTGAGTGATTGGTTTTTCATTTATGGTCTTCAAGTCTCCATCCTAATTGAATTGTGATGTTCTTATGAACAGGTGCCTTAAGATTTCTTCCGTTTTTCAGCTGACTTTTATTACAGCTGTTTAATGGTGTATATTTTTCTAAATGAGTTTTGTGTGTAAAGACAAGTTTTGATTTTGAAATATATTTCAATTGTTTAATTTGTCACCATTCACAATATTGTTCCTGTTACCCCATTTTTATGGCCGTACGTTTCTGCTCATTTTTGTGTATGAATATTTTTGTTAAGTATTTGTAATTGCTATTTTATCATTTTATTAATTAAATTGGAATTGTATGTCCTTTTCTACAAACTACTTCTGCATTATTGTTTTACTTTTACGAAATCACGAATGTGATTCAATAGAATAAACAATTCTACTTGTTTAACCTTCCAACATGAATGTGCTGCTCTTCCTGTTCTTCACCTTCTCCTATTTTGTGTCAGGTTACAGAGTTAGTGCTACACATGCAACAGAATTCAGGATCAGGTTGAGTCATGATATGAAAACTTCCCAGGAATCCTGACTTAAGCAACTTCATTTTTATGTTATCAGCAGAAAGGTTTTATCAATACTGATTATATTTGGATTTTAAAATTTTACAATATTTATTTTTAATACATTTGATCCCATTTATGTTGCGTGCCTCTGGAATGTCTTGACAAATATTATTTGAGAAAAAATGGATACAGGATATATGAAGTATTCCATCAATGTGACCCAAGCATAACTCTCAGGGTACCGAGATGCATAAGTAACATCCAATTTCCATGTTATTAACATTATCTGTGTGTACACTCTACACAGATCTAGGTTAAAATACAATTCTGGTTCTGTTGGATTTCTTTCCACATGAGTAATTTTTTTTCTATTAAACTTTGAGAAATGTAAATACTGCTTGTTGGTTTTGTTAGGATGATAATTTTTACCTACAATTTTGGCAACACCAGTCAATGTAGTAGAACAATTGAATTCAGTGAGGCGCACACAAAAAAGATAAAAAAGTGCTCCGCTTACCTGACCTGACCCTTATGTGCCGAACACAAATCTGGTCTTTGTTTCGCTCCACCACACCCCAGTTTTCATTTAATCAAAGAAGTCTAAAAACTCTGAAAAAGTGGAAAAATTGTTGCTCAACTGGCTTCTACATCAAATCACTATGTCCATTAGCCCTTGTATAACTTACTTTCATATATATTGTTGTAGTTATAGCTTATGTTATATTGTCAAGCTGGTATCGAGCTGTACCCACTACTCAATTGTGTAGGAATGAAATAAAAAACAACAGAAATCATAAGAATTTGATGAGAGAAAATTCATGATGTCTCATAATCAGGGAGTTTAAATACTTTTAATCAATGTACATTAGTTTATTCAGATTAATGTTATTAACTTATAAGAGTGTTCTCACATTACACAAGTACTTCAACATGATTAAACCATTACTTCAACATAATCATATGATTACTTCAACAGTTAAGAGATGCAATATTTTCATGCACCTTTAATGAAAGATGAGCGAATATGCAAGATGCCAGATTCTCCCAAATTAAGAAATGACACCAAAAAAAATTGTTTCAGTCAATTAAAGAAGTAAAGAACCTTTAATTTACTTCTAAAATCTTGTATTACAAACCAAAAATTCTGGAAGACAGTAAGGATAGAGTATAAGTCCAGTATATTTCAGTTATCAACTATAATATAAAACAAAATGACTTTTGATTCTAAAAGACAAGCACTTTAAACTTATAATAGAGTGCTAGCAACAAATCTAAATAGCAACACTCAATCTGTTGCAATAAACATGGAATCAGAGTTGAATTCTGCCACTTTATTTGGGAGTATAAGAGATTTCCAAAATGGTGGGTAGTCATCTTTCATGAAATTGTGATGAAAAATAAAACATTTCAACTTTTCATTTACCTCTGATAAAAAATAAAATTAATTCGCTAGTATATAAATAGAAATAATAAGAAAATTTATCTTATGTAAGTTATAATTTTCTTCTCATTTTACAATTCGTTTGTAAATTTCTGAGGGTGAATTTTTACCTTCTAGAGTAGATACCACACCAACCCACTGTAAATCTATCTCAGAATCCAACATCATATCATTGTTTTCTACTACAAATTCTGTAATTGTGGAGACAACTAAAATAATTTCTCAATGCCCCAAGGGTTAAAAAAAAAAAGGAAACAAAATGCAATCTCCCTTCACAAATCAAAACCTGTCTCGACAAAAAAAGGCACAAAATGCAATGTTTGGCAATTTTGACAAAAATGAAGAAAAGATGGATCAGTTGTGATATTATCCACTGAGAGATAACTTGATAATTAGGAAAATACAACAAATTATGAAAGAAATTTAACTAACTTGGAGAGAAAAATACGTGAAAAAGATTCAAATAAAGGAACTAACAGAACTATTGGAGAAATTCAATTTCACCTTTTAAAAAGTACTTTCTTTCAACAATTTGAACTGAAATAAGTTTCACTATTATTTATATTATGCCATACATTTAATAATACATTTAAATTTATTAGTGAAAATTTCTTTAACAAGTAAACTCTTTATGCAAACGGTAACTTTTATATCTTCATTTCTTAACCTTGACCATTTCACATTTAAAGACAAATTATTCTGTGAAAAGTAATCTAGTTAGAATAGTACAGTAATTAAAAATTTTTTACTGTACAGTTGAATGAATGGTTTTTATAAGGGACTCTGCTGGAAACGTCAAGGTAGTCACAAATTTAAAAAGTTTAGGTGCAATTGGGCTAGTGACACAACACTGACTGTACGAAATAAAACAATTTTATAAAATAAGAAATAATAATAAGCATGCACTAGAGTAATGTATATATTTTAAATTATTATTAAAATTACTATGACAACAGTGTGATCAAACATTTAAAAATTGATGATGTCACATTATTATGTTCGTTAATAACTTGAACATAAAAATAGTTCATGACAATAAAAACTTAATAAGTGGAAACTGCTTTTATCAAGTCAATAGAGCAATGGCGCAGTATAAAGCTTTTAACTATGAAGATTCAATAAAGTGACATCTATTATACTTCCTTCGAAAGAAAATCCGAGAGACGAATTCTTGCATGACATGACCTTTTACAGAAGATGGTTCCAACACTAGGATAGTGGATAAGGTATTTATTTTGAGTGTTATTGTCTGGGTTAGGTGCAAATTTTATATGATAAAATGGAGGGAACAGGTGCTGCAATGAGGCAAAAAAGGTGCTGTTTTACCAAAAAATTCTAGAAGTAATCTTTATATCAAATCATCACTCATATAAAGGAAAAGATAGGAAGCTGTTATACTTTGAGGCATTGAACGTCTGTTAAACGTCAAAATAAGTCTGATTCTCTTAGGAGATAGAATTGTTTTGTAGATGTCAACGCTTCTTATGACATCCACCAATGTATCATTTTGTATCATTAGTTTTGCTCATGACCCTGTTCACTGATCCTAAGTTAAGAGGAGCATGTAGGGTAGGACTATCATTTCATAGTTGACAGTAACAAAAATTCTACTTGTCACGACCTCTCAAGAGTCTTTTGTGACTGCATCAATGACCAATTTGTACAAATTGGTTGAAAAAGTGGTGATTTAAGATTCAAATGCTTGGTTTGTTCACATAAGCTAAAAATAATTAAGGTTTCAATTAGGGTTAAAAATAAATTTCTTTATTGCACGATATCTCTGACAATGTGTGATTGATTTTTGTTATAGATTGTTTGGACATTATCCATTGCCTGGACTCTCCTCGCAATGAGAAACAAAGTAGGTACCTTGGTCCGAGTATCAGTGCTGCCATTAGGCAGATGACAGACAATGAAGGAGAATGCCCAAAAGAAAGCTAATGCACCTATTGAAATGTTCAAACAATTTGAAACAATGAATTATGTTCAAAAAATTAAGATATAAAAAAAAAAACATTAATAAGATTTTTAAGTATTTTTATTTTCTGTACTTCTGTAATATTTCAATTAATAATTTCATTACTAAACGTAGATGTGTTCTACCTATGATTAAAAAATTACTTAGAATTTATTGTTAAAACTTAATTCATAATTCACTTTTAACTTCGATCAGTTTATTTTTTCCTCTACATTTAACATTTAATACTTTCATTTTTTCAAGATAAGCTTCTAAGTAGTTTATTTCCCCTTACTTGCTCCATTCTGGGAAACAATGGCATTCACAATAAAAATTAATCACAAAGTAACAGATTCAAAATGTTACCACGAATATATTGACATCTCTATTGTGAATAGCACCACACATTTACATCTGAAAGTTATACGACCATTAACATGCTATCATGACAACTTTATATAAGCTTTATACAACTCAGGAAAGAAGGATTTAAGGATGGATACACAATTCTTAGCACCCCCCCCCCTTTTTTTAAGGTATTTTCCCATGAAGAAATTGAGGAAATCAAGAGAAGACAGACAATATTTCAAAAATATATATAAAATAAAATTGGAATAGCATTACATTCTGCCAAAGATATAATTTTTGTTTTCATAAAATATACTCCACAGAAGAAAGCAAATTTAAAACACTACAGTTAAAAACAAAAATTATATCTTTGGCAGAATGCAATGCTATTCCACTTTATTTTTATCTTTCGTTCTGAAGGAAATAATCTTTTCTTTCTTTCGTTCTGAAATGCCTCATACTATGTGCTAATAAGCATAAACCATAGGAAACTCTATGACTCAGAGTTTTGTCTGAATCAGCTCGAGAAAATTTTTTGAAACACAATCATCCCATAAGATTAGTACAGTGAGCATTTTTGTGGGAGTGGCACATGTTGCCATAGGATTAATTATAGCTAAGTCTTTGCTCTTACCAACACTGATATCATCAGGTTCTTCTTCGGACTGAATTTTGTCCTTTTTCAGGAATAGAGGAACTTATTATATGTGTTTGGCGATCAATTTGGTTTCAATTTTGGTGGCCAATGCTTTCAGAATAATGGTTACCAAAAATTTTCCAAGTTCAAGTTTCCTCCTTCTGTGGATTTTCTTTTTCTTCCTCTTTTTTCAAAGTTATAACCTAGTTTATCTTCTTCAGGTACATGATAGATGTGAGGGTTTAAGTCCTTTAATGAAAATAGAGGAATAATTTGAAATGTCGGGCAAGGCAAATATCATGTAAGGCAACTAGTGCTACAAAATTACACACATTTCCTTTTATCTGTGCTTTTTCTGGATTTAGTCCCATGAATATTCTCTCTCTTCTCGGTTCTAAACAAAATAATTTGTCTAGACATTCCTATCACAAATAAAAAAGGTTAGTGCACATGAAAAAAGGAAATTCTCTGTGTTCATACCATTAAATATCACAGAGTTCTTTTAATTAAGCTTTAAAAGTTTTTTGATATTTTCACCTAGTGCAGAACCATTAGGGCTCAGAGTTTCGAAAGGGCGGTAATGGTGAAATGGTTGCAGACAATTTTGAGTTTGCCATGACATGGCCTTTTTCTGTTGGATAAAAAACGTGTAATGAATGGTTTTTAAGTCACTTTTCCCACATCTTTACAAATTATGCTCAAAATATTATTATTTTTTCTTACTTTTTATCAACTTAAAAAAAATCCTACTAATATGATAATTTTTTTACAAACTCTTTAAATAGAATACTATATTAATGAATTGTAGAACTGAAGCAGAATTTTTTCCTAGTTTCCATAGCAATTTTAATGTAAAAAATAGAAAATAATACTGTATTTTTCAGGAAAAAGTTAGTATTTCTAGCAGTTATTGTTGATTTTAAAAAAAATGCTAATTGCAGAACTAAGCCCATTCAAGGTACTTCATTTTCTGCCCAAAATCATCTTATTATCTTGTCCTGTTCAGGTGACAATCAATTTGAAGTGATCCACTACAATACACTTCCAAAACATCAGCTTCATCCAGAAGGATGAGGCAGATTTTACATTTAAATTGATATTACTTGTCAAAATTGCAATGGAGACCACTAGAAAAAATTCTGCATCTATTCAATAGTTCATTAAAATAGTATCATANGTAGTGGAATTGGAATGATGAAATGGCCCCAGGAGGGTTTGATTTCGACATTGATATGGCCTCTTTCTGTGTGTCAAAAAGTATGTTATAAATGGTTTTCAAGTCACCTTACCCACATCTCTAGAAATTATGCTCAAGTTTTTTTCTAACTTTTTACTTACTAAAAAACATATATGTTTTTTAGTAAGTAAAAAGTTAGAAAAAAACTTGAGCATAATTTCTAGAGATGTGGGTAAGGTGACTTGAAAACCATTTATAACATACTTTTTGACACACAGAAAGAGGCCATATCAATGTCGAAATCAAACCCTCCTGGGGCCATTTCATCATTCCAATTCCACTACCCTTTTTGTCACACGTTCTCCATGGTTGTATTGACAATTATTTCCAAGTTCTTAACAATGCCTAACTGCGCTTTTCGGTAAAAGATACCCGCAATATTTTTTCTGAACATTCGTGTGCTTTATATTAGAAGCAATAGCTTGTCTTAGACGGCAACGATCAAGCCTAATGTCACACTTCAAGTTGTTTGTTCGTGCCGATCCATCATTCCAATTTCCTTAAGTTTCTCTTTCTAAGGAGTGTTTTTGGCGTCCCACTCTTTCCAAGTGCTCTTGACACGTGAGAAAAAGAATTTGAAATTTGAGAAATATAGAGTGGGCAAAATAAAACTAACCCGGAAAATATTTATAAGGAATTGACCCTAGTCAATGAACAGTAGAACCGTCCTCAGAAAATGCAGGAAATGGCCATCGTTGACGTCGAAGTAGCGCTGTGCTCGATTTATCAAACTGAGACATGCTTAGCAGCTCTGCGTTAGGCATAGTAGCAATATCGTTTTGTGAGAGGATTATCTGAATACACCTGACCCTTCAATTTGCCTCAGGTAAAAATCACACACACACACACACAGATGAGGCGATTGAGGTGGCCAGGATATTTTACTGCCTCTGCTGGTAGTCCTCTCCTCACCTCATGTACTCCTGACAAGGTTTTCAAGGTGAAGTGTGCTGATGCTCTGTTCAATTTCCAGAATTTTCTGTAAAGAACAGTTCTCTTGTTCGTTTACAAGAGTCGATTCCCTGACAGGCTTGCAATTCCGAGACAGTTTTTTTTGTCCACCTTTTACATAAAATGAAAAAAAAAACGTTCGGAATTTTTTCGATTATTACTAAGTTTCTTATTAGCAAATTTCAGAATTATCGTAACGGTGGTGAACATTCAAAAACTGTGTAAATTCATTAAGCATTCGTGCTCTATCTTCCAATACTCTGAAGTTTGAAGACAAAGATACTAGAGTAGCGCCACTTAAAACATCTTTAAAACAGCGGCGGGCGTCAAAGCGTGTTGAAGTGTGGGTGGCGGTTACGGCGAACATGTCTAGACTCGGAGTCCTTTATTATAAAAAGCGTTGCTGGGAGAAACGGGTGGCAGGGACGCCACCGTTGGAGTAACGAGATTTTTAAAGAGAAACGTTTTGGTTGGCTTGGAGCTTGCACCCGTTATTGAAATTCGCCGAATCATACGAACTCCGCATGAAGTGGAAGTTTCACAAGATTGGCAGGAACTAGTCACATGACTTTCAAAATTTGTAACCACGTGAGGGGGCGTCTTACGAGAGAGTGGGGTAATAGTTGTAAAAAAAAGGGACGCAGAGACAGTGCATGGACGGAGACTGACTTTTCTGCATCAGAAAACTGCAGACGAGACTTCGGAGCATTACGAGTCACTTCGTATCTCACTTGACTTCACTCAGTATCGCACTTCGTTACTACTTCGTAGCTCAAATCACTTCACAGTTCGTGACAGAACATTTACAAAATCGCGTGTGAGACATCTCACACTTCGGATCGAACTTAGCATTCAGATCTAGATGATTTTCACGTTTTCGAAATCACCTCCTGATCTCAGACGTAGGTGATTGTTACAACTCAATCATTCGTATGGAGCAGTATGTTCTAATAAAGTTCATTAAGTGAACTTCTGTATCATCCGAGAACCAGTAAGATTTTAAAGGTTCGTTTCGCAACAAGTGGCGATAGGAAAGTCTTTTCTCGTGTTGCGTGGAGTGGAGGAACTTTTTCAAAACATGAATGGAGCGAGTGCGGTGAACGCTGCGATTCCGACGATCGGGAAACCCCGGCTGGCGCTGATCGTTCCTGGAACGGTGGGAGCGGTCTACTAAATGGTTGGTTACCAGACTGTGAGGAAGGACGAGCGCGCAAGCTGAGGCAGTTTTCAAAGGGCGCAGACTTCCGCACCCAATTGTTCGCATCGATCTGTTCATCAAGGTCAAGGTAGTATGAATTGCTGGTTGCATCCAGTATTAGTTATTAGCAGCGTCAAGAAGACCGAGTGCTTCGAGTTTAAATAATTAAGGTCCACGCTCAAAACTTTTGATATTATGTAAATTTAACGAGGGCTTCAAGAAGACGAGCGAATCTGTAGGTATTTGTTTAAAGTCATCGATTATTGTAAAGAATGTTAATTAACTGGCAATAGTTCATTACCAAGCTCTAGAATGTTTTTGGATTTTGTTATGTTAATTTTGGTGGTTATTTTGTGCAGTGTTTGGGGTGTGAGCATGATAGTTGTAAGTACAGTTGTAAATCTTAGGAATAAACAATTCAGTCGATTTGTTTTCATGATGCGTTTTCCTTGGGGGATCAGGAACCCTGTGTATTGTTCTTACTTAGTAAAGAACACGAACCCAGGTCAGTAAGTAAGGAGAACGAGCTAGCTAGGGTTTGTGGTAATGAGGTGTGTAACCACTACCGTATTTAGATATTCGGTAATTAAGAACCCGTTTTATTACAACACAGATAAAAAACTGATGATACGAGGTCCTCGTAACAAGATGATCCCGTGTCTGACGTATTAGAGAGCCTTCGCTCTGGAAAGAGAAATGTACAACGAGAAAGAGAGTTTTGGGAGCTCTCAAGACGCTCCTATTCGTCTCCGGGGCAAAATTCTCTTTCCAGAGTGAAAGCTCTCTCATTCACCCTATATAGTTGATCGGAACTACTTTCGTGTAGGTTGCATTAGACTACGGATACAACACAACATAAAGACACCCATGCCTTACCCGGTATTCGAACCCCAGAGTGTTGGACTTCTGGGCAGATCAGGTTGGCTGGTGCAACGTTTTCGGAAATTGAGAGTTGTGAATTCTCACACTTCTTGAACATATCACAGAATCTTCAAATAAATAAATCAGATATTTACGCCGCCAAGAATAGCTACAGTGCTCGCAGCGGAAAAAGAGAATGAGGGACGAGTTTGAAGACCATGTGAAAGTTAAGGAGCCAATGAAGCCAGCATTGCGAGATTGGGCCGAGTCTTCTTCTAACTATAGCCACGTGGGCGTTTTACTCGTGTCAGCAGAATCTTAGTGAGTTTACGTTCGGATGCTGCTACATATATCAAGCGATTCTTGGAACCGATAGTAATTGACGGACAGGGGGCCTGATCTCTAACCTTTGGCTGAAAGTACAATGCGTGAAGTTAGTATTTTGGTTTAGAGCAGCCTTTGAGTGGGTGCCGTGGCATGCCATGTGAAATGGGTGGAGCAGCGCTAGGTTCCTCCTCGCAGTAGGCATGTGATAACGCTTTCGCTCCATTGGTTACATTTTATTAGTTTTCTTTCGCTGCGAGGACTGTAGGTCAGCTTTCAAAAATTCACTCTATATCTCTGATATGTTCTTTTCTATTTGATCACTGGTCTATTTCTATTTGAAAAATCTGGTCACCGACAAAACACATATCGTTCGGCCAAACATTGTTACTGCGTAATTACTCATGATTCAAACATGTAGCGTAAAATTTTGGAATGAATTTAGGGGTGTATAATTATTATTGCATATAATGCACGAGATGTTGTAGTTTGATGTAATTCGTGCCCCCTTCCAAAAAAAATTGTCGTTTGAATACTAATCTTGGGTTGAAATTTGTCGCTTAAAATATCTTGAAGAGAGAATTTATTTCAGAGTCGTTAAAGAATTAGAAGGATCCTAGTAATTCCCAAGAAAATAAGTTTATAGTAAAAAAAACAGTTACAAACTGCGTATGACCACGTGGAGGACAATAAACTAATGTAACATTTCAACACACTACTTACAATAAAAAAAAGTTCGGTACGTGTTATAATATCAACAAATTTGTATTAATAACACACACAAAAGTTATTTCAGAAGTACGTATTATTATCAAAGTATAGATTATTCGGAAAGTATTGTTTATAAATCGTTACTATTAAATAACACTAAATTGGAGATTTATTATTTCAATATATGCCTCCCCAATGCAAGAGGCTAGCGAGTGTGTATAAAAAATCATTCCTACCCGAAGGAAAACCGGAGAAAGAACCCGGGACAGGACTACGTACTTTATGTACATAACCGCGCCATCAAAGGTTACTACCGTTTTTAACGTGAGTAGTTTTGCTCCTATCAGAAACAGTTTTGATTTTTCGAGCAGTGTTCATAAACGCAGTGTTCGTACTCCAAGGGTTTCTTTCGTTAGAGGTCGCAAATCACTCGACTGTCATATTAGCTCTTTTGACTGTCTGACGAGAATATTGAGATATTTTCGTGACGCACTGTTGCGAGTCCCGTAACTGCATAATTACCACACGAGACGGAGATTCCGAGGACGCGCACACTGTGGGGTGTGTGGAGTGGGGGGAGGAAGGGGGTCGTTATGCGATTAAGCTTCGCAGCGCAGAGCGAAGGCGAGCAGGCAGTGGCGGGCAGTGGCAGGCAGGCTCAGTCCTCCTCTACCATGGCCTGTCCACGCACGTGTCTGCTGGCCCTGGCTCTAACTCTTCTCTGCTTCTCCGCGTCTCAAGTGAGTAGGGCTTCTCATGTACACGTACGACTTCTTTAACGTCAATTGATATGAATTTTTTCAATACTCGCATGGAAGAGTACTCAATGGAATTCCTTACCTCCGGAACGATGTCCCACACGAATATTCAGCATTTCTTAGACCGCGAGCCATTTCCAAACACACTTTCCATCGATCGAATCGGCACGGAATGGGGGGGGGGGGAATTTGAACAAATGTTCTCCGACGAGTACAACTAAAAATTTATATTTTCTTTTCCTCGGGAAAAAAATTAAATAGTATAATCTTAATTTTTAATATTTTCGGTTATAATAAAATATTTTATATTGTAATGTATCACGAATTCCTAACACAATTTTCTGTTTATCTCACCGTAGAAGCCACGTCAAATATTAATTCTGACAGCATAGATTTGCAACACAAAATTGTTCCTCCCAAAGTTCAATGAAAAATTTGACGTAAAATGTAGTATAACTCACGAACCGAGAAAAATAAATAAATACGCTTTATTGTCAAAACGTCGCTTCCAAACTGCGCATAACCACGTGAAGGACAATAAACTAATTTACTCTCCGGAAGCAAACAAGGGACCATCCCATCAGTTCCGATCAAGGTGCCTAAGGGAGGGGCAGATTTAACATTTCAACATACTCCTAACGATAAAAAAATTGTTCGAAACGTATTATAGTATTGACAAATACCAACAAATATTGTATTTAATAAAACATAGAAAAGGTCCGCGAACCGCGAGCTCTGTTCAAGTCAATTGTGTCTGCAGTTTTTAAAAGAATATATTAAAGTGGACCAGAAAATTTTTTTCGTAATGATAAATATGGAAATGTAAAATTAATTTTTGAAGAAAAATTATTGTCGTTGAGCACGTCTTGTAATCTATTTCTTGACAAAAAATTCTCAATCGCTTCGCGGTAACCCTCTAATGTCTTATGGACGCCATCACTCCCTGCAGAAGAACATAACATCAGAATGGGATTCAAGATAAAGCTGAATTTCTGCGAAGCAATAATGATTGTTTCATTTGGTTTCGTTACATTCATGAACTCTGGAACCAAATGCTATTTCGCAAACACCGTCCCTGGGAGCACAATCTAAATATTAATGACTCTATTATCAGAAACTATTGAATGAGTCAAATTTACAACCCAAAATGTTTGACTTCGAATGCTTCTGAAAATAAACTTTTGTGATAACTTCCAATATCCCTTAGACGAAATACAATTAAATCTAATGACATGTTAACTTTATTAACCAGAAAATTGCAAAATAATACAATTAATTTGCATTCCTGCAGAGGTAAACAATGTTATTCTTGCACTAACATCTCATACTTATGTACTAGTTACTTATTGGAAAATGATACGAGTGCATCATTTGTACTTTTAGGGATTTTGTTTAAATCCATTTTTTAAATTTATTTTATGTAGATCTTTTGTTGCTATCTACATTTTTAAGATCATTTGGTAATAAAATTTGATTGCATAGATATAGTTCTTTTTAGTGCTTACAGTTTTTGATATTTTGGGTATCTGGATGTTTTTTCCTGGTTCTACTTCTTGAATTTATATAGCTGTAACAAAGACTACTATAATTAGAAAGTAAAGATTCGAAAGAAAATATATGTTCTATACTTGGCGGAATCTCTTTGTAAAATTTATTTTCATTTATAATTTTCGTCAATCTGTTTCGTATGTTTTCCAAGAGTATTAAAGCATTTCTTTGCGCACCTCCCCATGCTGTTATTTTACAACTCAAAACGCTGTGAAAGGTTTAATTATTTATTTTATATTTTATGTCTTACGGCGAGGTTCAGACCATGAGGGCTGCTCTTCCACCTAACCGTGACTTGGGAAGGAGAGATGTTGGGTTGCCGGGGAACTTATGGCACCGAACCGACATTTGTCTGGAGTAGGTGAGGGAAACCCCAGCTGAAAACCTCACCTAGTTCGCCTGAGCACGGTTATTCTTTTATTTCCGATATTTAATAACTTTTCAAAAACACATTTTCAAAACTACAATGAACAATGTACGAGTTGAGTGCAACAATTTCTGTCGAAACAAGAAAATAAAGAATTGGAAAGAGAGACGAATACGCTAATTTGTGAAGCCTTATGTAGTGTGATATTGATCTGAAAGAGCTTTGCAGGAGTCCCAGAGAACAGAAAAGGTCGGTGTAGACTATGGTTGGATCGCTTTTTAGTTTGAAATGCGTAAAAACATTACATTCTTACCGGAAAGGTACATTGCCATCGCAAATAATCACTATACTTGGGGGGCATTTCGTACTNCTGTCTCTTATACACATCTAGATGTGTATAAGAGACAGGTACAGGACACAGTAACAATCATTTATTGTATAGGCGCAAGTGACGCGGCGAGGCGCAAACACAGGAAATACATGATCTCGATGCTCGAATATCCTTAGTAGCTGCTGCACGTGTAAGTGAATTACCTGTCATTTTTTGAATGTGTATGCTAATCGCTCCACCGACGCTGTCTAGCAAGTATCACTGGTGGCGGACGCAATTTTGAACAGTTTTTGTAAACACAGCATTCGTCATCTATACTGTCAATAAATAGCGTTCTTTCCATTCATCTCTTATTTCTTGTGTTTAAGCCTTACCGCGTCAGTTGTGTTCATTGTCAGTACCAACCCTTCCAGCACTGCACCAACCAAAGTTTGTACCATGCATTCGGGATTATTCTGTATTAATCATTTGTGTGCATTAATGCTGTATACTTAATAACTGTCGTGTGTTCCTACTGTAAGTAGTTTACGAGGAGACCGTAAAAGAGGAAACATACGGCGTTTTCCATCTGCTGCTCTGAGTGCGCACTGGTGCACCGAGTGCAAAAATGTTGTTCCATTTGACGGAGTAGTTGCATCCGTGGTGCGGGGATACGGTTGCACCATATGTCTGTCGAGGCGCACTGAGAGCAACCGGACTTGCTCCGACAATTTTCTCATTGCAGGGACTGCACTGCGCATTGATGAGGTTAGGTTACTCTGTGAATAACGCGTCTTCCATAAATGCGATAACTTTATTGCAAATATTGTCGTCTGAAAGCTCCTTAGATGAGCAAGAGTTGTTCTTCGTCTTAGTCCTTTCCAAAAGAGAAAGAATTGTTAAAACGATAGATTTATTATAAACGTTTTGTTTATCTGATTATATAATGATGAACAATAATATTGCATTTTATGAATACGAAAAGGGCCATTGTTGAAATATTAGTAAATGCTCCTATTCAATTATTGTAGTGTCATAAACTTTAGTGGCTGACAATGGTCATGCCCGATACGTGCATACTGCGCGTGGGAAAGATGTTCGATTGACTCGCTGCACTCTGGGGGACTCGCGCAGAGAAACGACGTATTTGTCCGATGCTAGGGCAACACTCAGACAAGTAAATGGAAAATACTAATAGAAAACTGTGTAGACGTGAATTTAACTTCCATCTGGTGATTGTGAATAGGCCTCCGATTTCATCGTGACCGATCAAGTCTTCTTCGACGTCTCCATCGACGGAGGACCGACCGACCGCATAGTCTTGGGTCTCTTTGGACAAGTGGCGCCGAAAACAGTGCGCAACTTCATCGCCTTTGCCACAGATGGCGTCAATGGACACACTTACAAGGGCACCACCTTCCACAGAGTCATCCGGAAGTTCATGATTCAAGGCATGTATGCTTCTTTTCAATTTTCTTAAGTAACATTAGGGAGTTTTTGCATAGCGCACCTACGAGCTGTCGAATACGCTATTGACATGCAACTTACTTCCGCGCATACTCAGAAATAAGTGGTACTAACACTCCTAGCGTAGAACGTAACAACGCCTGTGTTTGCGTATAATGTTAGCATAGACATATATATATATATATATATA
>NNCF01125799.1:224976-267815 GCA_002313205.1 Laupala kohalensis | reverse complement strand
TCCCTATTGCGTAACTGCATTTTCCCTACCTGTGCAGAATTTTAGGGCTCTAATGACCTCGATGTCGACGAGCCGTAAAGCCCCACAAAAAAAATCGATTACACATGCCAAACTATTTGAGTTCAACATGTGGAGTAATGATTCTTAGGGATCACGAATGACTCCTGGGCCCCAGTTGTAGAGCCACTAGCCAGGTCGAATCTTCCTACCTACATCTCATAATATAAAGAAAACAGATGATTATGTTGGTTACTTGCTGGAAGGAAGAGTCAATACATTCGGAACAAAGAGAACTGTTTATTAACATTCTGTAGATGAGAACTCAGAAAATATTGCGTCTACAACCTACAAAATACAATATGCTTCGAACGTCTTTGCTCGAGTCGCTCCGACAACGGCGTAACAGAGTAGAGACTCTGCGTGGTCTGCAGGTGACGCGGTGCAGCAGCGTCTAGCAGAACCAACTCTTAACCCTGGGCTGCCACGCGCTGTGACTGCGCTCCGCCCGCCCCCACGCTATGGTCTCGAACCGTTCGCCACTCATAATCATCTACAGCCGTCGCTCTCGAAGTGACTGCCCTGCTTCTGTGAGAGCAATGCTTCTTCTGTCTTGCTGCCCCTCCGCGCGCAGGCTGTCTAGACCAGCAGAGGGGGGGGGCATCGCTCCTATCTGATAGGGCGAGCCGTTTCAGCTGATCGGCACTCGGGCGCGTTCACGAAACTTTTCGGAGCAGTGGGTTTTATTCATTAATATTTTACACCTGGGGGAGGTAATTATTACTCTCAATTTATATATCCACACATAGACCAAACAGCCTAATGTACCGGTTGTCCGGAGGGAAAAGCGATGAGAGATATGTCTGTCTCTTTCGCACGTCGTCTTAGGAGGGGTTAACTCGATTACCTTAACTGACTGCTGCTCACAAGTCGTTGCACAGCAACACCTTATCCCCTCCAAGAGGATGTGCGAGCGAGAGGGCGACATCTCTCAGTAACTTCTGTCTCGTTATCAAGGACAATCTGCAGCAGAGACGGTTGCCTCTATTGATGTTAGTGGTACGATAGTGAGAGAAGTCATGACTGATTCAGGTCTGGATTTGAAGTTTGTTGATATATGAGAGGATGTGCGAAAGATTTGTTGGATGTGTGTGGCATGAGCATGTGCAGTTGTACTCACTTATGTACGCTTACATGGAAGGAGTTTAATTGGATTTACAATTTGATTCGAAGGTACTCGATGCTCGTTTACACTAGTTCTTTCTCGTGCGTTACGCAGTTAGCGTCATGAACGTAACGCATAAGCTACGAAGCGTGTACTTTTTGCAAAATCTAAACGGGTAATGTTTAAAAACATCGAAATCCTTAGGGTATGATAATTTATCCCCAATTTTCTTCACCACTTATTGTAATCATGTTAATCCATCGAATTACTGAGACAAGCTTAGTATACCAAGTTAAAGAATGTGCTCCTTTAGTAACGACTAACAAGGGACTTTTATTATAAAAACATATTAATTTATAATATATATTTAAATAAAATCTTTTAAATTTCTGGTTTCGTAAAACGAGCGTTATGTTCAATGATGAAATTCATCCTAAATTTTAGTATATTGATCTAACTTCCATAATTTTTGTAAAATTTCTATAATAATAAGCTACGGTTTGATAGTGAAATTATCACGTACTTGTGTCTAAATTACCTCATGTTTGGTTTATCCTTTATATTCTGTTAAGAATGATGAAGAAAGGGTAATAAAACTTAGTGAATACATTGTCAGAGCTCTCCATAATTTTATATTCATTTAGAACGTCTCGTTCATAACGTTGGAAGTATAATATTAGTTGAAACTTGTCTTTTCACATCGGGAATTCGAGAGACTCACTTGAGTAGAGCGACGATATATTCACTGGAACATGACCTACTTGATCATACTAGAGATTATCGTACGTTCTAGACCTTCTCATATTGTTTTTGAACTCGCGCCAAGCCTTGGGAATGTTTGTGGCGCTATGGTGAGAATTTGAACTATTATACTATATTGAATCTCAAATATACCGCAAGGTAGCACTAGTGTCATTCGTATCCTTTGTGTAGTGTAAGAATCAAACTCTTGCGCAACATGGTTCGGTTTCCGACCAACCTCCCCGAGATAGCGCTAAAGACATCCCCAAATTGTAGACGCTCTTTCCTTGATATTTGTGTTATAGGAAGGTCTTATATGAAGATTATCTATAATATGACCAAGTAGGTCTTGGACTGGAAACCCACTGGTCACCTTCGTGTAGAGGTTCAATAAACACGGAATTTTCCTTTTCTGGAATGTTTCAGAAAGATACTTCACGCATTCGAGCCCTAAGTTCAATAGAAATGAATATGAATGGGAACCAAATTGTAGGAGATGAAAAGCAAGTAAGAAGGAATAATAACCAAAGAATCTTTTAAGATATGGCAAAGAACATGGTCTGGATGGAAATTTCAAGGCAAAACATTTAAGGAATTTATTAGTGGGCGTGAGAATTTTACAGAATGCATAAACAGGATGGGAAAAGGAGACGATGGGATATGTTATGGAAAACGGGGTAAACATCTATACAACGTTTATTGAATTTGAAAAATGTATGGAAGATATAGTGCAAGAGGCGTATTATTCCAAACTAAATAAACGAGTATTTGGAATTTTAAACCGGACCTAACCTTCAGCGACCGGAAACAAATGAAGAATACACATGTCTGGAGAGAACAATTGAAAATTTATATTTTACATTGGTACCGAAACAAATATTTAAAACAATTATTAAATAATGGTCTGTAAAATATCAGAAAGCACGTCTTTGCCCAGAGACCCTGACATATCACCTTTCGCTCACACTGAAAAACCTTACCCTTGACGGCCGGGATAATTCACCTACAGGATAATTCTTACTGCAAATTATTTTTTGACCGTACAATTAAAAGACAAAAAGTGAGTTTACTTTTGGAATCAGTACAAAATTCTAAGAAAAATTATACCAAACAACAACCATTTTCAAGTATTCGATGTTGATAACAAGTGTAGTTATTTCCTTACAAAATAAAAGCGATTGCTTGAAAATGATTCTTGTTCTTTATCATTTTCATTGAACTTGAATCCAAAATTAAACTAATTTTTTGTCTCGTACATGTACGGTAAAAAAATGCAATAAGAATTATCCAGTAGGTTAAACATTCCGGGCGCGAAGTTGAGGATGTTAGCATGAGCGAAAGGTGATGTCAGGGAACATCTCGTCTCGGAACGAAGTGGTGGCACAGAGAAAGCCGCCTTCCGATATTATACAACCTACAGGAATATGTATAGATTTTTGGTGAACATATTCACAAGTGCTTTTCTTCATTTTCCTCATTAGTACTAATGAGAACGTATCGCAAGTTATTGTTGCCAAAAGCTTCGTGCGTTTAAGTGTTTCCTTTGTCACTCGTGGTTTCATTCTCCATTGCTTTGACAGTTGAATATACGACGAACATTTTCAAAATATAGGGATTATTTTAGCACAAATTCAAAATCTGTCGCGACTGAAGAACGCGAGAAGTTAATAGGAAATAAATATAATTTTGATTAGTTTCAACAATCTGTAATGGAACTTGGCAGTATAAAAAGGTATTAGCAACTGGTTAGTGCAAAAGCGTGCTATAGATAACAGAAGAGAGAAAACGACGAAATGGAAAGAAAAGAAGGGAGATGTTGAGTGGCAGATGAGGCATTTCTTACGAATCCTCGTATAGACATTTCAACAAAAAATAAACAGTAACAACACTTCAATAAACCTATTGATATTTTGGGAAGGAACATCCCGCACATTGAACAATGACATCTCAACTGCCCCATACTTCATCTGAAACTGTATCAGATCTCAACATTTCCAAGATTTTAAGCTGAAAGTTTTTCCACGTGATTTCCGTGAGTGCAGAACCGCTCTCAATCGGCCTCGAACCAACTGGCCCACGGATAAACCGGCCTATCCCCCCTTGCACCAGATTTTTTTCTCTATTTCAGCGTATAATAGCTGCCAGGTAGTGAGTGAGTCGGACATTGTTTGACTGGGAAGTGACATAAGTATGTACGTCCATTAAGTTTTCCCAAAAAGTGTAAGTCCATAACATCCTCAAGTTTAATTTTGTTCGTGTTCGTTTATGTGAGCACATACAGTACAATAAAATGATATCCAATGACGTCTTATTTGCACGTTTATTCGTGATAAAACTGTAGGCTCTTTTAGAACGGAAATATATTTTTCACGGGAATCTCAGATAAACTGGTCAAACGGGTAAGCGGCCAGGGTCGCGGCCCGACCAGATCGGTTAAGAAAGGTTCTACTGCACCTGAGTCTCTGTAACGCCCAGCTCGCTTTCAGAGTCGCACTGTTTGCTCACCACATAATGGGTGAGCACATCGGAGAAACAATCACCATAACCGTAATAATTTAATTTGTCAAAATTCAGTTAAAACTGCATGTGGAGGACAATAAGCTAATTTACTCTCCGGAAGCAAGCAAGAAACCACCCCATCAATTCCGATCACAGCGGCCAAAAGAAAACCTCGTCTGAGTTGAAGCTACATGGATTAAATTACTCAAACATGCCAAGATAAAGCTATAGGATACAAAAGAAGAAGCAGCAGCACGAATTAAAGTGATTTTAAATTATTAAATTACTCGACCTTACTTTCACTTAAATTCTTCATCAACTTTCAATGAAATGTTTATATTAAATAATATTCGACGTTTCGACCCCCGCTATGGGCCATCATCAGGCAACTACTGACAAAATATTACGGAAACTGTGCAACAGGCCGGAAATAAATTGCTCTCCCACTACAAATGACCCACTCACACATTATTCACTTGACGCGTCTCGTCAATCAGATGTGGAAAAGAGGCCCACGGTGAACTGCTGTTCAAAGCCAACCGTGAATCTCGATTGTCAGAGCCCAAGCAGTGTCAATCATCTCTGCTTCTTAAGAGTGACCTACTTCATACATCAGCTGGGATTCCCGACCAACGTCTAACAGGATAAACGCTTGTTCCTGTTCTCACGTCCACTGACTAGCTGGGTACCCTTGGTTTCGGTCGCGGATCTTCGTTTTCTTATGTGAGCGTACTAAGTTCGTAACTGCCTCATCAGTTTTGTGACTTCGTATTGTCAATACTACCCATACATTCACATAGTTTTTAGCAAGTTTAACAATTTATGAAATGTAAAACAGTTCGAAACCATTCTACCCCCAAACGTTCAAAAATTTTAAACTTTTATGAAGTATGAGAGTTCTTATCCTTCACCCTGCCGCCACGGGTGCAGAATGTCTCACACGTTTCCTCACTCTCTCCCGAGTAATTGCCCCAAATATATTTGAAATGGGTCCTTAAATGTGGGACCCACATACAAAAAAATCACATGTCTTTACATTTTATAGTATTATCCACATGTGGTCATGTATCCCTGCAACCCATAACGGGTTCATCTTATAAGCGGTCGTGTTTTCTCACTTTAACATTGTTCCGAGGTCGATAGTAAATATTTTTAACAAAATATTGTAAAGTAATCAAAGCCTCGAGATTGGGTTGGTTTAGGCATGTGTGTCGCATGCCGCAAGAGAGAATTGTTAACAATCAGTGTCAATTGAAACCATTAGTTACAAGAGCCAAAGCAAGACTAAAGCTCAGGTGCAAGGACGATGTCTACAATGTGTGAAAATAAAATATTGGGCAGCATCCAAGGTACAGAACAGAAGGGAACTGAAGGTGATAGTTGACGAGGCCACAACATAAGATAATATGTTGTACATACTACTGAAGGTAGTACTCAAGGTGTAGGTAGAATTAAATCTCAAAAATATCTAAAATCGGCATAAGTATATGTGATTTTAACGTTAGAAAAACATACTTCCCCGGCCATTGAAATCAAATAACAGCAATCATAATTGATGGTGAAATGCATTGCGTCTTATCGAGAAAACACTTATTTACAAAATAAGACCAACTTTCAAATCAGGAAAGTGATGGAAGATTACTTTGATTTGTAGTAATTTTCCGTAATAATTCTCACATTCAACGATAGGTTTTATCACGAGTTGCCAATCAAAACGAACCATTGGTATTAGCTGATAAAACATATCCTTGAATATCAACATGGCTGATAACCAACTTACTACTAATTTTTACATCACTATTATCTATAGGTCATCGGACATTTGAGAAACATTTCACTTTTTCTGAAGTGAAATGCATAATTCACGAAACCCTTGTGCTCGGCCGCCATGTTTGTACTTATACTTTTGTGCATTTCAAACGAGTTCCTGAATATTGTTTCCACTATATTATTAACTGATAGATACAAATTAAATCATGTTTTCTTCATTATTATTATTCATATTGTCGTGTTTTAAAACAATTACAATAGAAATAAAGAAAACATTTACACCTCTCAGTGATTTGTCTAACTTGGAGTGCTGCTCCCACCTTAAGAGGAAGAAGTCGTGTTCTGACTTGCACTCTGTCCAGGTTCCTCTAAGTTGTGTCAACGCCTCCGGAGAAAATCTAATAGAAACTGAAGAATAATTTTTATATTTTTGGAAGCAAGGACGTTCCAGAAAGTACAAATTTTTCTTTTTATCAGTACCCAGTTTTTATGTCCCAATTGTGATTATAGGAGGCGATATGATCAATCGTGATGGCACAGGGTCCCTCAGCCTGTACGGAGAGAGTTTCCCCGATGAAACCTTTAAAATCAAGCATAGTGCTCCTGGGATGCTCAGCATGGCGAATTCAGGTACGTAACGAAAACGGTGGCAGTGTACACAAAACAACAAAGTGATGTATACTATTTACTGCTTTGACGGATCAATTAACTCTCACTGAAGTTAGAATTCAGGGGATCGGATACTTAACACTTTACTAGGGATGTAATAAAACCCACGTTAGTTTCACCTTTTCGATAATACCAAGAAAAAGTCTAAAATAACCCGTGACTCACGATCAAAAGAGGGCACTAATCTTCCATTCAATTCCTGAATTAAACAAAATAAACAGTTAGTAATTTCAAGAAACACTTTAGATATTCGATACAGATCCACAATATTAAACTAAAAATTATACAGCAAATATTTAATAACAAATTCGTAATGTCATAATGATCTTGAAACTATGCAAATTATAGCAAATATTCGTCTCTCAGGCACAAATTTTTGAGCTTCCGCAATTTTCTTTTCACGCACATGGCAGTAAAATATTATACCACATTCGAGGAACAATATCTTTCTCTGTTTTTCCTGAAACTTCTAGAAGCATAAGTGACGTCTCGGAGCCACGAATTGACAAGTCGAAACACTCATATTTTCACTCGACCATTAACGATCGGCGAGATTATTTTAACTCCTTAAAAGAAAAAAATTATCTTAAAATTATGAGAAAATAAACACATTACAAATAATGAAACCGGCATGAACATTTCATCTATCCTTGTTCTTTGCAGGGACGAATACGAATGGATGTCAGTTCTTTATCACGACGCTGCCGACTCCCTGGTTGGACAACAAGCACGTCGCTTTCGGGAAAGTAAGTAAACGATCGCTTGGAATGTCTCACGAGTGAATTAATATTTATTAGAATGTCAAATGTGTATTTTCGTACTTAGCTCGTGGAAAAATTATACTACAGCTACAATACACTTCAAAGGTTCCATATATTTACAACGTTGTACGAACAGAATGGAGGTATTTCCTAAAAACTGGAAACGTAATACTGTAGTGCATTCAATTCCAAAATGTTTTCTGCATTTTAAGGAGCATTTATTTTGCTTTTCGTAATCGAATTTGGTTTCGATTAATTCTGTAACAACTCATAATTAGCGTTTCGACTATTGTTGTGACGCCGTTCCCTATTTGCGATTATTTCACCTCCAAACTGACACTCAGAGTAGTTTTTTCTTTCAACAGATTCTGATATTGAGTTCACGGAGCAAAGCAACGAAATAAGGTACAATGAAAAGAAGAAACATTTAGCTTACGTTTCCAACCGACCATAACGACCGCTCGTTAACCGTTCGCATTTATGAATTCAGAGAAGAAATCTACAAGATGGTTCTAACAATTTATAACTCATCCGAACTGTCGTTTTTCAAATATTATAAATCCAATTAGTGCCAAATTAAAAAATGTTATTGTCTTATCAGCATTAAATTCGTTAGAATTCCTACAGACACGTACGCTCAAGGGAAAGTTTGGATTCAATAGTGACTAATACTTTTTGTCTCTCAGCTTTCAAGAATTCACAAAATTAAACAAACATGTATCCATCATACGGAAGTAAAGGAATAAATGAATGTCAAAGGCTTCAGTACTAATTAATCAACAAGAGAAGAATATTCTAGTAAACTGAAGAATACAAAGGAAGTAATTCTCAATGCATCGTTTGTCACTGTCAGTTCTCATGGATGTAAAACACACACTAGTATATCTCGGAAGTCTTGAAAGTATCAAAGACTTTTTGTAAGATAGTAACAATTTAAATGAATCACTCACGTTTCAGCTTAGCCCAGAAGACCTTGGTTATCTGGAGTACACCTCGTCACCAATGGGGTTTCAGAGGTCATTTTTGAAGCCTTTCACCTCTATTCTCCGGGATAAATTATAATACTCATAACGACTTTCCATTTCCTCTCTAGTCTTTGTAAATGGGAAACGTAGCTTAGTGCTATTGAAGCTTATCTCCATGGCGCGATAGGCGGTAGGAGTTGCGTGGCCCTTTAACTGGATGTACCAACAACTTGGCCCACGTGGAGGGGTCAGTAATAGTTAGTGATACTAAGAGTTGGAGGTTCGCTTTTCAACAGTCACAGCTATATATGAACTGGGACATTAATGTGTAAAGCTACAAATTTTTTTCTGGCCCCGCCGGGAGTAGAACCCGGAGTGACTCAGTGGCAAGCAAGCATGTATATACGTGTCACAGCACGAAAAGTATACTCGTATATGTAAAAAACTTTTATTTATCATGTTACTTTTCGTCGTTTTTATGATTCATAATTGTTTGTACCTTTTACAAGAGAGACAATCTCATAATCGGATGTCTTTGTGTCCAGGTTGTGGAAGGCATGAGGATGGTGCACCAGATCGAGAATCTCCAAACAGACTCGGACGATCGTCCCATGAAGCCAGTGGTGATCAAGGACGTAGGCATTTTGCCCACGCCACAACCCTTCGCAGTCAGCGACCAGCCATACGAGTAAAGGAAGACCCCCCGTGTTGTAGTTTTACCCGGCGCACTAGATGAGGCTTGCTCTCCTTACTCTGTACTAGGTACAGTATTGCTAGTTGTAGAATCTCTCCTATCCGAAGTCTATCCCGTAAAAATCCATAAATAGAATTAGTGATAGCCAACTAATGTACGGTTAAATTGCCCCCCCCCCCGTCAGAATTGCATCTTACATAAAAAAAAGATTTTTTTTTCAGTTAGTGGGCATTTGAACAAGTATTGTGAATTATCTCGTCTCTAATAACTTTTTGAAGTGAGACTTCCAAACAAAAACAACACGTTTCTACAATGATCAAATATACAACTTTTTAAGAGAGACTGCATACGTAAAAAACGAAACCAAGTTCAAATAAAGAAAATATTATTTAATGCGATTAAATGATGTCAAATCTATTTCTAAAAATAAAAAAATAAAAACCCACCAACAACCTCTTATGGCGAAGACGTATCGTTACTAACGCACGAACGAAAGGACAATACCAATTTTTATTATTTTACGATCAATCCTCTCATCCATCACCCAACGTGATTACGAGGAGTAAATGAGAAGCAGAGGTATAGAATTGTAGTCCAATGCTGTATTGAATAATAATAGTTCAGTAGAACAGATCCGTCGCTGCGTAGACTTCAAAGCCCAACAGTCGATACGATCCCCATTCAATTGGTTCCTATGAGATGAAATGTCGTGGAAGGGGAAGCAACTCTCCCCGTTAAAATCGGGAGTTGAATTTGGAAAAACAAATGGAAGGTCACTAATCCCCCGAAAAAGTTCGAAAATTTGCACAAACGATTGGTAAGAAGCAGAGGCGTGAAATCCTCAAGGAAGAAGTCTTACGAAGAGGACTAAAATAATTTATTCTCATGATCCGTGCGATCTCGTCCACTCACTGCGAAGGTAGCTTCGAGCACATTATGCGAATGCACACGAATACCTGTCATTGATGCTGACGTTTGTAACCTAGTTTAAGTTACAAAGTATGCGAATTCTTCTTAGGGAGTCATTTTCAAGTATAAAAGTGTCTCTTGAAGCATTTCGACATGGTTTTAATATAGCCTTGAATTGACGTATCACAACTTTACAGCTCAGGAAGAAAAACGTAAAGAGCTGAGATGATTATTTGACTACGAACATTTGGACTATCCCGAAAACATTGTTCAAAGTAGGAAGCAACAGTTAATCCATTAGTAGTATGCCAATAACATAAGTGTCAATTTTAGAATTAGTTTCATGGGATATTGAAGATTAATACGTTCAGTATACGCAAGTCTCTTCAAAACATTATAGTAAGTACGAACTATTCCGGAGGATTTCCCGTAGAAAACATTTTTCAGATGGTGATCCGAATAAATTAAAAAATACATCCGACTAATTTGCACCAACAGTTAAAGAAGGAAAAATATTGAGTTTTAGTGAAATAATTGCCAGTTCAACTTCCTTATACTTCAGGCGCTACTGCTCCACAATTTTTATGTCCAATTCTTGACCTATTCTTTTTGTCCTTCAATAAGTCATTCCTCCGTCTAAATTTTCGATGTCCCCTCTCCCTTGATATCGGATACCAATCGTAAGCTACCTTCACAATTTTAAAATTCTGTTCTAATCACATCCCTATCAGCTCATCCTGAAGAATCTTTGACCGTTTTTTGTGGGGTTTTAGGGTTTGACCATGTCATTGGAGCCCTTGCTTTGACTGTTTATGAGACCATATATCCCTCTCATTGTCTTCCTTTTAAATATCAGTTTCTGTACAGCAATTTCTTTGAGAGTTAGGGTCTCCACTCGATACGCGACTTATGGTTCTATTTTTAAGTGATGTGTTGCAAGTAGTCAGGCAACTAAGGGTTTATACATTTCAATGATTATCATTTTTAAAAATAATTCTACAAAAAGCTCACAATGTAAGAAGAAGAAGAAGAATGCATACCGTTCTCAGAGGTAGATCCAAAGATGGGGGGCGGGGGGTTCAACAAACGACAACTATCTATCAGAATAAAATAATATCTATCTTTTTTATTAAAGATATATATTTAGTTAAGATTGTCCCAAAAACTGATAATAAATTTTCTTTGCCTGTAGGATGAAATATTGTAGACTTGAAAATGTCTGACAACAAAATCTATCAAAAGAATTTGTTCTCTAGATAGTGAGAAGTTAGTAATACAACATGATACACCAATAAGGCAAATAACAATTCCAATCAACCCCCAACAATTAAAATGACTACTTTGTTCAGAGAGTCATGACTCAAAGAATGAATTCACAGGCATACAACAAAAGTTTTCACTGTTGTTACTCCCAAGGAGCACCTAAGTAATAACAATAATAATACCCAATGTAGAAGGCAAATACTCTGTTTGGGAGATAACCATCTCATCCTTACTATGCAATTCAAATTCATACTATCGGCAGTTAAGGCACTACCATAGATAATTTCCTACAAAGTAGAGTTTATAACAGTAAGTAATTTATGTCACCTACTAGATTTACATTCCAAGTAAGAACTTTAGTAAACTATGTATATACAAAAAGTATTCAATATTGTTGAAATGATTACATTTGTAGCAGTAGATACCTCTAGTTTGAAAAAAAAAATCATCTTAGACTTGATGCTATAATGCATATGACAGTAGTAGCGCAGTGATAGCATCTTTGCTCAAGTACATTTGAGCAGGAGCACATTTTGATACCCAACTACTCTAAACAGCACATAACTGTCAGCAGGAGTTGCCATCATTTGCTCCAGACCAATGTCTGTTTGATGTTCCCAAGCAAGTGAATGTTATTATACTAGTGTCCACAGTGATAGGGATGTATTCCTGTCATTAAAAAATTACAAGAAGTTCATTATGTACATGGTAAAGGGTTCGAAAAACCCTTCTTTAGAGAATTATAGATTCATAACCAACGGTAGATTGCATATAATACATGTAGTCTATGTTCCTGAGTAATACAGTTCTTGAAAAGTCCTACTGTATTATGTATACACTCAAATCAACATGATCTCTCTGAACTTTCATAGGAATTGAGGGGTTCAATACACCAAGGAGTGAAATCTACAAATTAAATCTAGCGATCAGACAGGCCTTCGTCTAGTCCATCTGTTAGGACACTGGTTATAGAGATACTGGCAAACTATGAGGATGAGTTAGGCACTATTGTGCATAAAACCCACAGTATGTAAATGAAGCATCTATGTTCTACAAAACTGGAAAACACTTTTGACTAATAAGACAAAGGAAGAAATAGGGAGCAATAATGAGCAATGATGGATAAGGGTATTACACCCCACACATGTAGGCCGAATGCCTCTTGATGTTTGTTCTATCATAATTCATTTAAGTTTTCATAACAACACATTGCAATACTTGTGATAATAATTGAAGATACTAGAATTCTTCTCAACCGGTCTGGTTGGGACGGAGTCCCTGGCCAGTTATCCATTTCGCCGTTTAATCAAAGGTTCCCGTTAAAAAAAGAATTTCATTAAACGAGCCTATTTCATCAGGTTATCACAAATAAACATGGAAATGAGACGTCATTGCAACTCATTTTATTGTACTGTATGTATGTGCACACAAACAAAAATTGATTCTTGGAAAAATAGAGATGTACATATGGATTCATAGAAAAATAGACTCCGAAACAAGAGGGGAATCAAACTGGCGAATTCTCTCCCCCTCCCCCGTTCACTCCATCACTCGTTGCACACCTAACATCGCGTCACCCCGTTTTACTTTCCAAGAAAGGCCCATCAACAACCTGACAGTTATTTTACTAAGAGTAGTGTAATTAGCAATGACACTGAGAGAGAAAGAAAACTTTTACACGGGAGATTCCACTGGAGGGGACATGCTGAAGAATGCATCAATACAGCTCACTGCTGCCTAATTTTCCAGACAGTTAGGTGACTAATGCCTCCCCTCCTCTTGCATCTGCTTGCACTGGATGATGGGATTTTATCACAGATGAAGAACTTGATCCTCTTAAGCTAATTTTTGAAATGAGACATTGAGTAAAAATGCTACGTAGGTGAATTACATAATTAGCAGGTCACAACTGGGAGTTCCTTCCCAAAAAATCTTTTGGAGTCCCAAATATAACCCTAAATTTATGTAAACCAATATTGATTCACTTTGTATACATAAGGAAATTCCTCGCTGGAAAATTTGTATCATAGTTGGTAAGTGATATACCGTATTTACCTGATTATAGTCCCCTTTTTTTAAGAGGCAAAACTTAGAAAAAGAAAAAAAGAATCAAAGTCTTTCTGAAGGGAAATGCTTATTCAAAATTTCCATGTGAAATAGTTGTTCTGGTAAGCATAATCATAAGTATTTTAAAATGAAAGGTTAACTGGTGCAGTTCAACTTCTCCACTTGACATAGCCAGATTCCCACGGACATCGGCTCTACTTTGAATTCTCATGCTGCTGCGTTATTTCCATGTGCCTTTGCGAAATTTAGAACTTGCAATTTGAAGTTTGCATTGAAGTTTCTTCAATAGCCCAATGTTCATTGTATGGAAGAAGATCTCTGTTTCTCCAAAGAATACTCATACTTCCTAGACAACACGGACCAGTTTCATCCCACCATCATCGATCGAAGTGATGATCGTCCATGCATAAAAGTTACTTCTATTGGAATTGTGTTACATTACATATACAGCTTGAGTTTGCTAAACACATTTTTTACCCATGAAACTTTGCATGAGCAGTTTCCCCGTCCTAAAATTCAAATATAGCCTCCCTTCCCCACATTTTTGGACAATTTGTTTTGAGAGAGAGAGAGAGAGGGTGACACTATTCAGGTAAATATGGTACTGTCCTTCCCCCAAAAGATTAGCTTTTGAGAAAGCTGTGAGCTCACTCACAATGATATGTTTCTAGTGTTTGGGAATGGATTCGTGGCGCTTCCATCCCACTCGCATTCTCCTTCAGCATCCTTGCATTCTTCCAATGGATGATCCGTCAACTGGACTTAGCTGTAGAACAACCGTCTTCTGGAGCCGCCGAGAAATCCAAAACCCCTCAACCACCTTCCTTGTTACGTCAAATGAGTATAGACAAAGAGCCAGCAGAGTCTGCACCAGAGGCTGATGACATTCCAGCCACTGCATCCAGCGACAGTGGTTCAGTTCGTAAACGCAAACCTCACGAAGGAAAAGGAAGTCGAATGGATGAGGAAGGGAACTAGCATTTTCTCACAATGGATCACTATGAGCATGTTGAGCCACAATGCAATTTTTAAAATAATGTCATCTTCAGATTCACTTGCGAATACTTAGTAACCAGAAAAAATTCTCCTCATGAAGTAAGCATAATTCATCATCACGAAATGCTCTTAATAGTCATCTCAAATGATGAACACATTCAAAATAATAAATTTTTCAAGAATTATATTTTGCAGGCCATCTGACAGATTCTCTGAAGATTGTAAGGATAAATACAGTAATTCAATACAAGACAAGTTTATCCTTTTCACTCCAAATAAAAGCATGGACTGTCCAAAGTCAAGGTTATAGTACAGACTAATTCACCAGAGGTGGTGTCAAGTTGATATTAAATTTTTTAAATGTAAAACCTACTGGAATGATTATATTTCTGGAATAAAATTTTTGATTGATTTAAATGAAAAATTTACTATGTCTACCTTTCTTCAGAAACCACCCTAAATCCTATTTTTAATTCATACCCATTATGAATTATTCTCATTTAGAATGTAGGACCCTAGAAATTTAGGCGAGACTATTAGGCGACCATATTTAACAATGATAAGGTATGACATATCGCTTCTCTCCTGCGAGAAATTCTAATTTTTTCCTATCATGAAAAATGTAAAAGTCGCCCAGTTTAATTACTGTAAAACATCCCACAATGTACATCTCATAAATATAAGGCAGTAACAATGAAGCGAGTGGGCAAATGAATTCCATTAAGAGTCAGGTATGTTTTAATTGTTTATGTGTATTTGTATTCTATTCACATATTCATTATGTCAGAAGCCATTTACAATAAACTGCATATGCAACCATCAATAAACTCTTCAAAATAAATTCAACAGACAATCACAATCAACCCTATCAAATTTCTATATAAAAAGATAACAATATATCCCCATTGATAAGACTGATAATGATTTGGCAAGATACTTCTAACATGTATTATTTTGACGCTGAAGAATTACAGGCAAGGAAACAAACAGAGCCTCGATAAAATAGGTTAAGTGATACACAGACTTGATTACTTTTATTGTATTTGAATCTGCTGTACAACCAATCTCATACTGAAGAATATATTTTTCTTGAATTATTCAGCCTCATTCCTGGATACAGAAGTCATTCACCCAAGTAATGAACTGTACAGGTGTTAAAACGACACTTCACTACAAATTACTAACCATACCTGAACATCTCCTATGGAGAAGAAACATAAACAATCAAAATTCAACAATCATTAGTTTACAAGATCTCTCAACATTGAATATTAAAGCGCTTGATTTAATGAAATCACTGCCAAGGTTGATTGCAGATGAGCTGCACATGAAATATTTCAACCCTAACGCATGTCAGTTTCAAATGCAGTTCATCCATCAATTTGTATTACGAAGAAAAATATTACTGTAAATTAGGCTGATTAGATATCCAACATTGTAAATTTGCACAATTATCACAGCAATTGCATAATTCCTTACTTATTTTTACATACAGAACAATCACCACAATTCACTTGAGTAATTTAGGTATTTCACTTCCTCGTCTCCAACCACAAAATCATGTACAAGAGATGTGCAGTTCTTAACACGCTGGATATATTCCTATTTACATTACACCACCTCAGCACACATTGGGCACTAATACTGGAAGTGGCCTACATGAGGAGCTCAGCTCCCCAGGGCACTGTGTCTCTGCTGCTCCCACTACACGGGTACATGAAGCGAGACTCAAGACATCCTTATATTATGGAAATTAGCTTATATTAAAGACTGGGAGATGGCTTTACAAAATCAATACAAGGAATGCTCGGATTAAATACTAAAAGTGTGCACAAGCATTTTCCTGCTTGCATGCCACAAATTCAGGACATCCTGTAATAGATAAATTCCCTTCTGGAAAGAGACTTCTAAGCCACGGAAGTTGCTCCGATAAGTGTCCACTTTTCTGTCCTTAGTAGTTGTGGATGTAATTGGTGGCAATAATTCACCAAATCCACTTGACCAAACAAATGTATATAGACTTTCTTTATATCTATATATATATATTTATATATATATGAATATATACACATCTAAAAAAATACATTCTTGTAATCAAGAAAAAATATGGACAAGTCTCCCTACAAGTTAGCATGCCACATGTACATATATACACTTAACAGGCGTCCCTTTGAGGAGACGACACCGCATTCGGATTGAATTGAGAGAGGAATATAAATACAAGAAAAAATCATTTCCCACAACCCTCACATTGGGCTGAAGTATAAACCTAGAGAATCTTTGCAGAGCTACAAGTCCTGTATTGTCCTGTGTGGCACAAAGGATGACTGTACCAAATACAGAAACTGGGTAACCAGCTGCCACAGTCTGTGTTTGGCGGCAGACCCACACATTTCCCACATACATTCTCACAAATCAATCACACTTATCATACACTTAACCTCATCAACAGAACACAAATAAGAAGTGAATTTGTTACAATTCAATTACAAGTCTAGAAAATTGAAGTAAACAATTACTAGGAAGCCACCTTGGATACAGAAAAACAATTACAGGAACAATACAAAATTCCAATCAGGACAGAAGGTTCAAACCTTCTACTACTGCCAATATGGTACTACTTCCAACCTACAGCCAAACACTCTCTGCTATGGTCAATGGGGAAAAACAAGAATGTGGTAAAGCATTGCATGACCTAGACCTCGATAATCACTAAATGACACTAGATAGCCCTCATCAACATGCACAGTTGGAAGTGTTCATAAGGATAAAGACCAACATGAACCACAGTCAAGAGCTAGAGGGCGCAAAAGAGGTCCTAAGGAAGATCCTGCATCATATTACAGCCACTTCCTATTGTCAGTCTGGCACCTGCTGCCCCGGGCTTCTACGAAGCATCTCTGCAAAAAAACACAGAAAAACAGGTTGTAAAAAAAATTGCCCATACATATAATACTTCTGAAAATATACAAATAACAGTTTAAAGAATACAACAAGTACATTTTATGAGAATCCATCTTAGCCTGAATCTCTAAGAATTGATTAAAACGTTGAAAAATCTATAGGAACATACAAGAATGGGCGTAACCAAGTAGGATGGGGTATTTGCCCACTCCCCAATCCTCAGAAACCAAAATGTAAGAAAAAATACACACGAATGTCATTCAAATTTTCCCTGTGTAAATTACACATCTGGTCAATAAATTCATTTGTGAAACAAAATAAATTGTATTAATTCTTAATATTTAATTGAATATAAAGTGCGAGATGATATCATTGCTACTTCAACATTTTGTAAAATTACCATCTGAAAACATCCATACATGCATCTTGAAAATATATGGCTAACTTCACGAGCTCCAGAATAGAAGAAAGGGGTTTGTGCTTTTTTTTCTTTCCCATTTATAGCAGAAATGAGATGATTTATTTACTTTATTAGTCATAAAAGTAACTTTGAGTGTAAAAATGTTTAAATTCTGAGTGATAATTTATCCGATAATGGTGCAATTATTGACATTTCAAATCAATTATCTATTGTAAGAAATATAAAATTTACTCTCCTTTTATCAAGGAAGTGCACAGCCCTAAAACCTGGCTACGCCCCTGTACACGAGATTGACACCTCCGAACTATTTGAAAAACAAATTCAACAGGGAGATTCTATGGGTAAGAATAAGTATTCATCAACGTCTAAGTATAGATAGATGTGTTAGTTTTAAGATTCAACAAAATTTAAAAAATGTTTACACATTCAGACACAAAGTACACAGTATTACTATAAAAATATCAAGAATGAAAAGAAAACTACTTCATTACNAAAAAAAAAAAAAAAAAAAAAATTACATCACACTATCGATGAGGCAATACTCACACCCACAACTTTAGATATTTGAAGCTCCATGCTAACAATCTTGACATGCTAATATAAAAATTTCATAAATAACACATTAATCTACTCTTCTTTAAATACTAACTGTAATAAAACTAAAGAAAAAGAAATGAACAAAACATATTTTGCCAGTTACAAAAATTTGTAAACTTAATTATAATCAAAACCAAAATCATTTCAATAACAGAGTGTCTACAAAATTCTATCTCACAGTATTCCACAACTGTTTCCAATTTCCGATAATTTCTGACCTCCAAAAGTCTCGAAGCAACTTAATTTTTTTAAATTACAAACGTGCTTTTCACTTCATTCATTATTAATTTGTAAATATTATGCATATAAATTAGCCTACATTGTAAAAACCAATAAAAGCAAATTCAATGTTCAAAATATTATCTGATGTTTACTACAAAATTTTTTCTTACTCATTATTATCACATTTTCACATACTTGTACACACAAAAACATGTGGGATATGTTTAATGCAAACTTATGTAGTGTGATATTTAATTAAAACTGCATAACTGAAAATATTTCCACCAGTCAACTTTATGTTTTCTGAACTTCGTTTTGTTACCTTCCTAATTTTCTTTATTAAGCTACATATACAATAAGAATTCAAACTGACAATCATTATAAAATTAACAAAGAGCAAATACTGTTCAAGTGTCCAATGAGAGCACTTTGCAGACATTAAGTTTTCCACTTACAGGGCAGATGAGATTAAAAGTGGGGCATGAGAATTAAGAGCAACCAAGATGAGGAATAAAATAAAAAGTAAGAAGTGCATAGTGAGACGTAACAATCATGTTATGACAGTTCTAGAGGAAATAAATTTGTCAGGATTCTAAATGTTTAAAGTAGATTTCTCTAGTCCTTCCAACAACTTTTCCCAAGATATTAACACATAGAAATCTCTTAAATTGCGGTGAACCTCACCGCCAGGTAACAGATTAATTATGTTATGTTGAATGAAAATGGGAGATGGGACCAAGATTCGAACTCGGAGGTCTTTGGGTCTCACAACTTGAATGTTAATGAAAGACTGGCCCAGGAGGTGAATGGGATGGCGCAGTTGGTAAGCGCATGAGTGTGTTAAGCTCAAGGTCCCGAGTTCGAATCTCGGTCCCATCTCCCATTTTCATTCAACATAACATAATTAATCAAGATATTCACCCTACAGTTGTTGCGTGAACAGTCACCATGTGAAGTAATCAGCTTTATTACCCGAATGTTGTCATGGCAACAAAGCGTGCATTCAGATTAATAAACTTAAACATGTATTACATCACCCGCCTCTATCCCGCACAGTTTTCTTGAAATTCTGTAAAAATGACTGTTGGATGACACACATCATTCTGTAAGTAATTTAATATTGTTGCAAGGTGTATTTCTTAATATTATTAAATATACAAATAGAATTTATACATACAAAGGAGTTACTTACATGGTCATACAAAAAAGTATTAAGAAATATTGCTTTAAAAATGATAAATTTAAATAATGTCATCAAAGTGACCTATGAGGCTCCATTCAGAAGTGTCCAATTTCATAACTACTTTTGATTGTTGTAAATTATTTAACGAGCAATTTATTTATGAAAAATTCAATTAAAGATATTTTTAAAATTCTTATTAATTCAACAATGTTAATAAAATGTTTCTTTTGTTATTTTACTTAAATCTCTAACTTGAAAATGAATGACTAGTGTCATCCGCACGACCTCTCACGATAGATTCAAAAGCATGAGAACTCCAGGGTTAATATGCTTGTGAATTTTTCTGTGGAATAAAAGACAAAGTTGTCCTTTATGACTCACTCATTCTTAAGGTGGGCTGTTTCTATGAAATTGATATTACAGGCGACTTGTGATTTTCAGCAATTCTGATATTAGCATAACACACATTCACTTCATTGAATACAGGTACAGCAGCAGCCCATAGCATGTTCCCAGGTGAAAGGTATTGACATTGTTCACGGACTCATTGGGCCAACTTAAATAAGAATCCGAGTACAGCAAGCAATAACATTGATTTACTTGTCACATTGTTCTGAAAATCAGCAGTACTGATTAGCAGTTGTACCAAACTTCTTAACAGTGTATGTCAAAATATTTCATGTTTTGAAACTGAATTTACTGTTTATAGGCAGATTATGATGGTAGGGAGCATCTCAACAGCTGGGTTGAGAATTATTGAAGTGAATCACAAGTCCACTGTACATTGAAAACTTGGCTTTATACTAACCGGTATATTGTTCAAATCATTCTTGAAAATATTTCACCAGATGTACACTTTGATATCACTGAGACCCCTGACAAATTGTTTCAATTTGTGGCATTGGATCTTTCTCCCCAAGGTATATTAACTTTTCCCCAATTTTTTTCTAGGAATTAAAAATTCTGATTTTACTATATTTTCCAAACTTTACACTCTTTTACAGAATAAAATGAAGAATGGTGGAAAGAGTAATTGCAGAAAAAAAATTCTATCTCCCTTTATTTTCGTTTTGGAAATTATTTTTCACGATAAAAAAGAAATATATGAAATAACTGTAGCACATCAACATTGTACACATGTTCAGCAGGAAGAATAGAGCCATTTAGTCAAAATGTACATAATACAGAAACAAAGACAAAGCATTTTACGTAAATAAGAAACAACAAGCAATGTTACAATGAATACATAAATTGAACAATTTGAAAATATAATCAATATCCTAAATGAAAGCATCATACAATTTTACTGAAAGGGAAGAAACGTTCAAAAAGCACAGATGGACAAATATTTGCAACATTTGTAATCAAGAGTCATAGTTTTTACTGTTCGCGAAACTAAAATCACAAAAAGTAAGCACAATTATCTGAAATTCAAGAATCTTTTATTTTTATTTTACATTTCATATTAGCAGCAAATAAATACATTATAGTCAAATACACACTGGCAGTTTATGAAGCAGGAGGAAAAATCCAGGCTGCATAAAAACTGTGAATACGGATCAAATTCAAAACCCAGCTAATTCAATATTCTCAATTAGAGGTATATTCTTAACAGAACAGAGCAAGCCGATCATTACTCATTTTTGAAGATTTTCTTACTGACACATGTTCACTTTATATCAGTTTTTAATTATTATGATTATGATAATTACTGACATATATTTTCTGAATTGAGAATTTTTGCTCAGAAATCATGTAATGAAGAATCATATTTTAATTTAATTTCAATAATTGATTTTTTTGGGTGGCTCTTTCCACAATATACATATTTTTTGTGGGGCTTTACGGCTCGTTGACATCAAAGGTCATTGGAGACCTAAAAACTTGTACAGGTAGGGAAAATGCAGTTANGAGCCCTTAAAACTTGTACAGGTAGGGAAAATGCAGTTACGCACTAGGGAGAGCCAACATGACTCTCCCCGCGTGTGGGACTCGCCGAATGACTCAACCATACCCACGAAAGACCCTCCTGAATAATTGTTGCCTCAAGTTAGAATCTCTAGCCCTCTAATAAAAATCCAGTTCTCTGGCCTTTACTACAAGGACATTGAAGTTCTAACCACACTTTTAACCCTTAGCTGCCCGATGGTACTTGCAAGAACCTTTTGCAAATAATTTTCTATAATTTCCTTTAAATCTCATCAAATTTTAAAACACTTTCAAAAAAATTGGGAGGAAATTTTCTCATATAATTCTTTACATACAGCAGTGGGGGAACCCCAAGAAACAGTATGATTATGCAACTCAGTCCACATAATTGACACTTTGAAAGAAATTTTGATTTAATGAAAAATGAACTTCAATGTATAGTTATAGAAAAACAATTTGGTTCATATTATTTGAATCAATGGATAGTATAGTCCTTGTTGTCCTACTCTTACAGATGTAAAAACACTGAAAAAAAATAAAACTTAATTGATTTTCTAGCACTGGGTATTCAAGGAAAAATACTTCAATAAATTCTGTTTTATGAAAGAAAGAAAAAATTCATACAATCTTAATTTTCAAAACAGAAAATGAAAAGATAATTATTAAAAACCTTTCAATATATAACCTAATAAATATGAGATATAAATAATCTCATTTATTTTCGATGTACAACTTAATTTATGATTGGCAGATCTCCGCAATAATATGAGATCACTGGTAACTCATAAGAACCTGTTAAATTTTTACTGAAGAAATTAAACAAATGAGACACAAATAGAATGTTTTGTTTCATAAATTAAAAAAATAATTAAAATTTCTTTTTGTTTTGTTTTATAAAAAATCTCAAGATACCAAACCAAATGAATCACCTTCACTATCGCACTAACAATACTTTGAGACTTCCTGGGAGAATTAAATCACTCCTCAAGACAAAAAAGTGTACAAGTTATCTGAAAATAAACTTTTTTCCAGTTGATGCAAGCGCAAAAGTATCCCATACAATATGATAAAATTGAATGAACTGGATTTCACATAAGCAGAAGAATAAAATTTATACTGAGCAACATCGTGAAGGCAACTTTGTACTTTACCTTTTCCAGGCTGTGAGTAGAATATAAAAAATAAGGGGGAAAATCAGATCAGACAAAGAAATGAAAAATATACACTCAACCAAACAAAACAATATTAATTAATTAATGAAGACATTAATTACACTGTATTATTACAGAAATGGTGGAATTGAATATTTCCTCACCTGTCCAATTTGTCCATGGCAGCAATGAGGCGGGCATCAGATGCTGGAAGAAGACGAGCAAGAAGCTCTCGAATTAGCAATTGCGAAATACCAGGACTTGATCGCTCTGCCAGCTCAAACGCATTCTTCAGCTCTTCTGCTGCATCTGTCTTGTGAGCAGACTCAGGCCCACGAGATTTATACTGATGTTCGTGTTGCAGCTAAAAATATTCATTGTTTAGTCATTAACATCAATGGATACAAACACTATCCCATCAAGTAGCCGTAAACAGGATGTATCGAACAACAGCTTCAAAATAATGCAGATCTTATACAAATTCCTTATCAAGTAAAGGAACTGAAAATTTAATTTGTGTATCTTTTACCAGAAAAACTATTTTTATGACTATTACATGATAGCATGTCTGTTGTTAACAAATACAGTAAGAACAAATAGGAAAGATAAATACTGTGAAATCTAACTCACATACAACACATTTTCACCTACAAGGAATTTTCTTTCCGGTCCTTTGAATTTTGCTACCGATTTCTTGTGTGAAACAACCTGCATAGGTCAAAAAGGTATATGTCAAATTCCAGCTGATTTCAAACGGATTTTGGATCCCCATGTTTGCTCCCTCCCTCATACATCAAATTTTGAAGGGAAAGACCCCAGGTTCAAAGTACTAAAAGCCAAATTTTGTACTTCAAGCTGTGTAAAATTAAAAAAACTATCATAATCCTATTTCAGACTTCATCATGTTCAATATTTAAGCGAACTTTTTACAAAATGGAAACACAATTAAATAACATAAAATGCGCAATTTATGATAAAATCACAGCACAGATTAAGTACAAGAAACTTTGACATTTGAGATATGAAACAAACTGACTGTGAAGGCAATGATTACCAAGCAATGTTATTATGAACAGAACAAATTGTGAGCAAGAAATAAACACAAAGTTTGACAATAAAGGAAAGACATTTTCTCAAGAATTAGTTGAATCTATGAAAATAAGCTAGTAACAATGTTGATGCCTGCATCAAAAGTCGTTGAAGTGAAGACCTCAAAACCTACCTTTACCTCAAAACCTAGTTGGAGTTATAGTTATTGAAAATCATTTTCTTACAAATATCAAACTTATTTCCCACTCCTTTCGAGTTCGNAAATTAAAAAAACTATCATAATCCTATTTCAGACTTCATCATGTTCAATATTTAAGCGAACTTTTTACAAAATGGAAACACAATTAAATAACATAAAATGCGCAATTTATGATAAAATCACAGCACAGATTAAGTACAAGAAACTTTGACATTTGAGATATGAAACAAACTGACTGTGAAGGCAATGATTACCAAGCAATGTTATTATGAACAGAACAAATTGTGAGCAAGAAATAAACACAAAGTTTGACAATAAAGGAAAGACATTTTCTCAAGAATTAGTTGAATCTATGAAAATAAGCTAGTAACAATGTTGATGCCTGCATCAAAAGTCGTTGAAGTGAAGACCTCAAAACCTACCTTTACCTCAAAACCTAGTTGGAGTTATAGTTATTGAAAATCATTTTCTTACAAATATCAAACTTATTTCCCACTCCTTTCGAGTTCGATACGCGAGTTTCACTGTATGCAAGACACAACAATGACTCACCTCTGATATAAGGGGATAGATTGTGCTCATCAGGCACGGAGAGCGCTGGGACGTAGAAACTTTACTATTAGTCTCGGGCTCAGCCAATGACCGTCTACTACGCGGTCTGTCCACACTGGGATCAGCAGCTCCGGCGGGCTCCCCTCTGTGGTCGAGAGGAGTTTCCCTTCCGCCCCCTCGAGCCCCTTTCTCCTTTTCTTTCCGATTGTCCACAGGGGATGGAGCTGCAGGAGCCGCGGAAAGCGGCCGAGACTGAAAAGAAAAAAAAGCACAGTAAAATAACATGATGTAGGAAAAGCAATAAAGCGGGGAAGTATTTCTCATAATTGTAAATACTGTCTTCACAGAAATGATTACGTTTGATAAACTGAATTAATAATATATTTATTGGGAGAGTTCCTACAATTATTTATGATGTTACAAATGTATTTATCAAACAATCTCATAATCGCCTTCCACCGGGACTCGAACCCGGGTCTCTTGCTTTGATCGCACGGGTGTTAACCGCTACACCACCGGTTCGCCTTCCACGACTGTACACCATTTCTGCCCAGACCTAAACCCCGGCAGACCTGAGACACATCCCCATACACCCTTGCGATCAAAGCAAGAGACCCGGATTCGAGTCCCGGCTGGTCGCCATTTTCACTTGACTGAAAGTTATCACATATATTCTCCACGTGTAGGGTACACGGAAGAAATATGTACATAACGAACCTTAACACGTAGGTATTATTTATTTTCCTATGGAATTGTTTTATTTGTATTTACATAGTTATTGTTGTTATTTGTATATGTAACTTAATTTTATCGTGTTAACAAAAAGAACAACATATTTATTTATACCACATTTGCCGGACAATGCCAGTAAATCCACTGTTGAAATGTGGAAACATTTAATAAAAATTGTCTACATACAAGGTCAAAATAAATATTTTAATTACATTGTATTTATAAAGTTACAGTACTAAAAATAAATAAAATGCATTTTGTCGAAATAGAAAAAAAATTTTAGTTAACTCACTGGAGAAGCTTTCAAGTAGTGATTCAAATTAGAATCTTTGGGGGGAGACTTATTTTGAGGAGGGCCAGAACCATTTTGAGCTTTCTGAGGAATTTTGTGGTTAGAAGTGTCATCACTGGGAGGCTTCACAGAATGAGGACCTTTCACAGTCATAATCCACGGTTCATCCAAGTCGCTGTCCTGTTTGGCTTCCTCACTGCGTGGAAAAGATGAACATAATGAATGGTGCTTGCACAATAAACACAAGAGTAAAATGATTTGAAAGTGACAAAGCAACAACTTTGAATAAAAACACTTACGAATCTGAATTTTCTGATTCTGTTTCACTCTCCTCACTCCTCTGACTCTTCCATTTCTTGTATCTGTCAATCAAATCTATGAGGTATGAATTCTTCTTGGCTTTCTTAATAAACGGAAACCTTAACAATTCCTTAGCAGTCGGCCTCTGAAAAGAAAAATTATGTTGAGATGGGACCCGCATTCTTAAGTTAGTCAAATCCCCGAGGTGTATAATCCTTTTCTAAACATAAAATAGAATGAACTGTATTGTCAAAAAAAGCAGTACAGACTGCGTACGACCACATGGAGGACGATAAACTAATTTTACTCTCCCGAAGCAAGCGAGGGACCGTCCCATCAAGGGTCCTAAGGCAGAGACGGATTTAATATTTATATAAGAAATTATTTAATAAATATATCCTGTTATCCATTTATTATTCCAAAATAAATTGTGCATATTTGCGGAGTGTGTGTGTATTCAAGACTTATAAAACAAAAATATTGATGACATTCGCGCTCGAGGAATATTCACCACTATCTGAAGGAAAACCGGGGAAAAACTAAGTCAGGATGGGGCTACAGAGATAATGTACAACACTGGGGGAATTTTCTTTAATTATTATTCTAATTATTTTGAAACACAACAATATGAATAATGATGAAGAGAGAACACGATTTAGTTTGTATCTATCAGTTAATAGTACAGTACAAACAATATTCACGAACTTGCTTGACTCATTTGAAATTCATAAGAGCATGTAAAAATATCTTTCTCAAATGTCCCGTGCCCTATAGACAAATGTTACGTACAAAACACTACAGAAAATTTACTACAAAACATAGCAAACTTTTGTGATTTTAAAGTTGGCCTTTTCTTAAAAATAAGCGTTTTTTCTGTCACAGTATTTCACCATCAATTATAATTGCTATGATTTCATTCAAGTGGTCGCTGGGGTACATTTTTTAAGTTGAACTCACAATAAGTACATGTTATTCAGTTTATTTATTCTGATTGAAGATATTTGTGTGATTTAATTCTACCTGTGCTAGAACTACCTTAATAATAATAATAATAAAAGAGAATAATTTATTTTATAGTAGTGTCTCGATTTTACGTTCCCAAAATACATAAGGGTCATAACAATCTAGAGTGAATTCATTTTCAACAATGTTTTGTTGATATGATATGATATGATCTGCATATCAAGACACAACACACCAAACATTGAGGGTCGTTTTCTTAATTAGATACGAAGCAGTTAGGAAAACAACATTTAACTATTTCTTAAATTAAATAGTACTCATTAAGAATAAAAGCTGTGCTAGTTATAAGTGTCTCCACATGAACTATCAAGAAAATATTGAAGTAATCAACACACACAAATTTTCTTTAATTTTTGTAACTTACAAACACAAAGTATCACTCTTTAACAGTTAATATCTTATCAATCAGTTAAAGCAGCAGTTAAAGCTGAGGGGTGCCCCTCAGCCCCCACTGGGAGTCGTGTTATGGGGTCAAGGGAGTGAAAAGTTTTGTACAACCATCAACATAGTCTCAAATTCTTAAATTGATTTGCTATCTTTCAATAATAAAAGACATATTATATAATATAACAATACAAGAATGAGATTATTATAAGATATAATTATAATTATAAGATATAATAATAATAAAAGAATGAATTTCAATTATTAAATTTTTAGCAAATTTTGGTTGTTACGAATATGTGTATGTAATTTTCACAAAAAATCATGAATATGTATTTAAAACTTAATAATTGTTGCTTCAAATAAACTATGCAAAAGTGGTTTAGTACAAATAGTACTCAAGTTCACAGTTTTAATATTTTTATTTGTAATGAAATTTAAAAAAAGGAAGGCCTAATCACATATATTAAATTGAACAGAAATGTGGATGGGGGATATCATTATTCAATTCTCATTCCGGGACTTGTGCTTCAAAGGTTGCGAACTACTGAGTTAAAGGATATAGTTGTGTAAATAGAAGTACTTCCCAAAAAGGGTTGAATAAGCAGATAATTATGCAGAAATCACACCTTCACATTTAGAATCAAATAATTAACGCATTTCCTTAACTAATATCAGCCAAAAAATTTTTTGGGGGCATTCCAAAACACACACTTTTCATCCTCTGTCTAATAAAAATCAGTTCTTACATTTTCCGGATCTTTGTTTAAACAGGCTTCAACAAACTCTTTGAATTGCTTTGTGTAGTTCCCTGTTAACTGGGGAGGATTATTCTTGGGAATAAGAAACAGAACACGCATTGGATGCAATTCTGAATTGGGAGGTTCTCCTTTGGCAAGTTCAATGGCTGTAATACCAAGTGACCAAATGTCAGCCTAAAACAAACAACAGAACAATGAAGATGAGTACAACACAAATGAAAACATTATTTTCTGCTGATCATAAAAATATGTTGCAATAAATATTAACCAACAAAACAGGTATCTTCTATGATATATCTTCAACACTCGTACTCTGTATTGTGAAACTTACTTTAGAATCATAAGCTGACTGTTTTATAACTTCTGGGGCCATCCAGAAGGGGGTACCAACAAATGTATTTCGTTTGCTCGTCGTGTTTGTGAGCTGACCAGCAACTCCAAAATCAGCTAATTTCACATCACCCATTTCACTCAACAAAACATTTGCAGCTAAAACAAAACGAAATTATACAATTTATGAGACAACAATATTTTAAGACATCAAAGAAATATATTTTGTTGTTGTTTCTAAAAAGTTTTCAAACAATTCAAGCAAATAATCCAAAAAGTAGGTTCAAGATTCAGGGTTCATACTCTTCGTGCGTGGAAAAAAATAAGCACCACAAATAATATTTTCTTTTTTGTAACGTGCATAAGGAGTAAAGTAGCATGCTTATGCCTATACACCAATTTAGAATCAAAGAAGAAAAAAAAAAGTTTTCGTGTCACCGCTATTAAAAGTGTTTTTAGTTATAAAAAGAAAAGCCATCATTTATAATTAATCTTCCACTAATTATTTAATATATACAGGTATGTTAGTTAGTTACTTATTGAAAGTAACTCTTTTAGACTACCTTTCACTTACTAAGGACAATTCCTTTCAATCCTTGATTTCTAAATGGATGATAAAGATTTTGTGGGTAACTAAGAACCCCATATTTTAGTTTAAAAATCTCATGAACATGGCTGCTTCCCACAGTGATGTATATTACAATCCAGTGAATTAAGTGGTTGATTTCCACCCTCACGTAAAAACTGAGGGAAATGTATGTAGAGGATAAAAACAAATAAGCACCTTCATAAATAATAATGACTTCTTCAAAACTTTTCTAGTTCTTCAAAAAGATTCCAAAAATAAGCACTTTCTAAGGATTTTAAGCACCGCTCGAAACCTGGTATTGTTAACTCAACCATGTTCACAATGAATCAGGAGAGGAATTATGGTATCATTCTCATAAGATAAAATAGGAAAGTAACCTTTGATATCCCGATGCAATTTGCGTTCTGAATGCAGGTAATCCAGCCCTTTGAGCACTTCACGCAGAATGACAGCTATATGCATCTCCTCAAAGCTGCCGGCCTTCATCAAGTCCAAGGCTGAGCCCCCTCCCAAATACTCCATGATGATCCATAATTTGGTACCCTACACAATAAATTATTTATTAAAACAACAAGTGAATGCACAGTAAACATGGTAACAGAAAAAAAAGTTATATGAAACAACTATTCTACTAATATCAAACATTCTATTAACAACAACAAAAAGATCTAAACCTATCTTAAACCATTTATAAATTGTAACACCAAAATCCATCCTTAAACCCAGTACTTGGAAACTAGTTCGTGTGGATTTGAATAAGGATATTCGTTCAACATTTAATATGTCAAAAACAGTTCCACCACAGGCCCTGCATGTCTTGCAGGGTTCATGGAGGGCAGTACATGAATTTCTTTATATAATTACAAAGAGATATGTCCATCATCACGTTCCAGTCAATTTGAACTCACAGTTAGTCTGGACTTGGAGAAATAATTAAAACTACCCCATGACCTCACTAGGATTTGAGACACAAACTTCTATCCAGCAGCTTATAACTATAACCTTTTTCATGAAATTCTTTTTCCTATTATCACCTTCACTAAAAAAAACAACACATCATCCTGAATTTTGAAATAATTTAAAAAATGTAAATCTTACTACTCAACAAGGAAGACTCCAACATGTATCATTTTTCCCTTTTATATTATTGTCTCTGCAATTTGACAAGCATACAATGCTCTCAAATTCTTAATGATGATGATTTTCTAAATAATAATCAATCATTGCACAAACACATTTTTTACTTTTTTCTACAGAACAAGAAACGAAATTGGCAGGGGATATGAAAATAAATGTGTTATAATGATTTTAGGGAAGTTATTTTCATTTTCAATTAAACTAAAACGCCAATATCAGTACAAGTAGAAAACAATTTCTAGTTTACAGTTGGTTGCCCTCTTTGATACCTGGTGAACTGAAGTGGATTCATTTTCATTATAAGCTTTAGAAAACTTTAGAATTCTAACATGCAAGTAAACGTCTTAACATAGAAATGAAAAGACCAGTAATTATTAAAGAAATAGAATTTAGAAGTGAACAAAATTTATATGTCTGGTCAAAGTAGGTACTTAGCATAATTCATATTTGGACAAGTCATGAATAAAGGAGTTAAATCCAGTCGCTAAAAAAAATCCACAAATTTGAAAGAAATATTTCTTCTTAAACCATTAGAACATAATTTTAGAACTTTTATAGAATAAACATTTTATAATAAATATTTCTTTCAAATTAGAGCAACATTACTTGTTACTATTCTCTGTAAAAAGATATCGTCTGGATTAGTGAACCCACACAGAATTATTAGAATAGACATATTAAGTTGAGGCTAAAATAAATATACTTACTGTGTTTGCTGAATAATATGACTGGTATTTTTTCTATAACAAATTTCCCTAACATTTCCAGGTTTTCCAGAGAATATTTTTAACTTTTCCCTTTTATTTTGCAAATTATGGCAAATCACTTTTCACAATAACTTTTGGAACATATTACAGTGTAGTCTACATTGACAATAACTGTATAATTGGAAGAGTATTAACTAAGTGCAACAATTTTCAAAACTGCTACAAAAATAATACAAAAAAAGAGCAAAAGAATGAGTTTGTTTATCATGCTTTATATAATTAAATGATGATTTTAAATTCACAAACTGTGAATAAAATAAATAAACATTAACGCCAAGTAATTACAAAAACATTCTTACAAGATAAAGGTGCTACTAAGATGCTGTGTTCATTAAGACAATAACAATAATTATAATCCCAGAATTGTTCAATTTTTTTAGTAGCTTTGTTTCCAAGTCTAGTTCTTCAGCTGTTCTTAACACTTCATCCATAATCATAGTTTCATTATGAGGAAGTTCCCTAAATTGTTCTGTATGTATACATTTTTTGGCGTTTTCTTTACTTTCTACATCTATTTCTCTTTATTACTTTAAGATGTCTTGATAACAATCAAGCGCACTTCAGACAGCAAAATGTGTGTGTTTCTTATTCATGTTAGATCAATTAACAAGAGAGTAAGAAATTATTTTGATTATTTTCCATATCTTTGGAAATGGTTTTTGAATAAGTCATAGTCTAATACACTTGGATGTGGGAAATTTAGACATTCCAAAGTATTAAGAAACAAACAAATATAAATAAAAGTAATATTTTTATTTAATTTCAGTCTTTGAATTGATAACAATTGTAATTTTTTATTTCTGAAAATAAATACACAAAGGAAATATATTTTTTTCAATGGCAATTGGAAGTTACGTGGAAGATGAATTTCTAAAGATTAAATTTACCAGTTAGAGCCCATAAAAATCAACTTAAAAAAAGAAGTTTGGAACCCATATCAGAAAAAAATTAGTTACTACAATCAAAACATCAGCATCCTAAATCAAAAGACCCCTCCAATTTCCGGCTCTACAAGGCATTGTCACATAGATTCACCCCATAACACCCCAAGCCTGAGCAAGTTGCCTGACGCAAGGTATCCTAGTGCATTCCTGGCAGTCATGTTTCGTAAGAAGGACAGTCCAGTTTCTTCACTAACTTCTTTCTCTTTTCCTGGTTTTCTAGTGGGTCTCACTAATAAATCTAACAAAAAAAGAAATTACTCCCACCTACTTCAATTACTTTCTAGATTTTCATTACTAATTTTGGGTTTTCTTTCATATTTATTTTTAATGTTTGTATAATCCAGTACAGCACTGAAGACATCTGTTAAGTGGATGAAATATTTACTGAAATTTAATTATGGTTCAATGAACAAAACCACATAATGTGTGTATAATGTGCGCTACTCAACATTTCTTTCAATAAAATGTGTCTGGAATTGAAATGTACTTTGATTTCTTAGTTCACATATACTTTCAAAATTAATCCAATTAATTTTATTTTAAATTAATGCAAATTAATTGTTTTTACTATGATTTCCAATAAAAACAAAAAATTATGCCGCTCCAATAAATATTGTCAACTGAAAACGTCAAAAAACTTTGCCTCCTCCAAATATTGACTGTAAAGCCAAGTAACTGAACCAAATATGAATTTTCAATCAAATCTAAACTATGTTAATAACCAAATTAAATTAGATTATGAATTTTAAATTATAATGTCTATTTCGTGTAGATTCCAAAATTTGAGCCCCAAATCGAAACAAGAGAAATGAAATAATACTTCATTTTCATTTCTACCTCACTACAATTCATGCATAACAAATAATTGTTATGGCCAGAACAATTATAAGGCCTAACACACAAATATGTTGAAACTAAAAACTATACTCACTTTGAGGTAAGAACCAAAATATTTTGTAACAAATGGTGAGTCACATTGTGACAGCACCATGATTTCTTGCTGGATATCTTCGATTTCATCTTCAGCTTCTTCAAGGTCAATAATTTTTATAGCAACTACCTGCTGAGTCCGGTTGTCAATACCCTTAAACACTTCACCAAAGGAACCTTTGCCAATCCTTTCTTGTTTCGTGAAGATCAGCTCGGGGTCCACCTTCTGTAACAGAGAAACATAAAAGAAAATTAATCAAAGTAAAAAAAATCAAACAATTGCATGATATTCTAGACTTAAGAAAAAATAATCTGATATACAATGCCCAGAAGGGAGTAGGAAAAAAAATACCCCAATTTAAAGAGGAAATATGATATAAGGATTAAAATAATAATACAAAACAATTTTTCCACCAGCATCAGCACAACCTAAATAAGATAGGAATAAACATACAAGCAATGTCATCAACATTGTTGAGATAGTCACTTGTCAGGACAAATGTAGGTATTTTCCAATCAAAAAATAACATTCTCCGACCGAAATACACTTTGACTGACAGGATGACTCTATGTAACAGGTCATGAGCGGCCTTTGTTTACACGAGCGCAGATGTAATTATACGTATGATGGAAAATGAAAACAAAAACAAAGCAGTGGTAGAACGCGATTCGGCACTTGAGCTGAGCACTGGAGGCACTGCTCTCGTAACCTCCTCGATCTATTTGCATCCACCCATTACGTCACTGTGACGTACAAATACCTTCAAAACCTGGGCGGAATTCAAAGAGTAATGGTTATAAGCCCAGATGGAGGAGGAGGAAGAAATCGCAGCGACGTGGCGAAATCAAAGAGAAGAAGATATTTCTCACTTGGGCGATACGCGAACATACTGAATCACTTCTCAACAAGATTCAACTAACAATATTGTAATTGTACATTTTGTAATTCAAATGTTACGTCTTTGAAAGAGTATACATGTTGAATACAAGAAATTACTATATTAGTGTATTCATATCTTATATCTTATCTTCATCTTTTGGTTCTAAAGATTTAAAATCATTTAACACTTATTTTTGAAGTACCAGATGATAGGGTTCACTCCAGAATGATGTGCATCATATAATAGGTAGAGACAGATTCCAATCCTTTCAATACCACATATGTAGGGTCTGTCTCCGGGCCGAAATTTTAGTTGCAACCGTTGTGACATCAGAGATATAAGACTCCGAAGATAAAAAAGATAAGGGTGAGTGAACAAGATCTAAAACTCATCTTATCTTACTATTATATAAAATTAAGGCTGTTTTTGTTTAATACCTATGATCTTAAAACTAAAAGGGTTATAAACTTCCGGTTATTTTCGTGTAAAGCGAAAACATTCAACTTAAAATATTGATAATGTTTAAATCTGACACATTGCTCAAAGAATTAAAGAAATATGAAGAACTCTTATCTGGCTACCACAGAGAAGAGAATGTGCCTTTTACATAAATCTTCTGTATAATTTCATATCACCATTAACCGGTGCGGAATCACACATTTTCGCAGTTACCCAACATTATCAAAATCGCGAACAATAAAAATGACGTCTTTACGTCGCAGGAACAAAAAGTCCCGATATGACGTCACATCGTCTCCCACTATTTCGACCCGGATACAGATAACAATACGTACATGTGAGAGACCTAACGAGAAGCAAAGTATACCCCGTCGGTTCAGCCACGAAGTCATCAATGGAGGGGGAAAAGGGGGCTTTCGCCATTGTTCGGAGAGCGCGCGAGATCCACGAACGAACAGAGTTCGCAGGAGGGGTTTCACATTTAGAAAGCTCGTAGCTCCGGAGCGGCGGCGGACGTGTTGAACGTAGCGGGCACGCGTCGTCGTCCCTCTGGGGCCGAAGCGGCAGCCAAGAGGAGCAGCAGCAGCAGCATCAGCGCTCGCTCCACTGGCACGACGCCGGAAGGTCGCGGGCGGCGGCGGCCGAGCGCACTTCCGGGACGCGCAGCGCGGGGTCCGCCTGCGAACAGTTCTGCTCCTGTCTGCTCTCCGTGATGGCAATAGTCATCGGCGCGGCACGCGAACCAATTGGCACGGGAGGAGCAGTTTCCTGTCGCTATCATCTCGCCTTCCCCGAGGAGGAAGAAATGAACGTATAGAGCACGCGAAAGTCCACGAGCCAATGTCACAACTCTTCCTTTCGCTCTAGACACGAGTGCAAATCTCAGTGAGTTTACGTTCGGACGCTTTTTTATTTTTAAATTGGGGTTTTAGGGCTCGCCAACATCGAGGACATTAGAGCTCCTCGTTCGGATGCAAACACTTACATCGGATGTTTCGTAAAACCAACATTAATCGATATAACCGTCACGGACAGAGGGCTTGATCTCTAACCTTTGGTTGAAAGAACAAAGCCTGAAGTTAAACGGCAGCTACTAGCCAGACTGGAAACTACGGCTGGGTCTGTCAATGGAGTGGGACGGTGGCATTTTTCATGAAAACTGCTTCATGGCCGCTCCGTCGTACTTCGATTGCCGGAAGGGAAAATCTGAAAGTGTGCGTCGGAATAGTAGACACATGTTTTCAGAAAAGCGTTTATTTTCCTTCTCTTTCGCCCTCGCACCATCACTTTCGGCTCGGTAGCAGCCACAGCGGGAGTTATGTTGCCTTTGTGCGGGTGCCGTGGCGTGACGCCCGGAATGGGTGGGGAGCTTCGCTAGGTCATATGACAACACCACGCATCCGCTCCATTGGTTACATCTCGTTACTCTTCTTACGCTGCGAAGTATATAACTTGCACCGTATACATTCCATCATAGCTTTATTATAATCGAGGGCGAGTACTTGCAGAATTCTCAAGAAAGCGATCTGGCTTCAATTCCTCGTGGTTTTTAGGACATTAAGAATAGCGTAAGAAGAGAATGGCGGAGATATTACACGGCGCAACTCACGACCTTTTACTCGTTCCTTCATCGCGTAAGAGAAGAAATGTATTAAAACACAAAATCGTGGTTTAAATAACGATTTTTTTTTAAATAATGAGTTTTATTAAAAGGATTCTTTCACACTTCCCATTAAGAATATTAGTACGTACAAATCGTGAGGAAATTTCGACACGCTGGAAATGAATCACAGGGTCTCGCTTGATTCTCCGCTACAGTTGGACCGTTTGCGTACCAATATCAAAATACATTATTTTTAGGGATGTAACAATACAAGGAACTAATAAATCTGCCCTACTCGTTGTAGATTCGTTCTGAGTAGAGCTTGGCGGTTTATCAGCTTCGGCACAGGATAGACCCAATGGTTCATATGAGTCTTTAGACCACTTGGAGGACTGCGGATAATTATGGTCATTAGACCAGAGTGAAATCCCATGCCCGATTTTCGAGTCAACAGCCCAGTTACTAATCATCCAACAAGACACGTGTCAGGGTGATTGATTTCGTTACTTCACAGGTTTTAACTGCGTTTTTCCATAACGAAATCCCCTTCAAAGTAAATAAGTCGGAAATCAGGAAGAAGACGAGTTTTATTCTATTAAATGTGAACAAAAACTATTCCTGAGAGTCCAGTGTCTTTGCAGTAGACTGCAGCACTCACGAATTTGAATTGTAGAAAATCTTCAAGTTTCACTTCACAAAGTTCAATCACTATGTTCATATGCTGCAGTAGCGGCACTTCGTCGTTTGACTGTTCTGAGCTCAGGTAGCGAAGGAATTCGTCTCGGGTATCCGTGAGCCGGTCGTAGAAGGAGCGTTTTACTCAATAGGAGCTCTCTAGTCAGAATGAATTCTAGCTATGATCAACAAAATAATTTCACCTAGGTAACCTTCTGATTCGTCGAGAGAATCCTTTGTCGCTGTTCTGGAACCTTCCTAACAGCGCTCGTATTTCTTGTCAATAAGTCTTGCCTTGACAGCTGTTCTGGAACCTTCCTAACAGCGTTCGTATTTCTTGTCAAGGAACGCGTACACATCTGTCGTTCTTTGGAATAAACAAACGTTCGTTTGTCTTGCGTTCGTTATCTTTGAACACAGAATGTCTTCCGTGTGATCATGTAATACTTATGCAAGTGATTAATACCATGCATGGAGTGATAATATGTAGCAGTTCTGAGTCATAATATGCTGCTACACACGCAATATGAGTCTAACAGGAATTGCCGACGTCTACGAAACAAACCGAATAAATGTAATATACGGATAAATATTAATAGTAGTCACAAAAGCGACTATTTTCTGTAAAAAGAAAGCAATATAATACCACAAGAAACTAAGAAACAAGGTCGTACTCGTTGCAGAAAGATCAGAATAGCGCCATTAGAGTAAGTGAATTGAATTGATGGCCGAAGTTGGCGTTAGATTTAGTTGTAAAGAAATCCGAAAGAACTACCAAAATAACGCTTACAGACGGAGGCGAAGTAAAAGCGTTGGCTGCACTGTGTACAAGCCCTGGCCCAACATCAAGCTAGTTTGACTGGTATCCAATAAATAAATTAATACATAATTTATTGATAAATTTTAATTTAAGTAAATATTTATTATTGTTTTTTTTTCATTCAAAGTTGAAAACTGTTCCCATTTACCCCATTTTACGGTACCTTACCTTTTCATTCGATACCGTGTTTGGTGAGAAGTTAGGAGGAAAAGCAATATGATCTAAGAATTCCCAGGATACCGAACATCCTTAGTTGAGAAAGGGTCGCTGAACCCCGAAAGGCATCATTGACAATCTTGTAACTGGCAGCACATTTGCAGCTACAGACTTTCTAGGATTATTTCTACATGAATAATTTTCAAATACACAATTTGTTCAGTTATAAAATCTTAATTCAAGTGTGTGGTATCCCAGACAAAAAATACAAATTGTATGCTTCAATAATGTCGCTAAACAATTAGGAATACTACTGTTTATAATACAATAGAATTGTTTCACAAGTTGAGGACTTTTTGTCGTGATTCCATTCATCTTCAGTTAGAATATTATGTTCCTCGATTTATTAAAAATATAAAATTAAATATATGCTAAATACTATAAACAAAAATACTTTGTAATTGTGGAGCAAATTGTGAAGCAAATTATCAGAGAATGATAAATTAAACGTCGTTGGTTTGTTGCTCATAGTTTTAATGTTATCAAGCTTTTTCGGCTGCAAATAAAGAAAAGAACTGAAGAATGAATAGAAGAAATTTCATTTCATAATTTCAATAATTTTTACACTTCTTTCGATACTGTTTTTACTTCTCAATTATTGTATACTTTTATGTTTCAATTATTGTCATTTTCAGCTTTATAACACAAACTACGAGCAACAAACAAACGACGTTTAATTTGTCATACTATAAACAAAAACGTTCGGCAACTCGTATCAAAAACTGGGATATCAGAAAAAACTGACAGATTCGAGAGTTTGATGATTGCTTCGTGTTACCTTCAACCAGATGTAATTTGCTTTATGCCAGGAACGTCAACATAGCACAGTAAGCGATAAAGCATTGATAACGCACGGTTCATTAATTTACTAACATAGGCCATGACGAGTCAAAAGTTCGTAATATTTTCCGAAGTGTTTTTCCACACTTCGTTGACAAAATCTTTGGAGTATTTTTATCCCACAGTATTGAAAATTACTTCAAATAATAAATAAAAAATCATTAACTTCAGTTCGATGTCGCATATTGACTTCTTCCTTAACTCGCGTCGTGTATAAAACGAAACTTCAACTCGTCAATGGGGTATTTATAATTTTGCATGTTCGGTCGATTCGAAAAATACAGGGTAAATTCTCCGCTGCCAAATTTAACTTGCGTAGCAGTTTAACACACACATTTACTCTCCACGTCACGCAACATTGTTGAAAATTATGCAAAATAGCCGTCTAACACGAATTGCCATTCTGTGCCATTTCAAGGTACATCCAAATATATGTTACTAGTAGTCACAAAGGCGATAACACAACTAAGGCGCAAGGTAATGTTCGTTGCACACTTTGCTCGTTGCTAGTACAAGAGCACGTGCATTGATAATAACTTACATGTAATTTTTTGCTTAAAATACAAACATATTGACATTCTATTAGTATTATAACTCGCAGCTAACTTTTTAACTTATCTAGGAATTTTTGCTGAATTTTTTGAATCCGCCTCTGCCTTAGGGCCCTTGATCGGAATTGATGGGATGGTCCCTTGCTCGCTTCCGGAGAGTAAATTAGTTTTTTTCCCTCCGCGTGGTCATACGCAGTTTGTACTGTTTTTTGACAATAAATTTATTTATTTATTTATTGAATTGGTGCCCGATGTTGGCGATGGAATTAAGTTTCAAAAATCCGAATGTCCTGCCAACATAAGGTCACACTGACAATAAATAAAGAAAGAAATAATTTATTGTCAAGAGAACTGATATGAAGTGGCTAAAACCACGTTGAGGACAACAAAGTAATTTACTGCGACTGATATACAATGAACTGGTAGACACACAGCATGGTTTCCGTTCGTGACTTTTTTCTTAAAATACATTTTCTCGAAGCAAAGTAATAAGACGTGGAGTATAACTCTCGGAGTCTTCTCAACGCGACGAGGAAACCTGTTTCCCAGGGCGTAAGCTAAATCTACTAATTCAATTGGTGGCGAGCTGGACAGATCGATGCTCTACGAATCCAAGACGGGGAGTTTTCAATTCAAACTCTCGCATCAGGTTTCACGGAGTTTCCCGCACATCCAGGCAACTGTACCACATCGCAAAATATTTGTTAAAACTAAAATGGATATGGGTGAAATTTCAGTTAATTATGAACTGTATTATATCTGTGATATAACTGGTTAAATAATTCCAGAGATATTAGATAGTGCAAAAAGCAAGAAATTCTGCATTAAAATTGGATGTGTTAGCTTCCAGAGTTGAGAAAGTTCAACTACATCCCAGACAGAAGAAAAAACGTTTACATCAATATTTTTAAAAATACCTAGTAACGACTTAAAAAATAAATTTTTGCTCTATATTTAATTTCACTCAAACCATTCAACAAATTAGCTCTAAAGAGCGGTGTCCATGTTATGCATCTGACGTCATTACGGAATGTAAAATCTGTTCAAGAATAATACTAAATACTTTAAGGTATACTTTATACCTGGTAATTATGACGCCTATCTGTGGCGATCGCACATTTTAGATATCAGTTCTCTCTAGATAACAAATTCTGAGAAATAGATAACTCACATCTTCATGCATTTATTTTGTATTATTCCTCATGCGTAAGAAATATTGCTCCGGTCTTCAGTTCACGATAGCTGCGACTACACTCTGATTTACGCAAGGTTCTAATACTCTATACACTATTCTCCTAAATAAATAAATTTATTGTAAAAAAAAGCAGTTGCAAACTGCGTCATGTGACCACGAGGAGGACAATAAACTAATTTACTCTCCGGAAGCAAGCAAGGGACCATCCCATCAATTCCGATCAAGGGCCCTAAGGAAGAGGCGGATTTAACATTTCAACATACTCCTAACGATAAAAATAGTTCGGTACGTGTAATAACATAGAGAGAATACCAACAAATTTCTATTTAATAAAACAAAAAAGTCATTATACAAGTACCTATTATTATGAAACTATCGATTATTAGAAAAGAATTGTTTATACATAGAAACTATTAAAAACACTACATTCGAGGTTTATTATTGCAATAGATGCCGCTCCTAGACAAGAGCAAAAGCCTAGCGAGTTTGTAAAAAAAAGAAAACATCCGTCACCACCCGAAGGAAAACCGGAGCGAAACCCGCACCAGGATGGGCCGTAGATTTCACGTTGTTTTAACACAAATCAAAAGCTAACAAAGTTCACGTGGCACTGCTTACAAGATAAGGAATTGTAGGCAACAAGCAGACCGCAAAACATTGCCCTTGAAGCAGAAAAGGAAACAATACGAAGTAGAAATACAGGATCGAGCAACGAGATCACGCATTTCCAGCGTTGGCGCCTCACCACACGGCACTTGCGCCCATACACAATAAATGATTGTTACAGTGTCCTGTAGCAACCCTTACACTTGTATCACGGATTCGGGAACACCGTGTATTTTAAGTTGCAAGAAGGGCCGCAAAATTCCTCACTAACATTTTATACGTAGCTTAATCAGAATTAGTATCCTGAGCCCTGTTCATTCCGGTAAAATCATTTTCGTGCAATTCCGGAAGTTTAATACTGATTAATTGACTGGAACTCAAGTCTCTCCCCACATTCTGTAGAAATCCCGTACCAGTTCAGTTCAACCAAAGAGCGACTTCAGAAATCGCTACTTCTCTTTCTACCCCAGTGAACAAAGATATGAGAGAATCTCCTTCCATTCACTTTGCATCAGCTCATCTCAAGTTTTCTTAACGTGACTCCCCATCCTCGCAGGAGGTCTTCAGAGTCCCAGAACTCTAAATCAATGAACTTTTATTTTTTCCAAAACGCGAAAGTGTTATATTTTGCAAATTTAGATATAAATGTGAGTTTTCTCCCTACGAAATCCAGAATTTTTAGTCACAAATTTATCCCCAGCCGCATCAATGAAGAGAAAAATCGATTGTAACGAGCTCTACGTCGCTAGAACGTCGGGAGATGGATTCACTTTATCTTTGCGGCGCGGTTTAATCAAGTTTTGACGATTTCGTAAATACAAAAAAAAATTGTCACGATAAAAACGTATTTGCATGTTTCGCGACGCACTCGCTCAATGCATAACTAAAGATAGACTCCATTCACTTATCTCCGCTGTCTCTTTTTGATCGTTCCAGGCACAAACAAAAGGAGTATTTACCTCCGAGCAAATGTACTTTATCACGTCTCCCACACACCTTCCTTGGCAGAACTGAGTGGTTGCGACGACGCCTCTTTGATATGGCAGGCGAATTTCAACGGTGCCTGATGCCCATCCTCATGCACCTCCCCGAGGCGGGTGGTCTACGAATGACACGAAGGTGAACGATGATGGACGTAATGAAAGGCAGGGGAAGCGGGAGTATCCCGAGAAAACCTGCCGCGAACACCGCTTCGTCCACCACCGCGAATTCTACTTGGAGAGGACAGGGTTTGAACCGGCGTCACCAGAGGTAGAAGGCACTACACCGAGGGCCGCCCTTCCTTGGCGAAACTATTCCGTGAAAACGGTGAAGCTAGAACAGGAACATCGTCAAGAGCGCGAATGTTGTGTGAAACACAATGAAATAATATCTGCTTTGTTAAATACATGTGACAGGAATTTTCTACCCAAGGGCGAGGAAACGTGCGTTGAATGACTGGATTCCCCAGAATGTATCGCTCCATTAGATTCCATCTGCAGCAAAGATTAGGTAGAAAAAAATACTGCCACCATACTTCTTTAAACTAGAATATTATTAAAAAATTAACCTACACGTGGAGGACATACGTGTGTCGGCAGGTTCGCGTATCTCCGCTATGGGGATGTGCCTGAGGATGTCTGGGTGGAAATGGTGAACATTTGTGGAAGGTGAACGGATGGTGTAGTTGTTAACACCCTTGCGATCATTGCAGAAGTCCCAGGTTCGATTCCAGACTCGTCGCCATTTTCACCTGACCGAAAGTAACATAAGTTACATTGCGTTTTTGTCATTTCCTCTACTCGTGATGAGCGAGGGGACAAATTCCCCAATACCGCCAACTGCAGTAAAGAAAACGAAACCCCAGCGGTGGCGCAGGTGGTAGCTATGTCGCTCATCACCGAGTCAGCCCGGGTTCCATTCCCGGTGGGGTCTTTTCATATTCCCGATGCGGCATTATCAAATTTCTAGCTTTTGATGTTAATGTCCCAGTTCATAAAGCTGTGATACCTTCCTTCCTGTAGCTCCTTCTAGCATCAATAACGCTATTACTAACAAACTTCTACTAATCCCTCCACTTGGGCCAAGTTGTTGGTAAACCCAGCTAACCGGTCCACCTAC
>NNCF01125799.1:212596-224936 GCA_002313205.1 Laupala kohalensis | reverse complement strand
ATATATATATATATATATATAACGCCCTCTGACGTGACAACTCATTCCACAAGGACGGCGATGTGTGTGAATGACCCATTTGGATTGCGGGACTTGAGAGTTTGAAATGCCTGGAAGTTGTACTTCTCAAACTTTTCCCTCGCCAATTTAGCAATGCAGTGTCTTCTTTTTTAATGAATTCTTCCCAATGCTCCGAGAAGAATCGAATGCTACACCAACAAAGTAGTCTCTTAGACCGAAAAAAGAGTCCTGCAGAAGTAAAAAACAAAACGAGAAAAATGGCAATTTTTGGGATATTTGTAATTTTGCGAACCCAAAATCTGATCACTCCGACTCGAATCTAAAAAAAGGACATCGGGAAGTGGTTGGATTTACCGGTATGGTGCAGCCTGCACCAATGTTTTGAAAATTTTTCGCTAATCCGACTGAAAAAAGAAGAAACGTAACAAATATTTTTTGCCCAAAGAATATTTCTTCAAGTGTTTATAGTCGTTACTTGAGGAACATTCAAACTCATCTCAGATGAGAACGAGAGCTCCCTCAGCCCAGAAATCATGATAGAAGAGTTCAAACGTAGGACCTTTTCATCCGCGATTGTCTTCGCTCCCTCATAACGACATACACACATCCAGAGAACTCTCTCGGGCTGACAGAACATCTTTTAGCGATGCGACACAATTTCCTACCTCAAACTCTCACGTAGCGTAAAAATCAAGAAAATAAAGTTGTGACGGTGGAGTTTTCTTTCCTATAAGATAAAATTCCTAAGATATCCACGGTTGTATCAAGATTGAACGCAAGAACTTGAGAAGAAAAGCGCTATCTTCAAATAATTACTCGCAGATCATAGTCCCTATCGGTCCCATCATGGAAGTGGAAGACTTTCCATCAATCATTCACCATGGAGAAATAAAAAATTCCCAAAACATTATATAAATACGGAAGCAAGCCCACCGCGTCACTCGATAACGATTTGAAGAAAAACTCCATCACAACTTTAATTTTTTTACATTACTTTCGTGGTATGAAAGTGTCCCGCATTTGTAAAACTTGGTCCATCACCCCGAGACCTGTCGGGATGCTAATTTGTTTATTGTCCTCCACGTGGTCATACGCCGTTCGTTACTGCTTTTTTGACAATAAATTTATTTATTTAAATATTCTTTACACATTGAACATATTTGTGATATTAAGGACGTATATGAGAAATGTCGATTGGAAAAATTAATTTCAATTGCGTATTTCAACAAAACTGGAACAAAAGCGTTTTACTTATTCTTTTAGAATTATTTCTCTTAGCCATCTTTCAATCTCAGATGAACCAAACTAACACTCTTGATATGCACAAGATTCGATATCTCGAAAATATTTTTGAACTAATGTATTCTTCCTAGGTAACTATTCATAGCCCGGAGGAAAGTTATAAATAGCCACATATCTGATAGTAAAAAAATCTCATTGATTGATACGAAAATATAGTGATCACAGGAGAATAATTGCGACGAACACTCAGTTCCCTCCGCATTGCACAAAGGAATCCTCGTCTCCGGGCCACACGTTGAGGAATGCGTCCAAGGCGCGACTTGCGCCGGCGCTCTAAAAAGCGAATAGAGGATACGATTGCGTTGATGGCAACTGTCAAGGGACGTTCACTGAAACACTCTTTTCCTACAAACGATGTATTTTGTATCAAATGAAATGCAACTGAAGTAATGATAATCTCCACACATTAAAAATGTACTCGGAGGGCCTTGGGAACTTAATTTTATTACATTGCCTAACGAAGATTCAATTGCACAAGTGATCCACTTGTAACCCACCAACATTGTAAGGTTTCTCACAATGGCAGCTGACATACTTGTAAAATAAACTAATTACCAACCATGAATTTCTTACCTAGCCATAAACGTAGGTTACTTGTGTTGTTTTATTGATTTGAGGTGGTCAAATTATTCCTCGGAAGATGAAGAGTTATTCATCGTGTACAACGAAATAGGAAAACATTGGGGGAAAGAGTGAACTTTACATTTGAGTCAATTTGTACGAATTTAATGAAAGCTTTCCAATGACGTCTGTAAAGCTGGAAGAAGAAAAAGAGGGGCGTATTACAAAATACTTATTATAAGAAAAGAACCGTATTTATTTTACTATTTAGTCATTCGTCGTTATTTCAGATCAGTTATTATTATGCAGATCGGAAAGTCATTGTTGATAAGCTTAAAATATTTCTAATACGTAAAAAACTATCACTTCCGGTGCTATATCTCCCATAAAGTTTAATTACTAATAAATGTTTTAAAATATCAAACTTGACATTACGTAAGGCAGAATTAAACGAGAAAGAGTAGACTGTCCGCAAGTTAGAGAAATCTTTGTGAAGCAATCGTAACTATTTGTAACTACAAATAATTTTCGTAACAACTTCTTACGAATATCATTTGTACTTTTGTCAAACGGACCCCAGGTGATGTTTTACATCGTACAATAGTTACAAGTTAGGGCCTCACAAGTTACACTATATTCCTAGGATGCAATTCGCTTTACATATTTCTGGAGATAATAGAGAATGTTAAAAATACACAGAGCATTCCTTGGGCAGGGGACATGGTTTCAATAGAGGAGAGCAGAGCTACGCACCTGAACTTTTACAAATGAGTTTCTTCGTCGTTACAAAAGCTATGGACTAATTTCGAAACACACGCGTTTACGAAGCGTCTACTTCAACACCCAAATGCAATCGTCGGAGAGTAATTCCGTGGAAGTTATGAGCTTGGAGAAAGCAAGGCAAATGTCTTACATAGGAAATAACCCGAGGGATTTCGACAGAACGCGTAAGAAGGAAAACGTAGGAATACTTTCTCTCGAAAACTGTCACTGCACGATCTCGCGAGGAGAGCGAGGCGGAGCGAATACCTCGATGCTCTTAATCAGCGATCCCCGAGAAGCAACAGCACAGTCTTCCGATAAACATCAGCGCCTTATCTGATACGATTGGAATGTGGAATGAGAAATTAACTTCGCGCGATGCAGAGCATGACTACACTCGAGAAAACCGCACTGGACTGATCGCCGTGAATCACGAGGCTTCGATTTCTATTGCTTAACCATTTTCCAATCCCGACGACACTCGCGTATTCTTGATGTATTGCATGTTACGAACCCGCGCCAGAAATGAGGCAAATAAACAGAAATACAATTGACACCCGGAAAACCTTATCTACTAAATCGAAAATCCACACCACAAGTTTGAAATAAAATGAGACCGAAGCTAAAAACACAATTTGAAACTGAAGCAAAAACGCTCTTTCTGACCATCTCCTAAATAATTTGACATATTGTAAAAGATCAGTGACGTGAAACTCGACAGAAAAGTTAACCGTAAGGTGTCAATACTATAGTTATAGATTAGTGCTGTTCAACGTAGCTCAGACTGGGGCCATTCCATTAACTTCCGATCGATGGGGCCGGCACAGGAGGAGTTCGGCACATTGTTGCCCGACGAATACAAAGTAATTTTAAAGAGAAGTATTATAAAATGTTTTCTATATTGCAATGTATGTCTCTCACGTCAAACCTTAATTATATGAAAGCGTAGATTTATAAGTAAGTTATACCCCCTAATCGTTCTTTAACTCGCGGGCCGTAAACAAAGTTTCACTGGTCGAATTCACTTGCGAGTAATAGGGACATTCCTCAACCATTGCGTCGAAGCGAGGAAACGTAGTGATTTCAGTGGAACTATAGGACGCATGAGGAAAGCAGCATAACGCACCTTGCAGTGGTTCCCTGGCGCGAGAGCACGGCCGCTGCCGCGCAGCTCCATCTGGCGCGTCATGGGCGTAGGAGGAGGAGAACGACGGCTCTCACACACCGCTTCCAACAACACACCTCGTCGCTTCCTCTACTCGTTCGCCCCGCAACACTAATTGATCCCCTTTGTCGTTCGTTTGCGATCCAACGCGGGAGAGGGGACGCGTCCGGACGCGTACTGCGGCGTATGACGACGCGTCCGATAAACCGCACGACGCGCTTATCTCCCCCGACGGCGCTGGGCCCGCGCCTTATCGCCGTTACCTGGCGACCGGCGCCGAGCCATCGCCGCTTACCCTCCACTAGCTGCTGCAGCGAAGACGCATGAGAAATCGCCGTCACGTCCGTCGTGTCCCTTCTATTCTTACCGGAGCGTGAGAACGACGCGCGCGGGAAAAGCGGGCGGAGGAGGCGGCGGTGGAAGCCCACCGCAAGCGCTCCGCTTGTTGGAATGACAGCGACGGCGTTGTGGCGGTGGCAATGGCGCAGCGGGCCTGCGCAAGGGGTGGGGGGCGGGATGGGAAGGGCGGGGGAAGGACGTCGCCGACGCTGCCGCCTCCGCGCGCGTCGTTCACTGGGTCACGGCGCTGTAACGCTCCTGCCGCTGCGCCGACGCCGCGACGCGTGCACACTGCACAGCGGGCGACGCTGCGGGCACTGCTTCCCCCCCCCCGGATCCCTTTCATAAACACACGACGCTAGTTCGCCCTACAGACCTTAATCGAGAGAGAACCGTCAGCCGTGTCCACAACGTAATTTCTCATAACTATATTTACTACGCATAAATTCTCATAGTCCTTATTGGCAACAGCTGTCACTCGGCGCCCGCTCGCCTCTTTAATTCGGTGGATTAGGAAGACATCACAATTAGGTGACCAAGAACAGCGGATTATAACCACTACGAGAAATTGGGTCTCGTCGTATTTTCCAGAACTATGAGAAATTCGGCATTATATTTCATACTTCTCTCTTGATTTAAGGTCTCTAGTTGGCTCTAGCAGCTAACGAGTCCCAGCGTGGCGATAACTCCGTCCCCAGCGGACGCCTGCATCACGCCCGTGAGAGGGAAGGCAATGAGCAACTGTTAACTAGCTCAGGGAACGAACGCACGGTAACAGGAAACCGAACCGCGTTATGCATCCGGTTATGCGGTTTCCTAAATATACTTAAAACTCTTTAATAGCAACATGAATGCGATTGTGTCGACATAGGGACCATGTTCGCTCACCAAAACAACATTGCGCATCCTCACCTTAATCACACACACAACATACTTCCCTTTCGGCTTTATCGGCACGAATCAGCGTGCATAAAATATTTGATATGCATAATATAATGGAAACTGTAATTTAATCAATAAGCATATAATTTTCAACAAAAAATATTTTATCCTCTTAGAGGATACGTTTCCGTAAAACTAAGATCACAGAAGATTCTTTTACGCACGCCTATTCGATACATGCGAGTATATTTTACAATTAAGACAAATGCAAACATCCAATTCTAATCTAGCTCACGTTCTTAATTCTTTTAATCTCTTCACAGAGCATCGGCCGAGGCGCTGCGCTTTAGAGTTGAAGTAGAAGAAGTTTGATTTCTTTTGCCTCTATCCTTACTCACAAGGATATCAATACATTTTGGATCCGAACTTAAAAAAATATCAGTCTGGCCCCATTTGCTGTACGTGAAGCATGTCACTATTGTAGAAGCTCGTGATATGATACAATAATGATTTTTACTTAGAAGAATTTGATAAAATATGACACAATGAAGAAATTAAATTAATTAGCACCAACAATCCTCATCCTAGACCGTGTTGTTCTCCGTTTTTCCTTCGGGCAGATGCAGATTTCATATAGTCTCTCTAGGTTCGTGCATGGGGGTGATGACGTTCTAATCTCGAATTTAGAGTTATTTTAATAGTTACGATTTATAAACAATACATGCAGAATAATCTCTATTTCCAAAATAATACATACTAGCGATTTTTTATGTTGTATTAAATATAAATTCGTTAGTATTCTGTAGATATTATAACATGTAACGAACTGTTTTTATTGTTAGGAGTAAAGAGCTGAAATGGTAAATCCACCCTTGCTGGTAGTAATTGATGAGATGGTCCCTTGCTTGCTTCCGGAGAGTAAATAAGTTTATCTTCCCCACGTGGTCATACGCAGTTCGCAACTGCTTTTTTGACAATAAATGTATTATTATTATTATTAAATTTATGATTAACGACCAACGTGCCCTGTCGAGAATTTTGATTAAAAAGTTATCTACTCTCATGTCCAACCAACTTCTACTCATATCGACACGAGCGAACGCTCCGCTCCGCTCTCCTCCGCCTCGTCACAGGGCGTGTGGGGACCATGTCGACATCGTCCACCCACACGCGTCTATCGACCGCCGCTGTTACATAAGCCTCATCCACCGCTTTCCCCTGGAAGGGAAGGGAACGCAAAGACTGGCAGTGAGGAAGCTGTGGGGAGCGTGAGGAAGATGGAAGAAGAGAAGAGGGGGAGGGGGCGGGGAGAGAGGAGAGAGGAGAGACGGGAATCGCGGGTGTTGAGCGTCGTCGCTTCCTCCTCACACGAGAAACGAGCGCGATTCGCGCGGGTGACCCCTTTCCACACGTGTGGAAACCCAACGTCCATCTTATCGAATATTCTCCAAATAAAAAATAACATTCCCCACAGAAAGACAATTCTTCTGTAACCCATATCCATTTGTTGAAACCACGGTTAGGGTGTTTAGGTGTCCACATTTATCCTTGGGGTAAAAATTAAAGCTCTTCGGAAGGACACAACAGCGTGAAATCTGGTCTCTACATGACAAAGGAGGCATTTTAGGCACATTTTTTTTTTTTTTTTTGGGGGGGGGGAGGAGGAGGAGGAGGACCTTTATCCCTTTTCCCCTTTTATAGAAGCTGTTCAATAATCATCTAGAGCGCATTTCCTTATATGGAGCGAAAGTTTCCTTCCATTTATACAGGGTTTCATTTAATAAAGTAACTTTCAATTATTGTCTCTTCAGCTTGAAATGAACGTGATAATACTAAGCCTATCTACTTTCAGAAAACGCGTGACTCATCTACAACTCTTTTAGCATCTACAAACACGTTCTACCTTCTACAATGTAGAGATGCTTAATGACCAGCCTCCTATTTTTACTTTCTTGTGATTAGTCGTAATTTATTTACTTGCTTGCGACACAAACTAGAATAAGAGGAACATGATTTCTTTAATTAAACATTTTTTGTCCCGTTTCAAACATATACTACGGAGAAAAATCTGGAAAGGATTCTAAAACTTTTTAGAAATTCTTACCACACAAGTTCGTGGAAATATTACTGCACGATACGAATAAATATCGAAGATTAAAAAATAATACTTTTTGACTGACTACGACTTAATGCATCTAATTCCAGAAGTTACGAGGACCTGAATAACTTCCAGGAATATTCCCTACACAAACAGTTCGTAAGTGAATGAAATCGTAAGCAACTATTTAAGCGAATATATATATATATATATATATATATATATATATATATATATATATATATATATATATATATATATATATATATATATATATNGGGGGGAATGAAGGTGGCTCGTGAGGCAAGTACGTTTCTCAATTCCGTGGGTACGACGTTTTACAACACGAAAGATGCTTGGGACAAGGTCTGTCGGTGTGCAACCTTTATGACATTATCCAGGTAAGTAAGAATTGATACGCTTCGAAAACATTACTTACAATTAAAATAAATATACGCGGAATAAAATAAAATAAATATCGCCGAAGTCTTTTCCAAATGTATCAAGTAATAATATAACAAATCAATACGTCAATGAGGTGAAATTGTTCCATTTACGAACACAGTTCACCAACGAACACCCAAGTCTAAATCCAAACCTCCTACGGTTACATACATTTTTTCAGGGTGAAACTATGCAACGAATATAACTAGTCCTGTCTCGCATATATAGAGATTTTACAGCTCTGAGAAGGGCAAATTCACGATATGCCTTCTATTTCTATTCTTCCTAGAGTCGATAGTCCTTCGCGCATGCCGACGAGGACAAACCAGAAATCGCATAAAAAACATCGAGCAGAGCTTCACAAGCTCCGAAGCAACGGAGACAAACGCAGTAAACCAGATTTAGTGGTTAGATGAAACACATCCAACCAAATATATTAAGTTCGTAACTTCTTAATCTAACAAGAGCAGCACGGATTTTCCTCCATCAGGGATGTAAAGGAACAATTGACAAAGAAATCGTTAACTTAATACTGTCATCCTGTAAGGGGTCCCCAAATGGGTCGTCAACTTAAACAAAAAAATATCTGAAACATTTTTAAAAGTGTAAAATAAGTAATAATTGATTTTATTAATAAAACAAAAAATTCCAGTATGCATTAGAGCGAACTGGATGAACTGGTAGTTATGCCCACAAACACGTTTCTGTACGGGGGCCCCCCAAAAACATTCCCATCCGTGCCTTCTCAGGAGTGGGTACGCAAAGATTGCAGCGGCGTGGTTTTCAAGAACAAAGTGAAATGAAATTATTAAACTGACCTCTTTCGCATCGTTTCAGCAGTCGATCGCTGCCATCGTCGGGTGAACGTATGTGATTGAATATATAAAAAAATGTGTTTCATTAATCTTCGTAACAAGTAGAAAACAAATTAACCACATTTACAAATAAATAGAGAAATAAATAATAAAAAACCGAAGCAGAAAATCATAGTAGACACATTCATTTTGGAACAGTTGTCAGTGTTTTAAAATTGAATGCGTTTTTCGTAAACTTGATGTGTAACATTTCTGAAACTATACGCTTACAATAATTTGAAATTAAAACATTTTCCCAATCTACGGAATGATCGAAATTTAAACGATGTAATGAAATAACATTACGTTGTATTGTGTGTATATTAATATGATCTTTGATTCGCGTCTCTAACTTACGTTTCGTCTGTCCAACATAGTAAAAGGGAAAACTTTTACAAACAAGTTCGTAAACGACATTTCGCGAAGACGTATTGTCGATTACATCTTTTCCGTTAATTACAAGATTATAATTCTCTGCTTCTTGGTGGTGAACACCAACCAAATGTTTTCATGGAGAAAAAATCTACTTAAAATTGGGGAGATTCTTCAAGAACAAAGACTCAAAATGTGGCGCATACAAAGCAAATAGAATGTAGAAAGTTTCCTTCAGATCGGCACCGCTCTTGTGTGAAGGTATCGCACATAGGCGCCTACAGCGGCGTTCCAGAGCGCTTTCTCTGCAGCGCGAGCGCCCCGTACCAAAAACCCTATGATATAACGCGGCGCCAGAACGCTTCCTTTGACGGAAGGAAAGTGCAGCAGAAACCAAATACGCTATTCCGCTCTACGTCCGACGGAATGCTTCACATCTTCAATCCCCAACCCACCAGTATTACCAGTCGTACAGAGCAGCGGCGGAGCTATGCCCCCCCCCCCATTGGACCTGAACTCTCAACAGATATCGGCATTCTTTGCCACTAAAAAAAATGAGTAAATTTTGTTACTATTTAATATCGTACATTGTTCATTGCCTATTTTATTTAAAAGAAATTATTTATAAAATTTGTCGTAAAATCATGATTTTCGAGCAGAATTGCTCCCCGAGTGACTACGCTCTAGATCCGCCATTAGCACAGAAGAATCGCGAATTCATGGTAAAACGTTGCGGGTTGGTTCACGACGCTGTTAAGGTACGTTCACACTTGTATACGCGCATGAGCGACACGTCAATTCGTTTGAGCTAGTGCTATATAGTTACTCTTTGACATGTCGCACGACAGCACCTCACACAAATCCTGATCCATTTTGTGTGAGCTTCATTCAGGATATACATGTACGCGCATGCGCATGCCCAGAACCCATGGCCATTAAAATAATATTAATTATTAATCTCATTTTGATTTACGATTTATTCCCAATATTTTCGAAATAATTTAAAGCTATGATAATAACACCCGTTTGTTAAACAACGTTCGTTGTATACTATAAAACAAATTTGTTGATACTCTGAAGATGTCATTTATAACACGTAACTAACTATTTTATTCTTATTTTAGGGAGAAGAGTGCATTCCATGATTTACCTTCGAGCACACAAATGATAAATCTGACTCTGCTTAGGACCCTTCATCGGAATTGATGGGGAAGTCAATTTATTGTCCTCTACGTTTGTACTACATACGCAGAGTCTACTTCGATGATAAATTTATTAATTAAAAAAAACCTTTTGTAGACAGGATTTCGTCATCTTCGGATGCCATTTCATTTGGACAAATGACTTGATATGGGTGCACTAAATAAATGGAAACAATAAAATCATGGGCAGAATAGAAAATGGGATAAAGTTGTGTGACGTTAGATTGCGTGATTAATGATTTCCAACATTCAGTAGTTGGAAAGACCACAACTATTCCGACTGGTCAAACAATAATTATCAAAGAAATAGTTATATCTCGTTCCGGCCATCCACGAATGACGAGTACCAGTAAGGCTCAGATTTTCTGTGTGAGTTTACTCACTAGACACATCGTGAATTTTACCGAGATCGGAGGAACAGCGTCTAGATAGGATCCTGATTGCTGTATCCGAGTATTGTTAGTCGCAGAGGGTGAACTTTTCATGTGTCACAGTTATATGAACTGAGACAAGGAAATGAAAAGCTACAAATTTTATCTTGCCCCTCCTGGGAATTGAACCCGGGATGACTTGGTGACGAGCGATCACGCTGACACCGTAGCCACGGAGGGGACGTAAGAAATCGCTATAATATTTGCGAAAATACATTTTTAGGGACCACGAAAGGGAACTCGGTAGCAATGCTATCATTTCCTAAGCTGGTAAAATATTTATATTCTATTAAAATATTTACCTCCTAAGTATGGTCACAGAGTTTATTTTATGCATCTTAGAAATGATTTGGGAGGGACAGTTTCCTCAATCGTTCGTAATATGAAGAAATAGAAGTGAAGCCAACAAGAGCACAGACTCTAGTATATCGCATTCAACTAACAAACCAACATATTTCTCAAGGCTTCTCATAAAACATACACTTAAAATCAATACATTTTCCATAAAAACTAAACTATATTTAAATTTGATTTTAAATTATTTTCTCTACTTCAAAATAGCAACAAGGAAAACACTATCTAAACTCACAGAGGGATGCATAAAAAGTTTCCTTGCTAGGTCACTCATTAAGATCCCCACTGGACTTCCTCAGGACACGTACGAACGTACTCGTATGGCGCGTGAGATTCGTCATCAGAATCATTCAACCGAGACAAGCTTCTCAACTTCCTTCTCCTTTCATTCTGAACTCGATCAAAGAGGTTCGAGGGCGGGAGAGATGTATGTTCTGTACGAGTTGGCGAAGTAACAGGAGAACGAATACGTATTCTACGACGAGAAATTGTGCATGTGAAAGTGAGTGTTTCGAAATTATTTAACATGAAAATGAGTTCGTATCAACTAATATATATTTTTATAACTTGAAAATCTGTGAGACCCAGCGTCAAAACTGGGTTTGATCTGAGCGAATTCTATTTCAACACGACCAACTGCATGAAAGGAAAAATCCATACAGGAGAATCTCAACTTATGACGATAATTATCGGTTCAACGGTCGCAGATAACTAAAATTCCCTCTAATCCGCAAGACCACGCATAGCCTATAAAAAGTTATTTTACTTTCTCAGAATATGTATACTGTACATGATGGTAGAGTGACCTAAAAAAGTATGGCACGACTCTGTAGCAGATTGCCAGAAAACAAGCGAGAGAGTGGTCCTGTGATTCTCTTCCTAATTCGGTCGAATAATACTCTAACTTAACACTGAAACATTCTTTAACACATGTCAGATACCACTGAATCGAATCTATTATTTTCCCATTGAATCAAAATCTACTGAATCTATTTTTCTTTGCATTGCCTATACGAAATGTACTCCTTGACTTCTTTGGTATGATTTTGAGATGATACATGATTGCTGATGAGTGGAATACGAGTACACAAGTCGCACACTTCTGGGTCGAGCTCAAACAAACAAATCAGCTGAAGCAAATCAACAAGAAATACTTTCAAGTAAAATGTGTGTTAGAAGTGAAGTACACCTTCGTTCTATGAATATTTACTTCTCCCTCTTCTTCACTTTTCGTCGTTCAAAAATCGTATCACGATCGAAAAATGTATTAAATTATTCTTCATGACAAATAGCACATGATGTAAGAAATTAAACAATTTGGATCAACTTATACCACAAACATTGCGAAAAATGGTATAACGGCATAATGAATCAATACTTGTGAAAATTAAATGGGGTTGTATAGTTTCATAATGTATTTTTTTTCTCAATGAAATGAAAAGCTAAAAAATATAACAATTTTACATTGTTTTCACAGTCCAACACGGTAAGTGAATGGTGAGTGGTAAGCGAAATGTAACAAAATATTAAACAACGACAATTACTATTCAGAA
>NNCF01125799.1:197759-211420 GCA_002313205.1 Laupala kohalensis | reverse complement strand
ATCGGAGCTGGAGTGTTCTTCTTGTCATGATGCAGAAGATCGAAAATAATCTTTGGCTTGTGCAAAGCCCAAGGGGGAGATTTACTAAAACCTTGATGTCAGACATTAGGTGTGCGTTTATCGTTAATTGTTTACAGCGATATCCAAAAGGTTTGGTTGCTCTCAGTCTGTTGTTGTAGAAAGGGATGGAAGAAGACGAAGGATGAAAAACCGCGTTGTGCACCGGATTGTCGGGTAAAGTTTGCACGTGGCAAAAGTGTCGTAGCATGAGGATATGCCACCGGTGGTAAAGAGATGGTTCGCCACTCTCGGCATACAAACGTGGAATGGGACTAGTGCGGTAGGTTCCCGTTACTAGTCGAATTCCTGCATGGTAGACACTATCCAACTTCTTTAAATAGCTTGCACGAGCAGAGCTATATACAACGCAGCTATAATCGAGCCGAGATCTTATGAATGCTCGATAAAACTGGTGCAGGGAGAAGCGATCAGCGCCCCATTCCCTGCTACTGAGGCACTTCAATAAATTGAAAGACTTTAATGTTCTAGCTCTTAGGTCTGACAGATGTTCAATCCAATTCAGTTTCTGATCAAAGATTAGACCAACGTTTTTCCCCAGAGCGAGGTGAGGTTCTGCCAGAAGGCTTGGTCTCCTACTGAAAAGAACACAGCGTGTTTTCTCAGCAGAGAAACGAAAACCTGTCGTTTTCGACCAGTGGTATAATCTACTCAGGACGAGTTGGTTTTGTCGCTCCGCACCTGTGACACTCTGTGATGAACAAAAGATAGAAAAGTCATCGACAAAAAGAGTATAAAACAGGATTCTTTACAGCAGACGTTATGCTGTTTATGGCCACTGCAAATAAGGTCACACTCAAGACTGAGCCCTGAGGAACACCGTTCTCTTGAAGAAGGAGATCCGAGGTGTCTCTTCCAATTCTATAGCGGAAGGAACGTTGATCTAAAAAGGACATGAGCATCAGAGGAAGACGTCCTCTAAATCCCCAGGCATAGAGTTGTTGTAAAATGCCATGACGCCAAGTAGTATCGTAAGCCTTCTCGATGCCAAAGAATATTCCGATGAGATGTTGTCTTCGGACGAAAGCATCTTGAATCTACTCACATGTGTAGCAACAATGATAATTGAAAATATACGAAAATGATGATAATAAAGATAATAAGCCCGAGTTTGNACTCACATGTGTAGCAACAATGATAATTGAAAATATACGAAAATGATGATAATAAAGATAATAAGTCCGAGTTTGATTAAGAACCGGGTTGGATAGCATAACAACAACAACAACAATAATAATAGGAATCGTAAGTCAGTAATAAATTCTCCAATACAAACTTCGCGTCACCTCAGCAAAATGAGTATCACAAAAGTTTTTTTGATTCTCATTCTCGTCAAAGTGATATTAGTCGCATTCCGTGTCTAGGATCAAATGTACATAGTAATCAGCAACCTTCTCTACAGAGATACTCTTGACGATCGCCCATTGCGAATTCACACCTACGTAAGGCTGTTGACTTTTCGCGAGTGGAAGCCAATGAGCTTTGCACAACATTCGCCTGGAATCCTGTGTTGGGTAACAGAGCCAAGTAAGTTAAAAGGCGATGACCGACCGACCGACCGACTCCCTCCCTCCCTCTCAGGGCTTCCTCCACCGCCTCCTCCGCCCGGTGGCCTTCGTAAGGTGGCGATTCGTTGCTAGACATTCCTCTCAAAATGAGAATGCGCCACCTCAAACTGATGTTATCTTCAAAAAATGAGGTCACGGAGATAACGAACTCTGACGTACTTAGCCGATAGTGGGTTACATTTTTTAATTATTAACGATATACACACAACCCCAGCAAGTATAAAACGGAGGCAGCATATAAACTGTATTATTACGTAAGACGACTTCTAAAGGATTTTTTTGAAACTCGCTCTTCACAAGGATACCTATAAAACAAACTATTTCTTTTCACTATTCTCGCTCTCGTAAAAGGGTTTTCAGAGACTTGGGAGTTTTTCCAAACATTTTAAATGTTTCAATGCACAAATTACAGAACAATACACATCAATCAATATTTAAATTACCAGTTATCTAATTTAACATCACCCATCTTACATTACTAAATCGATAAGGGAAAACACGTCTCGACAAGTAAGTAGACGATTTATCTCACTTCTACGGAGAATTACTAAACAAAATCTTCGTTTGAACTCAATTTGAGTAAATATGTAATCCAAAACGATTATCTACAAAACATTACACAGAGAACAATTATCCATCCAAGTCGCATATATGAGAGGTTAGGACATAGGACATTATGTATTCCTGCTCTTAATCGTGCGTTATCTTAACCGATAAAAACTTCATATGTAGGATGTTTTGTATTTGATTCCAAGTAGATACTAAAATTGAAAAATAAATGTCAACAATACTCAAACAATCAACGAATAGCAAAGCAACCGAGATAGTTTTACAGGCGCTATCTGTATCGCAAATTTCGCATCAAGACTAGATTCTCTGAGTCTTGAATATGATATAGACAAAAGAAACAAAACTACACTTTAAATAATTTAATTAACAAAGAAACAACAACACATATAAAAGTCGTTAGACAAAAAAAGCGACCACCTGTAAACAAACTGCTGTCTATATTTCAAAGAGGTAATGTTTAAATGTTTTAAAAGTGAATTTAAGACAATCATTTCAATCCTATCTATAGCCACCAGAAGCATCTGAATTCAAAAGCTGGCCTCCACGCGTCATAAGCTGCTACCTTTCACTCGGCGAACTCTTGTTGATCAAACCAATCAGCTGTGTTAGCATCACAGCAGCAGCCGCGCTTCCTCGATCGCTCGCCTCCCAAGGTCAGCGGCGAGAGAGCGTACGCAAGACGCCTTCACAGCCCCCACCCCCCATTGATGAATGGAAGGTAGAATGGTTTCAAACGTATCGTAATCGAAGTATACATGAATTAGGACCATACAGATTAACAAGGGCGAGCTAATGCATAAATTCAAGGCGACTTCCCCAAAAACTCAAACATGAGATACGTTTAAACAAATTTAAAAACAAAGTGAGATACTATAAAAACCTTTCTAACTAAAATGTCTACAACAACAAAATTTGGGGCATAAAAACTTACTCGTAAAATATAATTGTAAGACAGGATTTCTTTCATTAGATAATTCATTCAATAAAATTTCATCAAGCGGTATTTGATAATAATATTGTAACATAATAAACATGGTACGTCTGCAAGTCAGTACTACAATTGTAAAAGTTCAGGTTCTAATTATTTTCTCCCTCACACAAGTTTAACCTTCGACTTACGACGGTAACTTTAGGTTCTAGGATAACCGAAATGGATAATAATCCGCAAACCCCCCGCTTCGTCAAGTTAAGAAACAAGTACGGTGCCACTCCTATGCTGATCTCCATGAAAATGTGGGAATTACCCCACGTTACTCTTGCTCTGATTCTAGTATAATGCTCTTGATGCTTTCATGAAACTCTTGATTGAAACGAAAACAATTATTTTATGTATCGAACTAGAGTAAATGCGTTGGTTCTAGGTAGTGCATCTACGTTCGGCACTTCGGGTTTTAGAACGAAACACTTCGGATTTGGAGAACTTTTTGGCTCCCGTTTTATTTCTGACACGATATTTATTTCCCTCTAAATCATGAAATGTGCTTTTTATGCAGTTTATGATACGAATGAAACAATAAGACAGATCTTTGTATCAGCAGGTTTGGTTATTCGTCTTAATGTCAAAAATGAAAGAGGTAGCCGCTATGAAAGCTTAGATTTAACTTCGATTTTTCGTCAAAATATTTTTTTTCAACCATGAAAGTTTTTCTTTTATCTTCATAATTAGGATGTTTTCTCGTGAATTGCTCATTTACTATTGACTTTTCGTTGTTAGTGATGTATGTGCGGGTGTTGACTACAAGAGAACCATTGCTCACATGTTTTCGGAGGTCGACACACAAAATTAAGAAATATAAGAACAAAATGTATATAATATAAGAATAATATATAAGAACAAATTGTATAAAACATTCTACACCACTGATGTTTCGAAACTTTGAATTCTAGAATTGTCAAGCAATCCTCTGAATAATAGATTTAAGTTTCCAAATCCAGTCACTGCACGTTTCTTAGAGAGAAAATATCCTAATATGTGTTATATTTTATTGTTGTCAGGTATTTTTTATAAAATATAACAGATGTTTCTTTAATATTATACAGAATTCAAATAAAATCTATTTTTAGCAGCAGCTCGATAATTTTTAATTAAAAAAATTACCCGGAAAACAAGAAACGTTTGTAGGACGTTTAATGTATATCATTTTCGTATGAAGACATTTTCTCTAAACATTTGTAGTTCTCAAGTTATAATTCAATCAGATCCATTGTAGAATTTTTGTCAATTTAATCACGCTCTTTAGCATTTTCCGTTCGTCTGGTGACAAAATGGTATAGAATGTAATTTGTTAGAAATTTAATGTCCATTTTTTCTGATAATAGTTAATAGTTAAAGAATATTTTGCGTTGTTTTAAAGTTATAGACGAAAAACTAAAATAATATTGAAAGGGAAAAAACCTTTTTTTTCTTGTCACGCTTCTTTTCGTCGCCTAATTACTGGACCAATAGTCAAATGAGCATTTGATGCCAGTAAGGTCGTGTTTGGTATCATCTCTCATCATTTTAAGCGTAATTTCAATTATTCTATAACATCACAAATGTTATGGAGAAATTTTTTTTTTTGGTAAAGCCAACTTGTTTGCTGAAAGAGCTGCCCACCGGTCCCATTGTCTGGGGATTCACGGGACGGGCACAGGTAGCCCGGCATAGCCCTAATCCTTAACGTAGTGTCGGGTTTAAGTACGCCCAACTGAGGTTCGGCAGTTGCCCCAGAGGTTGTCCGCTAACGAGTGCTTATCCTCAACACCATCGGTGCGTAACACACCTTGAGGTAGAAGGATTTTTTAAAGAGAGGTTTTGACCCGGTCGATGATGGCAAGATCCCAGCTCTTCGCAACACAAAACTTTCCACCTTCGCGCCAATGATGGTCGCTGAAATGTGCCCTAAGTTTACGGTGTCCGGGGACTGGTGGCGCAGCTCGGGGCCGTGGGTTCGCCAAGCCCCTACTCAGTCGAAACGAGCCCCCTGCTGGGAGGGAGAGAGTGCATCGAACGAACGGCCACGCAGTCTGCAACTCCTTATTCAGCAGCAGCGACGACGACGGCGTGCGCTGACCTTGGACACGACCTCAAGGCACGCGCACGCTGAAAGACGATCTCCTCAAGCGGACTGGAACCCAAGCGGTTAGCGGAGGAAGGAAGGTTGCTAAACAGATTCAGTGAGAGTACAAGTGCACTTGACACCGTGACAAACTACCGGAAAGAGCAGCGATAAAAACACTAAACAAGAACAAACAATTCAGGCGGATAAAAGATTCAAGAGAAGAAGAACAGTATACTTTTCAAATCCAAAATTTCCGCCCATACCCCGCTCTTTCATCTCTATCGCCAGCCAACAAATACAAAACGAAGAAATTTTTTTCACTATCCTCTTCAAACCGTGATTGCCTTAAATCTGGTCCCGACACCAAAATTTGATTTAAATACGTGGATCCAATTCAAATTTAAATCATTTCCATAGTTTCGTAGTTTTTCTGTTATATTTTATCCAAAGTCACCCAATCAAATTTATTTGCCAAATTAGTACCATGATGCTCGTCAAGTAAGTTTGACACTATGTTGAATAACGTATCCAACACACAAAACTTCAAACCCTGAGACGATCCAACCCCGACAAGTAAAGTTGCGTATTGTACGTTTGATTCTGTATTCGTCACCGTCAACTCCGAGAGAGAGCTCAGGAATCTCTAGTAATTTACAGACCGACGAAAGTTCATATCGAAACGTTGCATTTGATTCCAAAATACATCTAGTTCAATATTTATTTTCGCATATATTTCTTCCCGTGTACCCTACAAGTGGAGAAAATATGCGATAACTTTCGGTCAGGTGAAAATGGCGACGAGCCGGGAATCGAACCCGGGACCCCTGCATTGATCGCAGGGGCGTTATCCACTACACCACCCGTTCGTCTTCTACAACGGTACACCATGTCATGTCTGAGTGGAAATGTGTACAGATGCGGAAGGCGAACTTGTGGTGTAGTGGATAACACTCCTGAGATCAAAACAGGGGTCCCGGGTTCGATTCCTGGCTCGTCGCCATTTTCACTTGACCGAAAGTTATTAAATATTTCATATTTAAAAAATACTATAAACATCCACCAATTCTACAACAAAAACATACGACCAAAGCTGATTTACAAAAAAGAAAACGAATTTCTTAGTTCGAAAATAGCGACAAGCGGATAACTAATATCTCAGTAGATGGAATAACTAAAGAGAAAACGCTCGACAATCAAGAATGCAAAATACTTTTTCCAATACACGAGAAAGTTCCATGGGATCTCAATTAGGTAAAATGTTTCATTTCACCTCAAGGTAGGAGCAAAGAAAAGGAAAATCTTTAGAAAAGAAAGTACTTCAAATGCAAACAGCTCACTAGTACTAACCAGTGAGAAAGCGAACAGCTCCACACACACAACCACTAGCGAAATTGTAATAAAATCTCATATTAATAAGAAAATTGAACACATACGTATTAGCGCTTCTGTTCATAATCACACAGGAAACATACAAGTTCGTAAAAAGTCAACTCAAAAATACTGAAAATCTAAGAGTCGCGAAATAATTTCAGAGCACGAAAAATTCTGTATCTGCAATAAATAAAAATCTTTATATATGTAACTCATAAACAACTAATTCGTATATTTCTCTTCTTTTATGATATGCCAAATAATATTGACTGATAGTTTCCTGCAGCGAAGAGCACACATTAGACAACGTGTAGATAACGTTACATACTAAATCATAAAGAAGAACATAACAAATAAATACATACACAATTAAAAACGAAAGACGTGTAAATATATGAATAAAAAATGTTCAAAACTATACATCATTTTTTAAATGTCTTCCCAGCCCAAGTCAATCGCGCCGACATAAGCAAAAGGCAACGGAAGTGCAATGGGCCCATTTGGAGAGTGAACGGCGAAACCATGACATTGCATGGCACAGCGCGTCTCGTCAACTTCCCAAGACGGTTGCCTGCCTCCATCCACTTACAACCACCGCCGCCGCCAGCCGCTGCGGGCGGAGGACAACGGCCAGTGAGGCGTGACGTTCAAGACCCGTTACCCCTGCGGCGGCGATGGTGGAGGGGGGGGGGAGAAGGCGGTGCCACGATGCGGAAGACCCGCATTGCCTTCGCCGTCGCCGCCTAGGTACTAACGTATGCACGATACCACCTACCGTGTAACAGTTTCGCAAACCCAACCAACATTACTAATCGCCCAGGGCAGCGTTGTCCAACCAGCGGCCCGCCAATTCACTCATAGTTCATTTTACACCCCTCGTTTGAAGGCATAACTTTGTATGTTGTCAGACTTAATATTTGGAGTGTCATGTACGGTGAGAAAAATAATAATGGAAAATTGTGTTCGGAATTACCCTGTCATACACTACAGTACCGTCAGCGGTGGTCTAGTGGTAGCTTCCACGATCTCGCCGAGCAGTAGATCGTGGGTCCAAACCTCGCACGTCCGAACTAGGGGAGGTTTTCAGCTGAGGTTTCTCTCACCTACTGACAAAAGTCGGTTCGGTACCATAAGTTCCCTGGCAACCCAACATCTCTCCTTCCCTATTGCCTTACCCAAGTCCAACGGTTAGGTGGAAGAGCAGGCCTCATTGCCTAATCTCGCTAAAAGGCATAAAATAAATAAGTACATCACGAAATTTTTTCATCATAATGCGAAATATTAAAAATAACTGTTAAAAATAAAGAAATATTTTTTTTAATTTTTCTAGTTTGAAATAATATAAATTTGTTGATTATATTCGAAATATCGCGATACAGATAAAAAAATATGACCCATTATTTAATTAGTCTGGCAACATTTCGCCAAATCCCATTCGGTGGTGGCCCGGTCGGTCGAAAGTGTATGGAAAATGGCCCGCGGGCCAAGATAAGTTGGATAGCGGTGGACCAGGGGTTGGTGAACAGAAACACTGTCATGAATAAGGATCTGCGATAGGAAAATTAAGTATTTAGAGACTAAAGTTACACGGGACGAAGGAATAGATGAGTTTTGTTCACTTTCACACACGTAATCCTAATTCAATCATTTACAAATGGGTAATTCATTAAAAAAATATTATTCGTAGATGGAATATCGGCATGAACTTTATTCATAAATAAAATTACGATATTATTTACCCCCATGGGTATGATAATCGCAAACATCTCAGAGATGAGACAACACACTGAATAATAGTAACATTTAGTTACACATTTAGTCACAAAAAATAATTGGTTGGTTTAAGTAGGCAAACATTTTTTTTCACGTAGCTAAAACCCAAAGCAATATGTTTCCATTTACAAATAACACCATATTAAATTAAGGCTTGGAACACCAAATAATTTAAAGCTAAAAGTTTAACATGTTAGAAGGAAATAGTATAGCAAACGTCTTCACTGAGATAACTGAATGGCATACAAACGATTCGCACCAGTATTGTCTAATCCATCAGCTTTGATCACGGCCATTGATTGCTTCCAAAGCTTCATTTCCACACATTCTATTTTGAGCTTCAATTTCACTGTGTAGTTCTCACACCAGAGGACAAAACTTTCATTTACTGTAAGCTATACGAATTATTCTCGACTAGCGTTTATGTCCAGGAGCTGTGAACGAATTAGTACGTCATCACCACTGTGTTCTCCATCTGGATAAATCATCAAATACATTAAATGTCCCCTAAATGATTTAGCGGTTCCTTTTCTGCGTTGCAATGACTCAAACGAAATATCGTACTTTAAATCATTAAGAGAAACGTCGACGATTTCTTATCATTTCATCTTTGACGTTTCCCATCCCGAGATAATAGCATTTAAAAATTAAGTGAAGAAATATTAAGGTTGAATTGTCACGCAGAATACCAGTTGCCATCCATTGTTGAGCCAGTTAAACACACCCGTTTGTCAGCTTCATTTGTATAATAATTTCTAAAAACATTATAAAGTAGTGGTTATAATGATGCATTAGTCGTACCACGTGAGACTAGATTTTGTACTTTTTAAGGGGCGCATGCAGACAACCCGCGAGGCATTACGAACAGCACTTTCAAAAAAGCAAAAGTTACAAACTGTGGAGGACGATAAACTAATTTACTCCCGAGAAGCAAGCAAGGGACGTATCTCATCAATTCCGATCAAGGGCCCTAAGGCAGAGGCGGATTGAAAAATTTCAGCACATAGCTACGAGTTATAATACTAATAGATTGTCGATATGTTTGTAATTTAACACAAAAAATGCATTTTACTTGTACGGATTATTTTCGAAGTATAGATTATTCTGAATATAATGTTTACACTAAATTCACGATGTCTTGTTTCAATAGACAAAAGTCTAGCGAGTCTATAGAAGAAATCCGCCTCCACCGAAAGGAAAACGGGAGACAAACGGTCGTGTAGGCCAACACGAGATATCAAACATGTAAACAACCCAATTGAAAGAAAAGAAAATTCAAGGGTGTACCAATTTCACTAGGAGGGAGAAATATATTTGAGAGGGTGTGCTTTTCAGTGGTCACAGCTATAAGAAGTCAGATATTAATGTGAAAAATTACAATCTTTTTCTGGAATCGAACCCGGGATCTAGTCGATGAGCAAGAACGCTAACATCTGAGCCACCGGAAGCGGGTTATGAAGACTCGGGTTTCGTGTAATTTATTCAGTTAAGTCTGGAAATAGCTGCCCCACATTTGTAATATTTGTGGGGTCGCAGAATTCGTGTCTATGCCCGAGAAGGGAGGTTTCCGGACAGACTCGATTCGAGTGATTAGGTTGTATTCGATCAGTTCGAGTAAGACGACGAAAAATCCTCAATACATAACGCATCACGCATTCTAGCAGCTCTGTATTCTCGCTTTGATGGATATAATGAATGCAGGTTTCCTGTTCCAACATACCGACGTGTGTCGGTGACGAAGAGACGTTGGCAAGAGGTGTGTGCAAATGGCGCGATCGCTTTCCGCCTCAATTGTGAACGAGTGACTCATCTCCCGGACGACGATACGTTCAAGGTTACGCGGGCTCAGGACGACGCAAACGCCGCAATCCGTCTGGACGGGGAAGGGGTGGGGGAGAGTTAAAAAGAACACTTGCAAAAATTTTACAAGCTACTCTTCACGTTCCGATAAAAAATACAACAAAAGACATCGTTTCAAAATTTCAAGGCGCGAATTGTAGAGTCGAGAGCAAAATAGCGGCGAATAATAGCTTCCATGCCATAGAGCCAATAATGTATTTTTCGAATACATTATATTTACAAGAGAGAGAAAATAATATCGGGAAGGTGCAAGATGTTTTCCGTGGATTTAAAATATTTTTAAAAAAATAGAAAAAAGCAGTTACAAACTGCATGACCACGTAGAAATAAAAAAAATATATCACAAGCAAATATGCAATACATTCAAGAAATGAAATACCAGAGTTTTCATTCGATCATTCACAAATAAGACGTTCCAATAATTTCTCTTGTAGTAATAACGTACCAAGAATATTTCACATCAACTGAATTGTGGTTTATAATCAATTGACGCGGTGATCTTTAAGACTCGTTCCCTAATCATAATATCAGGATTAAGATCATTCAAAAAAGGATTGTATTTCACTTACATTGCACAAAGGTAAAATTCGATTAATATGACGGGTAATTAATATACTAACTCGCCACACATTTACAACCTAGATATCGTTTTATCCGTATTTCTCTCAGTGTACTTCATTTGTGAAACTTCATCGGAATGTACGCAAATAAAAGAGAAAATAACGAAAGATTACAAAAATATCACATTTACTTAATGAGAATTTTTTTTCATTATCGATTCAATACAAGCAATACAGATATATGTATCGTCCTAGCGTTTCAATTTCGACTGAAAAGTAATGCAGTACTTTAAACACCATATTATTAAAGAATAATTTACGGCTAAAGATCGCGTTCAATTAATATTTCTGTTACTTTTCATAATTAAACTTTTATCTGTCCCAAATCATTATCAGATGTGAACACTATCTCCCCAGCCCCATGAGATCCCTGATCCTCTTATCAGCGTTTCCTTTGGGTACATAGACGGTCCCTGGGTCCGGCGAGCACACGGCATGTGACCGTAAAAACAAAACAAACATACATAACACGCCATGAATGTTAGAAAGCTCTTATTTGCCAATAATTTTCACGAAATAACCCACTATCGAATGATTCAGAATTAAATTTAACAGTTCACTACATCATAATTGTAACCGTGTAACAATGCGATTCCGAAATGTTGCAAGTGTTTCAGTAGCGACTTGTGCAATTGCGGTCATTCCTACTTCGTATTTGGGAAGTTCAATATTCTCTTAATATGCACTTCCCTAGAATGTTTGTCACCTTTATCTACTACTTGTGGAAAACGATTTTAAAATAAAAAATGTCCTTTGTTTAAGAAAAATCCCTTCGAGGCTTATGTACAAGTCAACTGTTCAGAGCCTTCAATGCGCGTAGATATCCCGAGTCGCCACGCCCACATGAGGAAATCGCTTCGTGTCGTAAGAAACCACAGAGCGCATGACGCATTCCTTTGTCCTAGTGACAGAGCACAGGACCATGAATGAAAACGGTGTTCTCACACGATCTAGGTCGAACGAATGAATAGAATTCTGAAAAGAATACGAACTAGCATGTCAACAAATCTACACAACAATTTGACCCCTCCGGTGGCTCAGGAACTAGCGTATTCGATCGTCCCCTACACACTCCAGGTTCAGTTCCGGGCCAGAAAAAGAATTGTTTCACTTTAATGTCCCAGTTCGTAAATACCTGTGACGATTGAAAAGCGAACTCCCCTACTCCTACTCCCAGTATCACTATCTCTTCCTATTACCAACTACTACAAATAACACCTCAACGTGGGCCAAGCTAAGCGGCCGCATGGTTGGTAAACCGAGCTAACCGACCCCACCTACCAACAACAGCCCCTACCACCACCCACCTCCTTCCCCTTATCGCCCCATGTAGATCAGCTTCAATAGCACTAAGTTACATTTCCCATTTACAAACACTACAATTTCTTTTTAATCTGCACTTCAAAAGGTTTCATCTTTACTTTCCGTCCGGTGAAATTATATTACAAAGGAATCTTCTTCATGAACTCTGTTACAGAAACACAACATCAGTAAGGAAAGTGTTAGTGAATCTGTATTAAATGTCTGATCACTGATCCGTTCCTTTTGTTCCATTCGTCGTGGAATATCGTTGGTTCTTGTCGCCCCGTCAATACTATAAGCTCAAAATACGAAGAGCAAGTTCAGTGTCTCTCCTTCGTCGAAAAGCCTAGGGCCAAAGATTTATACACATAGTTCGTTCCAATTTTGCAAACTTATATTACCTATCTGCTTAGAAAAGCGACACGTTGAAAACTATCTCCAGACACGACTTCCCGAAATCAGTGGTAAACAAAATATGTACAAGGAAAACATTCCGTGTAGCCACTGCCTGCGAATTCGACGAAACAAATTCCAAAAATATCAAATTCTTCAGGTTTTCATAATTTCCTAAATTCCGAATTTAAAAAATCTAACAATAGACAGGAGAAAACTAAAAATAGGTAACATCCATGAATTTAAACCAAGCCCTTTGTGCTTAAAAGCTCTGGGTACAGACTGATAGGAAGAATTCTACAAGCCACCTTTTGACGCGAAAGTCCTCAGTTTTTATTCGACAAATCTTTCTTTGCACTTGGTACATGAGGATATACAAGATAGTCTCTATTTTTTAAATTACAATGAGACGAGGCGGTACATGAGGAACACAATCTTATGAGTATCTAAGAATAAAAGTCAACATTGGTATTCGGCTGAGAACATGCCGACAAAACCCGATCATATTACTCTCACGAATATAACTCAAACAATTCTGGAAAACAGCCATAATCGCACAGTGCCAAGGCAATAAGTTATCACGTTTGATCAACGTCCTCTGTTTCTGAGCCCAAGAGACTATTTCCTCCAGCGCTTTCAGTGCTTCAGCTGCGAAAGAAAAAGAATGAGGGAGGAGCTTCAAGACCACGTTGAAGTCGAGGAGCCAACGCCAGGCAGCATTGCTAAGAGATAGTCCACTCTTCCTCTTGCTAGAGACACGTTCTGGATGTTAACGCATACATCAGTCGATTCGTCGAACCGGCAGTAATTGACATGGCAACAGAGGGCTTGAACACTAACCTTTAGCTGAAAGAACAGTGCGCGAAGTTAGCTTTTCAACGGTTTAGAGCAACGTTCGTGTGGGTACCGTGGCATGCCTTCTGGAATGGGTGGAACCCATAGAGTTCAATATAAGTAGAGGCAACAGTCTCTCCTGCAGATTGTCCATGATAACATGAGACAGAAGATACTGAGAGAACTCGCGCGCGCATCAGTCAAGGAGGGGAATCGAGTTCCCCACATAAGACCCTATATATATATATATA
>NNCF01125799.1:143372-197728 GCA_002313205.1 Laupala kohalensis | reverse complement strand
TATATATAAAAGTCTATAGTGGAACCCCGCAGCAAACATGACAACACCGCGCTTTCGTTCCTTTGGTTACATATACATCTCGAACCTCTTTCTTTCGCTGCGAGGACTGTAGCATAGCGTCGAGTGAGCGCCAAGAGGTGGAGGAGGGAGAAGCGCCAGTCAGCCAGCTGCAATATCCAGGGGGTAAAAGGTCATGGCCACAGCCTGGCCGCTGGCGCAGATCGATGGCCCCTCCCCCTGTAGAGCGACCACTGCTGCCGCTGCGGTGCGGAAGCCGGTTCTGCGGCGGGAGCATGCGACGGCGAGCGACAGCGGGCGGGCGGGCAGGCGGGCGGGCAGTGCAGTGTGGCGTAGCGCTACACGCCGTCGTGCGCACTGGTCGTCTAGCGCAGTCAGTCAGTGGCAGGCAGGAGGCATTGGATGGTGACACAACAGGTGGTGGCAATCACCAACATCCACACATCATCACTTTCAGCATTCCCACATCACTCTCATCTAATTAATAGAAAGCTCACAGTGACACGCTCACACAAAATTACGAGGCACGATTGTATTATATCCTCTTTGACTCAAGCCACGTTGTCAACTATTCACGAAATTTGCATATATTCAGTGGCGGATCTATNTAAGGGGGCTATAGCCCCCTCCCATTGGACCTGAACTCTTAACAGATAAAACTCAAGTTGATAAGTAGCATACTTTGTATAAGTGTTACAAAATGAATAATACATATTATTAAATTAATATCATATTAATAACTTTAATAAATAATAGTTAATTGTTAATTACGTATTTGACGCATTTTATTCACAGCTAATATTTACAAAATTTGTTGTAAAACCATTATTTTAAAACAAAAATGCTCCCCGGGTAGTCCCCTCCTTAATTACGGTCTAGATGCGCCACTGCATACATTCATTGAGTACTAATTCCCAGTATTTATCTTGTGGATTGAAAACTTGATTGTATCACGAGAATCACTTTGTCTTCAGTCACGTCATACGGTTGCAGTTTCCGGTGGAAAAAATGCTTTCCGCAGGTTTTCTAGAATTATGTATTTAAAATCCGCGTAAGGTATGAAAATCTTAAAAGTTATTGCGTTTTTATTTCCATTTGCTATGTTTTAGTGAAGTTATTTCGCTGTGTTAAGCTGATACTTTTGTCCGAGTATACAAAGAACAAGACTGCGAAAGTCTCTCCATATAAGCCCATAGTAATTCAAAGTCAAATAATACAAAAGTTTGCAGCGCAAGGGTATGAAAATTAATCGCCACTAGATGGAGAATGGTTCAAAATATCATTTCAAACATTTTGGATGTGGGGGGGTGGGGGTACTTAAGTCTATTTGCTTTGGCGGATATAATACCTTAAGTTGGTTGAGGATTATGATTCGTTTCGAAAACAACTAAAAGATGAATTTCCGTAGTTTATTTTAAAAGAAACGTTAAAATTCGAAAAATGCTGGAATTAACGAGAATTTTCCTTCAAAACCACTGAACGTCTTTAACAATGATTGCAAATGTACATCCCATATTTAGTACCCATCACAATCAAACCTGTTGTATATTGAATCTATTACCCATTCAACAAAAAAAAACGATGCGGGCTTGGAGGATGGATGAAAATTTTGAAAATTATTAATTCTGAATTAGGTATGTAAAATTATGTATGTAGTAATTTTTTGTAATTTTACTGTCTTCTTAAGTTTACCGTATTTTTTGTTTATATATTTTTTACAAATTTCGTGTGTTTTTCCACATTATGCTTTTATTCTAGCCCTGACGATAACACATACATCGAAACCTTGGCAAGTTCGAAGAGAATTTTCAATTTTAATTCGTTACCTGATCTCAAGAAATAAGTTAAAAAGAACGTTCCAAGAGCATAAATTGGCTCCAAATATTTCGTCGAAATCACTACGTACTGAAAGATGTTTTTCTAAACGATTTTTCTTTCCTCGTGGCAATATTTCATACCGTTCCAGTGAAACTAGAAAAATGTTCACTATTAAAATACTTTCGCAAAAGCAAACAAACGATAAAACTCAAAAGCAATAGAAACAATACCAGTCGTTAAGCTGCAACTAATGACAAGAGAATGAGAACATGTAATCAAGAATTTGATAGGTGGGATCGTAAGATCTTTAATAGAGCATTCTTCGCGAAGAATTTTATAGAGAATTACGCCAATCACCTGACAATAAACGTACAAGAATGCGTTGTTCACTGCGACCTCGCGTTCTTCCCAGCATTGAAACGTCTGCCGCCTTGTACAGCGTACCGCTCAGCCACTAGTGTTGAGAACGCGAATGCAACTTCAGAACGCACTATTTATCGTCAAAAAGCGTTTTACCTGAGGAGCAAAAACCCCTACTTCACTTGAATATAACTTAAACTATAAGTGTTGCGACAATTATATCACCAGAGTTAGAATTTTTAGGTGCCCACTTTTATCCTCGGGATAAAAATTAAAGCTCATCGAAGAGATACCACAGTCTACATTTCGGTTCTAGATAAGGAAGCATTTTTAAGCTCATTCCTCTCTTTATCTCCCAACTGTGGTCATAATTCCATTTTTTCCATTTAGTGTAGCTTATCGCAATCTATTTTCCCTTTTAGTGTAACTTTCCTCATTTATAACACATATGACGTGAAAATTTCATTCCATTTATCTATGGTACCATGAAATAAGTAACTTTCAATTATTGTCTTCTCAATTTTCAAGGAATATAATAGTAAGCCTCTGTACTTTCAGAAAATGCTCGACTGAAAGCACACCTCAAAAAATGGAAAAATTTTGAGTGTAGGGCATATATGTGCCTACTACAATCCGTGGTCTACATCTCTTTTAGCATATACAAAGACGATGTATCTCCTAAAAGAAACAGACGAGTTCTAGAATAAGTAAAGAAAAACAGCACCTTTTCGTCCCTTTTCTATCTTATTCTAGCATCGCCTCCCTTCCCTTTTTCCTATGAAAATTGCACCCAGAAATCCTAACCCTGTATATCTCTCTAGAGCGAATGTTATTCGAAAATCCCTTTCCTCGTCCTACAGAAAACCAGCAATGATCGGTCGTAGAAAAAAAAGTTACTTAATTTCAAACCATATAGTGCAATTAGAATATCACTTTCAGTTCCTTTGCTACCGATGTGTAGCCGATCAGATTGCAATTCCCCCTCCCTCAAGTTTCCGCGAATACCACCGAGAACTTTATTTTATGTTCATTAACTTAAACTTGCAATGATAAAATATAGGAGCATTTACTTAAAGCTCCTATATAAACTGACACATTTCTTATCTTCGGTTGATGATTGTGTGTTGCACGCTTGAATTCGTTTGCACTTACGAGAATACCAATCGATCATTATCGCTGTAACAGCAGCGACAAGGACACGCGAGTGTATAATTAATCTAGTACCTACATGTATTTCAAATAGAAAAATGAAAGTAACAAGCATTGCATGCAACATTTCATATACAAGTACTCATATAAATTCATTCATATTAAGGGAAAATGTTTCCTTGTCTCAAATTAGACATTTCGAATAACCACCCAAAATATCGCAACAGTGATCCTCTCGACGTCTTTAGTAATATTAGCTTACCAGTCGGAAGCTCAATGAAAAAATGACTAAAAACTTTTTTTAAAATAAAATTGGTCGACTCTTCTTCGTCTATAGATAAAAAACGAAGTTAGAACGTCGGGGAGAAATTAAAATAAAACTTCAGAAACTTCTTGTGCCTCTTCTTGTCGGACTGAATAACATAATACAGTACAAGGATGCGAGCTTTCTAATGACAACTGAGAACCTAAATGTTCTTTTGACGCTAGACATCGCGAACATTCGTCAATAAGGAAGCTCGATAAATGAAGATAAAACAAGATCGAAATGCCATCGGATGTATTGGACAATGCTTTGCACCCACTCATTCACAACAAATGTAAATTACAGCCGACACACTTCATTCCAGTAGTATTTGAAAAGCGACGCACGGAACATGCGAGTTCGATGCATGTTATCACAAGACATGTCGCAACATAAACGAGCGGCGGGGAAGGCAAACCACTCCGAAGATTATGGAAGTCTTCGTTTGACGGCAGACGTCAGCGTCGCGCGTACGCCCAAGCGAAGGACATCGCTCCACTGCTGGGGCCATCACAAAAGGGAAACCCTTTCGATTCGATTCTGCATCACATCCATGCACAAATGCGCGAAATCGACAAGTCATCGTATCCAACGACGTCAGGTAGATTGATTTAATGGCAACGTTAAAGATAAAGCNAAAGGATACTACGATGGAAGATTTTAAAAAAAAGAAAAAAAGAATAGAGTAACAGGTAAGTTCTGAACAGTCTCTTTTCAGCTGCCGTTAGTTCACTGCTAACTACCCACAAATGTGGAGGAAACGCGCTTCACAATACCATAATTACGAATTCCAATCCAGTGAGCTTTGTAGCAAATTAGGGAATTTAATAATTTCACGATATAAATACACCAGAGGTGATCCCTGTTCGCGTAACTCGAGAACATAAGCGTTTCAGCGTGGAAGTGAATTACATTCGCGAAAGCATCGACTAGTGGTTCTGGTAGACGGTTCCGACCCGCACTCCAGTGCCACTAGTGCCCCAAATCCAACGCGAAGACGAGCAGGCGACCCACCCGCGTTGCCAGGTCGCTGACTGGGGCACCGACCTGCCCCCACCCACTTCCCCGCGGGTCACTACTCGACGCGGTGGCGGTGCGAAGAAAGCAGAGGCGAAAAGGAACTAGAATTTCTGGGAAACTACCCGAAGTCGAGTTGAACGGAAAGTTTGACCCAGGAGACTCCGAGAAACGGGATTCCGGAATCCCGCAACAGGACAGTCGACGGCGACTGGCCAGTGGTGTCCTCGAATTCCAACGAGTTACTCGGGATCCAATCTCATTTCAATATGCTCTCTGGGGACATCGTAGATGAGTGAGTACTGCGGGATTCAGCAGCGTACTCACATCCCACGAGGCCCCGGGTGTGGAGATCCTCGCATCAAATACACGAACGCATTAGGTCTGGTAAAAAACCATTGAAATTTGAATAATACGCCTATTCCTATTCCCACCCTGACCCGGGTTTATCTTCGGTTTTCCTTCGCATAGAGAAGCATTTTTTAAATACAGATTCTCTAAGCTCTTGTCTAGGAGCGGCGTCCATTCAGATAATAAATCTCGAATATAGTGCAATTTACAAACAATATGTTCCGAATAATCTATAGTTTATAATAATGCGTACATGTTTCATTAAATGAAATCTTTATCGTGTTTCATTAAATACAAATCTGTTAATATCATAGCCCGTAGCGAACTACTTCATTCTTATTTTAGGAGTGAGCTGAAATTTTCAAACAGTCACTGCCTTATGGCCCTTGATCGCAATTGATGGAATGGTCCCTTGCTTGCTTCCGGAGAATAAATTAGTTTATTGTCCTCCACGTGGTCATATGAAATTTGTACTGCTTTTTGACAATACAATTATTTACTAATACGCTCAATATTATATATAATTTAAAACATTTGATGTGTATTTTATAAGTCTAATTATTATTTTTTTACTATCATAAAAATTAAGTTTAATTAACGATCAAATTTACGAGTTCGTATTATTTTAGTGAACTATTTGGAGGTCCGTCTGATTTGGAGGCCTGGGATGGACCCCCCCCCCCACGCCGCCGTCTAGGTACGCTACTGACTGGATTACCAATTAAAATTAGAAAACTATTTTCCCCATGATATATAGTTTTCAAAACGACAAATATGATATGAAATCCGAGACGAAAAAAACCCTTTCCGAAAAACAAGTATAAAAATACCTGCCCTGTAAATATAGGCTTGTAAAATAAAAATATTTCTTAGTTTCGCGTAAAAAAGGAAAAAAAAATCCAATAGTATTAAACTTTATCTATAATGTGAAACTGTTAGATATTTCGTAGTCTCTGAATTCTGGATATGAAGATATTACTGCCTTAACTCGCCAGTTTTTGAACTACATTTCCCGCTAAGTCAAAAGTTAAACTGTCCAAGGAATTCACGGAGAATAGATCCGCAATTACACACTAGACCAGTAGACTAGGAGGAGATGTGGTCTGCATCTCGCTTCGGCCGGTATGACCCGAGGATACTCACGGTACTCATTTTACAGCAGGCTGAGTAGGCCTGAGTCAGTCTGGATGTTGAGGTGTGATGAAAAGTCCCCACCCCATCGGGAATCGAATCTGGATCATCCTGCCGGCAACTCAGCGCTCTACCCACCACTGACTTCCATTTCTCGCATACTCACAAAGAGACAAAAATACAGAATGTCTAGATCGCACCTGACGTTGATCAAGATCAAATAAATGCTATCGTTATCGCTAAAACTATCAATAAACGTAGAAATATACCATATATATACATATATACACACACACCTATAGATAGTTTATTTCTAAGTCAAGATCCCAAACATAAATCTCAATGAAAATACTAGAGAAGACAAGAACATTAGGAAGTACTGTACTCCAATGAAAAGACGTTAATTTATAAACGAAAATAAATGATTTATGTGAAATAAACAATGGAATGGTGAAGATTAAATTATAATCTATATAATTATTGTCTGACGTCAATCAGTAAGATAAGAATTCTTCTTGTATCGTACAATGTCAACTACGCAAACGTCAAAAAAAGCATATATAAATTAATTATTGTATCAATAAAAGGACCATTGTAAATAATACAACATTCAGAATAAAACTTAGCCAAGAGCTTGAACTTATTGGAAGAGTTGTCTGCAACGATGGTGGCACTGGGAACAATTATTGAATGCACGTTTTTCAAGCGAAGAAAATTCTTTGAAATGAACAAACGTCACTTTCTCCACCGATCTCAACGACAATGTAGTAAATTAGGTTCCGATACATTAAAATATTAAGACGTATCATGACAATGTTGCTTTCACCAAGGGTTTCATAGGCGGTGCTACACCAAACATTTCTTCCTGAGGGAAGGAGTAGACAGCGCGATAGAGACGCACATACAATTCTTCATAAAATGAATTGCTTTTATATTCCCTGCAATCCTGCCAAAATACATAATCATCTTTCATGCTTCTCATTCAAGTTGTGAAAGTGCCGTTTTTGCCAAACAAATCTTAGAGTCTTAACCAAGGTTGGGTTTCTGCCAAATGAAGCTGATTTTAAAAACAATCCGCTAGCTGGCCTTATATTAATTAATTCAAGGAAAAAATAAATTATAGCTATGAAGGAAAAATTTAGTTATCACTACTTATTTTTCAATACTGTAATAGCCAACCACTCCAATCATTACTAATTAACTTAAATCAGTAATAAGATAATGTGGATGTCCTTAGTCTAAAATTTTTTAAATAAATAATTATTACACGATAATAAAATATTGATTATAGGTTAATATAGCAGTTATGATATAACTATCAATTATTCTTAAATTCATAAAACTATTAAACAATTAAATTATGTTGCTTGTATAGTTCTTAATTCTTGGTGAGCATAAAACGAGGTATTTTTGAGTTTCTCCCATTTCTTTCACATTAACGTAATAATCTATTACTTCAAGGAAATTTTTTCCCCAGTATCTTTTCCAAGCCTTTTTTACAATGGAAGAAAAGTGCCAACCCCGATCGTAACTAATAGACATTGAGATGAAGAGCAAGATTAACTTCAAGAGGAAAATTAAATGTTGACTATATAATTAAATTTGAATATTTATTTAGAAAATGCTAACAGTAACCAATTCATCTATCATACAGATAATAAAAATCAAGGAAAGAATTTAAAATGGTACCAAACTTTCCTCCATGAAAATTACAAGAATATTCCTATTTTAAATAGCAATTAAAAATTCACATTAAAATTATCGATCAGAGAAAGAATCATGAGTTTTCTCAACTTTAGAATAATAATTTCCTCTATGACACATAGAACATGATACACAGAAAAAGCGTATCATCATTTATATTTTTTTATCCTTCTGAGTCCCCATACCAGCAATATATACAGCAATTAACAAAAAAATTATACTGTTTTTAGAAAGATACTTCTTACTTTTTATACCTAAATATTGTTTTAGATCAATAAACCAACAAGCAACAGTGATGATACTCTCAATTCAACCGAAAAATTAATAATGTCAATGAAGACAACTATACTGTTAACAGTGAAACACGTAACTATTATTGCTGTAAGACATTTCACATCATGTTTAATCAGAAAAGTGTTTAATGATTCAAAAATGATTGCAGGTAACTAGAACACATAAAAGAAAGAAACCACATAGTGGAGACAATTCAAATCTGAACAAGGCCAAAATGTTAGCCATCTCCTCTGTAATCTAGAGCATTCAACTAAAATTAGATGATTCATTCCATTGAAAAACTGGAATAGAATTTCCTACAAATCAGAACACAAAATTAAGGAAGTTTTACAACAAATAAGGAATTTACAAAAATTCTAAGTGAGCAAAATGGTCCTGCAATGAAAGGCTATGACAGTTCAATGTAACATCAATGGAGAATAATCCCTCTAAATGACATTACTTACCCAATTCCAACACATGAAATTCCTTTAATATTGTACAACAAATATTAATGCAACAACAGAACACGTTGTCAACATACGGTTCAGTTCTATGGAGAAATGAAAACCCACTTAAAAGGTACAATTATATCAATATTCAAAATTTCGTGTCTATGGAAGGCTAGAGATACAAACCAGTAAAAAAGTTACAAATCAAGGACTCAATTCTATATAATAAAACCTACAACTAATAACACCAAGGAGAATCCTACACAGAGCACAAAGAAAAAGAAGTATATTATCATATATAATAAAAAATGTATTAAGTTCCCAAAGTATACTAATTCCTGTATCAAACCAATTATTGGATAATTACTTCATTAAGTATCAGCTACACTTCCAGATGTTTTGAGGAAAAAGACAACAACAAATTAGTTAAATGAAACAAGTATTTTTGTCTCTTCTATTAATATCCTTTATCATGAAAGTCAGAATAGTCTGTCAGCATTAGTTCGTCCATAAAATCACATACTACAAAAATGAAAATAAGAAACAAACACTTGAGTTTTCAAAAAGAATTAGATTTCCATAACTGTCTCCCATGATTAATTGCACAGATCTCAAGATTAAATCAAAACTGGTAAAATAATACAACTGATGACTCAAAAAGACAATTACATATTCAATGTGGGAAACACTGACGAACCCTTTATACTGAGCTCAAGTAAATACAAATTTGTCAATCAATTTGTTACAACATTTGTGAGGATATGGATGCCTAGATACAGAGAGTCTTAAAGAAGCAATAGTTCTCTAAAGAGAAAACCTTATCACATAAACAATGATGATAATGCAAATTTTTTATTGTTGTCAGAAGAGTTGTGTTTCAACAGAATAATACTTCCCAAAATTTTCCCCAATCACAGAACATCAATGTGGCAATAGTGCACGAATTACAAGAAAAAGATGTGTTCTATTTTACATTTATCATACATCATGAAAAAAAAAAAAAAGTTTTGATGTAGCAGTAGTTTCTAAGCCAAAATGAAATTTCTTCGTATTGAAAATATATTTTCATAACATAATCTGGAAACCACGTGGAAATTTTCATATATAGAATTGCTATCTGTATTCACAGTTGTGAAAGATAAATGTTTAAGATAACATTTAATGCAAAAATTTTATTTTGGTGTTCAATCGTACACAACAGAAACCAATTCTACTTGGACAGTATGTTCAGAAGTTTTATTATTTTAGTAACTCAGCTCGTCTTCCACATGATCATAGGCGCAATTTAACTGCTTTTAAGACATTACATTATTAACATATTTGTACATTACTGTGCAGTTATTTCAAATAAAATATACTGAATTAGGTGAATTTTGAGTCATGAAGTATAACAATCACACAAAAAACAAAAGATGAAAGAAGGAAACATCATCATTGTCAAAAGAAATAGGAAATAAATTTAAAAAATAATTCCCTATATACGTTTATGACAGATGAAAATCTTGACAGAGATAAAACACTTATAAGAATACTATGGCCAACACCAACTGAGAAGACCAAATTTGATAAATGAGAGGTAGGTCCAGTAATCTGCCAAACACAACTTGGTGGCATGACATAAGCAGAATCCTTATGTTTTTACATAGAAATACACAATAATTTAGATATTTGGGAACCTACGCACTTTGGGAAAATTATATAAACAGGATTTCTTAACTGAGAATTGAGAGAGATGCTGTTTCTTAATACAATAATGAAATATTCAGAACTAATACAAATAGAATGGAAGTATTTTTTGTGCTGGATCAGATCTTTCTCGGAAGTAAAAGTGTAAGAGAACTTATGAATAAAAAAGGATACTCCTCCCCACCAAAACTATTTGAAATATTTTTGTTTGACAGAGATATTCAGCAAAATCGAATTACATTAAACATTGATAAAGAATCTAATAATAAATTCTCAAGCTACACGTATGGTGACATTACTAGCATTAAAAAATAAAATAACAAGAATCACGCAAACAAATACGTAACTTCTACTGAAGTTGTAATATACTGTCCTTCCTTGAAACAAAAATAATAAATGAAATGTGTAACAGGACATGCACTGTAGGTGATGTTTCTGGACCCCAACAATTGGACCGAACAAACCTAACATGACAACAGATACCAATACTAACACAAAACAAACAGAGCGATAAGCTGTCTTCCAATGCTCTTAAATATACATGTACACAACAGTAAATTTCAAAGAATTATACAAAACTACAATCAAAAACGCATAAGTTACAAAAATATTCTCCACAGGAACCCTGAGGAAACATAGCATATTGATGCAAATGAACATACATAAAACATTAATATATTAGAAATTTAAGGAAAAACGTCTCAAAATTACCTCATTGAAGGCCATACTTCCAATGCGTTTTCTTCTAACGCTGGAAGGAGACCTTGTCGCTGAATTGTAAGGAGTGTTATTGTTTTGTACAGGAATGTTTACACATGGATTATCACTTTAGGGGGCAACCACTCCAAAATATTTTTGGGACTCACTAACCAAACATTTTCACTGCTTCTTGTTCACCACTTCCACACTATTAAGATCACACGTCGACAGAAATATGCGCATTCCTCAGGTGGGAATTTGGAACACTTATTATAAAACTATGAGCAAAATTTGGCACAAATAAAAACAAACAACTAATGGAAAACATCAAAAAAACTTAACGTCATCAAACTAAAACAGTTCAGTCGTACAAAGATACGATTCAACCTCTCCGTTATAGTGTTGGATTCCACAACAGACAAATCACCACGCGTAACAGCGCCATTTTGTTTTGATGTCACTACAGACGCTCCACACAGCAAGACTGCGGAACAGGTTACACTGCAGAAATTAGGACGTAGTACAAAACGCAGTTCTTTTTATTTGTAGTGAAGTATATGATTAATTTAGACTTTATATATTTCAAATTATCGTTTTAGAAACCGAATGACTGACCGTTTACTCTATTTTCTATAGTTTAGGAATGTATACATCCGCGTACTAGGGTTCAGAAATTAGGCAATGCAGATACGCTCCACGCGGGCAAATGTACAGTCGTTCGTCGCGGAGGATCCTGAATGTCATTCATGACATTTGGGTAAAGGTTGTCACATCAAGTCGAAATTACATCTAATTTTACTTAGAAATATCATTTTAACAGAGGATGAAAACACAAAATACCAAAATAATATCAATAAATAGATTGTTTAAAGAATTAGTACTACTTTTGCTATGTAATCGTTGTTTCAAAAATAAATTTCGTGTGAAAACAAATATGAACCCCTCCACTAAAGTAAACAATTACCACATGCTTTTTTTGTTGTTGAGATAAAAATAAGGAGGAGGCAGGTCTGAAGGTTTATTTTCAGAAGATGGGGGAAGTCAGAATCAATTAAGGATAAGGCGTGCCGGGGGCGTCGCATAGTGTGTTCGCGACAGGAGGGAGTGTCGAGATGGTGAGTCCCACACGTGCTGCGAGCTCTGAGTCACGCAGGGGCGGGGGCGGTGTCTGTAGGTTCCCGGGCACCACTTCATCCTGGAAGGGTTGGTAGTGAGTAGTAGAGAACACATCGAAACAGGTACCAATAAGCCACGGAGGACGACGAAATCAATACATTTTTCTTTCTCCCCCTGGAAGAACAGAGTCCAACGACCGAACTAAGTTCGCTCGTGGAGTGGTTGCGATGCGCCTCTGTCGGCGAGGCGCCGCGACTGATGCCGCCTCCGTCGACACACGGCAGCCCTATTGATTCCTCGACGGCGACTCGCGCGGTGCCATCGAATTCTAGTCGCGCACCTGAGCTCCGCGATTCAGGTCAGGGCGGCGGTAGGTGGCGATGGGAGTGACGTGATTCGCGAGGGGGCACGTACGGGCGGGCGGTGCTCGGGGGATGTGGAGGCGGTGCCACCCACCATGTGCTGCTGCCAGTAGTCTACGATGCCGCCGCCCCAACAATGTGCCAAGTGGACGCGGCGTCGATGCTCCTTCTGTTGGAAGATGTTGCCGCGGCAGCAAGCTTTGGGCCGGAGGATGAGGCGGGCGGCCATGGGGAACCGTCCGCGGATCCTTTGACGACACCCGACGCCGTCGGAGAGCTCTCGTCCGACGCCGCCAGTCTCCTCACCATCTCAGTGGAGACAGACCAAGAAGACGACGTCATCGAAGCTCTAAGTAGTCCGCCGCCGGAGCTGGAAGATGGGGATCCGTCGTCCAGTATGCCTCCAGACCCCGTAAAAACCACCCAACGGGGGAATACCAACAATTCCAACAGCAAGGAAGGCGCTAAGAGCCGATCGGCTAGTTCCAGCAGTATTAGCAGTAAAGGCAGTAGTTCCAACCCCAAAGGAGCACCGAGCAAAACAGGAGTCGTCAACCATCCGCCTACCGCAGCAAACGCCTCCGGAGCTGGAAAACCGTTGAACCCGGGAAGTAGTTTTCAACAGCGGAAAACATCATGGACGACAACAGCAGCCAATCCTGTAAAGAAGATGGTGCCCTTACGGGATCCCAGCGACCGCCTCCGCTTCCTCAAAGAGCGCGTGGAGCGTGCAGTCCGGGTAGGTACAGAGACGCGACGACGATCTCATATTGCAGCAAAGAGGACTATAGTCCCTCCATTGAACCTGAACTCTTAACAGATAACATTGAAGTTAGTAAATGGTATACCTTAAAAAGTGTTACCACATTAATAATTGTTATTAGCTATAATTGTCATAAAAATATCATTTTATTGTTATTAATAATACCAGATTAATAAAATGAATAATACCATATTAATAACTTTAATAAATAATTGTTATTGTTATTAATAATATCAGATCGTTAATTATTTATTTCATGCATTTAATTTAATGGTAATATTTATAAAATTTGCGTTTAAAACCAATATTTTTAAACAAAAATGCTTCCCGGTTAGCCCCCCACCCCTTGATTACGGTCTAGATCCGCCAATGAGTATAAGTACATTACCCTACCTACACTCTGAAGGGGTGGAGGGGGCGGTCTGCCCCGGGCCTCCAAATTGGTGACCAAATACTATTTAAACCAGTAAATTTGAACATAAATATTACCCAAAACATTAAAAAATAATAGTTGAACTTCTAAAAATATAATACACAAATTTCAATTCTTTTTAACGCAATATGACGATGAATATGTTTTAGTAGGCATGAAAACACATTTGTGTAAGTTTTCTTTTGTGGTATTTGTGTAGGGTCTCAAAAAAAAACAAAAAACTCCAGTCTCAGACCTCATGAGGACACAGCCATCACTCTACGGCGAAATATCCCGTTTCATATGCAAAACATATTGTTTCATTTTTTTTTAAGATTTGCTTGTGAATTTCTTTATTAAAAACTGTTTACTTACCAAGTACTTCTCATTCACAGTGTAAAGGCCAATACATTTTTTTTTTGAAATTTATTCTCTATCTTGCATCTCCATGAAAAAGAGAAGAAATGGAAAAGGAAAAGAAAAGTTTATCGATTCGATGGAGATCTCAAGCTGTCGTGAGGAATTACACAGGAAGGCGAAAGTCGGAAACTTCTATCGTTTACCTGTAGGACAAAAGTTCGGTTTAGTAGATGGTTCAAAAGAAAGTTATTTAATCTAATTTTAACTTTTTTTCGAAAACGAAAGAAAAAGATCGAAGTTGGAATTAAGAATATTGTATTTCAACATCTTTGGATAACAATTTAATAGAATTTATCATATTTCTCTTATAACCATAATTTCGCTATTGATTCTTGGAATGTTCATTTTCTTTCACATTAATATTCGGATTCCATATTGAATTTAAAACTTAAATGAATCATTTACCACTCGATTAATTAAGTGTATTCAGCGAATCCGAAGTATACACAAATATCTGTAAGGATAGAATGAAACATTAATGTTATCTTTGTGACGATGGGAAATTAGAAGTAGGCGGATGGGGACAAAAATGTTTATGGACAACATGAAACATTGAGGGGTATGAGAATATAGAGTAAGGTTGACAACAAAGTTAAACCTTGTTTTACTTTTCTGCTACCCTTCCTCACATCGCATACTACTCACTACTTTCTGAGGCGCTCATCTGTGACGTCACAAGATATTTTGTTCGCACGAGTGTTCGCACGACGTAATTTTTAAGAATCGAAGGATTAAAAATAAGATAATTAGTTTGATTACTTTTTTCTGTTTCTAGCTTCAAGAGCTAAAACGAAACATAAATTTAATTTTTCCAAAATCATAGGGGAGCAATGCTTCATCCGCGCTCTCCTCCAATCGCCGACGCTGGTTACGAATGATTGCTATACATAAAACAACACTTTCCGAATAATCTATAGTTTGATAATAATACGCAGTTCTCAAAAAACATTTTTGTGTTTTATTAAATACAAATTTCTTGGTAGTATCTTAATATTATAACACGTGTCTAACTTTTGCTTTTTGACAATAAATTTATTTATTTACTTGTTCGCTCTTCTTCAGGAACGGAAGATATTTGTCATCCACGGCTGCTTTCCATCTATCAGAGAGGCCCTCAAAAGTCGAGGATGGATGGAAAAGGTGGAAAGCAAGGTGCCAAAACCAGCCGTAAGCAGTAAGTATTATTCAGTTCTAATACTTAGAGACTATCGCCAAAAGATTCGTTCCATCTTATGACAAGCTTTTATTTACTTGACCTCTTAGTACGTTTAGGCCAAATCTTGCTACTGAATTTTAAACCAGTTCCCCCAACTGATTGAGCTGAAATTTGGCACACGTGTATAAACCCGATGACGATGAAATATAATGATGTCTAACTCAATACCCTCCTCCAAAATAAATTTATAAAGTTTTTTAATTACGATTTAATCCCAGATAAATCGGGGTGGATTTTTTTTCCGGGATGCGCCCCTTGAAATGTAATCCGTCGAAACAAATATGTATAACGAATTGCATAACCAACGCCTTTTAATAATTACTTATAATCTTCATTACGAACAGTGGAGGAACTTCTTATAACAACGATCACTTCTCGAAAGGATTTTTATGTTATTTAATCACTGCGCGTCAAAATTAGCGGCGCAGTAAATTCATCGCTCCCCAACTTTTACTTTTTAAAACGTATCAGAGTGAAATGTGGGATGAGGAAGCTCCTATGTTTGATCGAGATACTCCCTTATCGGGAGATATTTGTACCACCCCAATCCCGTTGGGACACCCTTGGAGTGAGCGTGCAAAAATATCACATTCGAAGATGACAGGGAGAGCAAGTCACAAGATTAGAGACTCCATAATGCACACACTGAAAGCTGGGATAAAAAAGTCACCCACATCTGAAGACGAACCCCAACCCCATTTCGTGTGAAGAGTGTTTCCCAAACAACTGAGGGCGGTGAGCGCAAGAAACATGGTCTACGTGTTTTTTTCACCAACGTGAGAAACCCACTTCAACATTTCGCCTCTTTTGGAAACTTGGATTTTTCTCACGTTAAAATCGATTAATTCGCGATAAAAAGCATTACATTTGGCGTCACGTAAGCAGTACCTTCAACTAGTCACCCCCATTGACGTGGTGTCCACCCCATCCGTCCTATCATTTCCTCGAGTGACCGCGAGAAAATATTTTACGTGAATAAGAAAGGGAATTCTTCGGTGTATTCTCACATAATTGTTAAAGCTGATCGCTTCAACAGTTTTTGTTTTTCAATAAAAAATGATGAAAAGCGTCATCTTGCACCCATAAGCTTAAATCTCTTTATNTAAGAGACAGCCCATAAGCTTAAATCTCTTTATCTATAGAACGGATCTGGGTAGCATCGCGACTTTCACGTTGTAAAAAGGACACAACCTTACTGCTATCGAAATGTGACGTACAGAATTTTTCTACCAGTAGGGTCTGCACTCATTCAAATCCTCGTTCATGTCGCACTGCGCCTTTCGATATGCAACCCTTCCGCATTGATAAGTGAGACGGGTTTCGTCACAGTCCAACTCCAGGCCTTGTGCTCAGAAGTAATCAAATCCTGATAAACAAAAACTAAAATTCAATAACTCTCTTATTTAAAAAAACAACAACAAAGATGTAGAAATGTGAAATGTCCTATTAATGAAAACTAAGACGTGATTTTGGGTTTGAGCGTGTGTTATCGCAGTGTCATCGTCGATCACTGATTCTAAGGCTCACGATGGGACTGTTGAGCTCAGATTAGTGCATGGACACCGAGGGGTAGAATGGAACGAAGAAGATGGCAAACTCGCGAAAACGGTTCTCAGAGACCCTCCTTTAGACCGCAACCTTCGTGCGATATCTGTCGTTCAACGGCTCGAACAGCGGTTTTAAACACATTATACGAGGGTTGTTCTTTTCAGCCTCCGATGGGCTATAAAAAAAGAGATAAATTTCCATAACAAATCATTTTATTACCGAAAGCACAGCAGGGTCTTGCTTATTTTGCAACATAATCGTCAAAATTGTTGAGGCATTAGTCGCATTGTGAAAAGCTTCTCGATGTCTTCTCCAAAGAAGGTAGCCGCCAGTGAGGAGAGATACGTCTTGACGGAATCCTGAAGTTCTTCGTTGGCAGTGAAGTTATCCAACCATGCCTTCAAACGGTCTCCTTCTGCATATAGTCCACCAACAACACTACTTTTTGGTCTGCTAGGGGTGATTGTCGAACAGTGTCGTAGACACTCTGGATGCTACTGGGCATAGACGCGTAGTATCAGGTAGGAACCACGAATGGAGAGCCGTATACAAAGCACCCTTCTTTACTTCCTTATCCCGAGGTCACAAAACGTTTTTCTTATACTCTTCTCTAGACATTTATAAAGATAAATTTTATTGACATTTTTTTAGGTTCTTGGTTTTGTGTGTTTATGAATAGCCTCATTTAATTATTTTTCTATTTATAGGTATGACCATTTTTGAAAGAGGGGAACTCTGTTGTTAATTCGTTGTTAACACCGATAGTACAAAGTATTAAGTCCTCCTTTCTTAAGATGTAGTACGAAGCAAGAAATTATTAATTTTAGGATAATGAACTAATTGGGGATTAACTTAAAAAGGAGTTTTAATAGCTCTTTAAGATATGATTTTGTGAAATAATATATGAAAGTGAAATAGGAAATACATTGTTCTAATTTTTTACATTTTCCCTCATAATATAAGTTTTATGAAAGTAATTTAATAACCAACAGACTATTCTCTACGCAAACTGGTTTTGGATCTCTACTATTTTTTAGAAAGAAACAGAATTGGGAAACTGAAGAACGGTATTTCCGACATCAGCGCCAGTACTTACTAAAAACAGACCTGTATATAATGAAAATCAGAATATTTCCGAAAATGGGATGCAGCTGAAAGTGATTTTTTTTGTAAAACACAAGTAGTCTGTCGCCCCTCTTTCTTCCAGTTGGTGACCCCCTGCTCCATTGAAAAGTTTTTACAACAACCTTTTTTAATGACATGCTAATCTCACGTTTCTGCACAGGATCCCTACACGCTCGTAAATCATTCGTTAGACATTGACATTTCTTTACTTTACTTATGTTATGAGATTTTTTGTGACTTCTTGGTGCAATAAAACGTACAAGCAGATAAAATGTGCGAATGAAGTTTCACATTATTTGGATATAAATGGAGTTTTGGATTAAGGTCCACTAGTTTTGATCCTAAATTGTAGTTACTTTGTTTCCTGTCAAGTAAACTATTTCTATTAAATTTTCCAGCAAATAAAACTTTTTCTCTGTTCCACAATTGAGGTTTTCGTACTGCAATAGTGTTCGCCCGTGTTGCACAAGTTGTTCTTTATTGTACGTTAAAGAAAAAGCCCTGGTTTCTGGAAATTTACAGGAGTTAGCGGAAATGAAAACCTCTAGAGCAGCGCTGCCAACTGGCGGACTCCGGAGCTTTCCTTAAGGCCCGCGAGTACATCAAACGTTAGGGGGCACAAACTTATGTTATAAATCTATGGTCTCAGAATTAATATTTGAAGTGGTGATGAGAGAAAATGGAAAATTGTGTTCGATATTACCCCGTCATACATGACAATATAAAAAAGAATTGTATTATAATAGTACAAGTTAAAAACAATTTTTAAAAATTACTATTTAATTTTTCCGGCTTTAAATTATAAAATGTTAATAAATTATAAAATTAATGATAATCAAGCTATCGTTTAACAAATAATTAATTATGACCGATAATTTCATTCTCGGAAAATATTTTGGCAAACCCCACCCTGTGCCAAATCCCGGTGGATGGAAAGTGTATATAAAATGGTCCGCGAGTAAAGATAAGTAGGACAGCGCTGCTGTAGAGCGTAAATTTCGCACTTGGTTTATCCATTTATAATTCGTACAATTCGAAGTTAAAACCACTCGAAATTTTCATGTTGTGATCCCAGGCGTCTGTTTCGGTTATCGCTTCATTACCTTCCAAATTCAATCATTAGGGAGCCGACAGTTATCGCAGTTCTAATAAGCCCTAAACGCAGCGCCTGAAACAATAGTAGTACAAGGTATCTTTTTTTTTTCTTTTCTTTTTTCTCGGGACTTTAGGGATCGTCAACATCAAGGTCATTACAAGGTATCATTTGCGTCACAGTACCGTGATCTCTTCTCTACGGAGTACCTACAATTATTTTTTTGTGGGGCTTTACGGCTCGTCGACATCAAAGGTCTTTGGAGCCCTAAAACTTGTACAGGTAGGGAAAATGCAGTTGCGCACTAGGGAGAGCCAACATGACTCTCCCCGCGTGTGGGACTCGCCGAATGACTCAACCATACCCATTAAAACCCTCCTGAATTACAACCTACCAAAACATATCTCAAAACATACATCAAAACATTGAGGACAAAAATGAGGGGCGGGACAAAAAATGAGGGGGGAGGGACAAAATGAGGAAAATGAAAGATACCCTAGCCCTAATAGCGTCGGGATCGAAAAGAACAAGAGGTGACTAAGGAAGATCAGGAAAGAGAAAGGAAGGAGCCTCGCACAAGTAAGTGGAAGCAATGCCAGACTCAGCTGGGGGCCCGTGTTTGCCAAACACGTACTTACTAAATGTAAGTCCCCTGGGGGGTACAATTAGTTGGTTTAATACTATTTGACATCTCATTGCGTATAATTAAGAAGAAATTTATTCGTGGACAGTTTTGTAGTTACAGTGAGGATTTAAAAAGTAAGTTATTTTTTATTTTATAAACCAAATGGTTTGATTTTTTGCGTAGAACACGATTGCAGAATGACTTACAAGAGAGTTTTGTTTTTCATGAGTAACATTACATATCATGGAAACAATAGAGAGGTATGCATAAAACTGCGATTACTCTCCTATGCAACATTTATCGTGGCTTCAAGGGGATTGCATACGCGCATTAGCAAGATCAATACAGGAAATATATCTATTCTTTGGAACGAAATTTGCATTTTTGTTATTAATAAAATAAATGTAAAGTACCTTCTTAAAAAGCTTTTATTTAAAAGAAGTGCAGTATTAAAAAGTAAAAGATAATTTTTAGTAAAATAGAAAATAAAAGTAGGGTTGTCCTATCCACACAGTTATTGTCATGTAGTTCGTCCCTTTCGCCTCTGGATCCAGCTAGCTGGGCTGACGGTTCTGAGTTCGAATTTCGGTCCCGTCTCCCATTTTCATTCAACATAACATAAATCACAATTTTCAATTTTTGTGTTGGCTGTGCGAATTGCGAATTAGGCGACTGCCAAAAATTGTTGCGAAAAATCGAGGGTCTAAGTAACTTTGAAAAACCATTAATTTAAGATTTTTAAGGAAAAGAATTATCATTCTAGAAGAAACTGTTCTTTCTTGACATGAAATGCTTTCCAGGATCAAATCTATGACGAATTATGAAAAATTTATTCTGTTATCATGTGAACAAAATCAGGAATCAAGATAAAACACTAGCCTCACCTCTTCATAAAACTGGAACAAAACACCCCCCTCCTTTTTAACTTATAATAATGATAATCAGATATCGAGATGAAATCTTTTACCTCATCTTTATGTAAATCATTAAAAAAACCTCCCCCTGTTTTTAATTTTCATGATGATAATGATCATTAGAAGGCTTTTTAGATTATTTTACTTAGATTTTTAGAATATCTTTCACTAAAATTAATGTGATAAAAGCAAAATGAGAAATGCAGCTATGAGGTGCTTCGAGCCTCGATATTCATAAAAAATTACTCGAAAAAAATGAAGAAAAATAAAAAAGAAAATTATATGAAACGAATGAGTTAATAAATTAAATTGAAGAAAGTGTTTTTAATACATTTCTGTAATTGAAATTAGGAAAAATGACACAATTTTTTATTGTTTTAAAAAATTTGTTTAAAATAATTAAACTTGCAAAACTTTCATTTTTTTCTGGATATTCATGATATTTTTTAGAAACCGTTTGATATACTGGGGAAATATGTCAGAAAATGCATGATCTCGTTGCTCGAATATCCGTTTCGTGAAATAGCTGGAAAGTTAATCGCTCCACCGACGATGTCAAGCATCACACTTTGCAATTTTTGGACAGTTATTGTAAACATTGGACTTGTCAATAAACACTTTGTCTTTTCTTTTCATCTCTTATTTCTTGTGTTTGCCCCTTAACGCGTCTCTGGCACCCACGCAATATTCCTATACAATATATGATAGTTACAGTGTCCTGTACCAACACTTAAAGTGTGTACCATGAATTCGGGATTACTACGTAGAAATGATTTGGAGGAAACTGAGAAGTGGAAACGAGACGTTGTTGTTCCACTCTCTGGGCTAATTGGGCGTTCACTTGAAACACCCAGCAAAAGTACATTAATGGATATTGACCCTCACGTCCAATCTAAGATTATTTCTGCTGCAGCTCCCTATTGAATTACCTCTTGAAAGTTAGAAATCGCAATCTGTGCAACTGTGATTCGCCTGAAATGGTATCATAGAAGTCAAAATCATCAGTTTTATACCATTGGTTCATCACAGTTCAAAACATGACGCGTCGACCGTCAACACAATCCTCTTCATGTGAATAAAAAATTATACATTCATACAAAAAACATTTCACTTACCACTAACATTTAAAACATCGCACATCACTTTAATCATCACAAGAATAGAATAGTTAGCTACGTGTTATAGTATCAAAAATTTATATTTAATAAAAAAACAAAAACAAAATTGAACTAATAGGTGCTTGAAGAAAATCTTTAAATTATTCGGAAAATATTTTTTGTAATTGTAACTACAAAAATAGATCTTAATTCGGGATAAATAAGTACAATAGTATTGCTGTGACTGCTGTCCCTAAGCCAGAGGCCTGAGAACCCATTTGTAAAATCCCGAAGGAAAACCACAGAAAAATCCGCGTCAGGATGGAGCAACAGATTTAATGTGCACAACCTTGCCAAGGTAGACTATACATCAGAATTTTCGTGAATAATAAGAAATAATATTATATTAGAATGCACGAGTTTGGAATAGAACATAAGGTTCCCAGAAGCAGGGATTGTGAGGAACGCAGAAACTTCCACTACTCGAACATTTGCGTGTCATTGTTAAGGAAATAGAGGTAAAGAAGAAAAGCAATGTATGAGGGTATTCAAAATAGCAATCATTCCTTTCTGCAAAGGAAAACTTTCCAGAAAGTAGGTTAACTGCAGCATTTATGTCGACATTACTCCTTGCGGATAATGCATCTCAAATTATAGAGCTGTGCGCTATGGATTATGTTACACGCAAAGGTAAGGAACACTGGTTTTGAATTGAGTTTATTTGCAAAACAAGAATTTCGAAATACGTATTTTACAGGTTACGAAATATCGTTTAAAATGTACGTACTGCAAAGTATGACATAGTTTCTTTTACTATCCTTAAGTTACTGTAGTGGAGATCGATCTAGGAAATGAGTTGTTTCCTGAAATCAGCATTCAATAAATCGGATAGGTTATATTAATATGCATTATAAACTGGTGTAATTGATAATGTAATTTATTTAAATAGAATTACCAGTCACATACGTTTAATTCATCAATGTTTTGATCCTTACCAATGAGAACCCTTATCAAGATGTGCTAGAAAATCGCAAACATTCAATCATTAAAAACTGTTAAAACCACATCATACAATATAAATCACACAATATTTCGGAAACATATTTAAACCCAAGTTCCCATGTCAAACTGTGTCAGTGAGTTAAGTGCGTTAAAATAAATTACAATACGGAGAGATTACTTTTCGCGTTTGAAATTGCTCCTGATAGCTCGTAAGGAGACCACTGTCTGTTATCCGTGCCGCAATATATNNNTATATATATATATAAAATTTTATCTAAGAAAATATTAATATTTATAATGCTGGTGGATTTCTAACCTCCGTTTACATCTGGTCCGTATAAGTGGAAACTTTCTTAAAATGTAAACATAGAATGTCGAATTAGTTGTAAGAATTTCAACTCGCAACTTCCGAACACCTACTCGTGAAAGGATGTTTGTATCGCCAACGAACAAGTGACAATTCCGACGTACCCGTCTCAACATAACCCCCGTCCGCAATATTCACCCTTTTTTTCCTTCACAGCACAGCCCACGGCTCTCCTTAAGGGGAATTTTACAGGCGTACAGGCAACAAAAAGCCTCGCCACACATTTGTACATAAAAAATATTTGTGAATAAAGCGCCCTATTGAAATTGAAATATTCACCCGACCTGTCCCGGTAAACCTCGGTCACATCCCCACACATGGGATAAGTGACAGTGGACTGCAAACCTGCGGCCATAATTCGAGGTCCCGGGTTCGAATCCCGGTTCGTCACAATTTTCACCTGGCCGTTGACGATGGTAATTGTAAGAATGATTCCGAATATTACTATCTTCAAGGAGTGGGAATAGACAAAAGGATACAATCGGGAAAATAGAATTACTCTACTTCTGTTAGGGAGTATTATTGCCAATAATACGATATTGTACAAGTGTATGGTGCGAAAGAATTAATCGTAGTCATGTGCAAAGAAGACTAAATAACCTCCAACGACTATGTGTAGGACAATGAAGTAGTGGATATAGAAGGATCGCGAGAAAGGTTCCTCTGGGAGTGTTGGGACTTACGCCAATAGACATATTTCTACACCAACTAGCGCGTAGGTAAGATGCGAAAACGAACGAGGACTATCTAAATTTATACGTGAAGTAATATTTGTGGAAAGGAATAAAAAGTGGTCTAGGTCTAGTGGAACTCTAAAACGAGACATGGCGACTTGAATTACTATTTAACAAAAATGACACGTATTTGACGATGGTACATGTATTTGCGGAAAGGGAAAAGAAACAGTGAACCATTTTATTACTCGACTGTGAAATAAATAGTTTCGAAAGAGTTTGGTGGTACTGTGCCGTACAGTAAATTTTACACTGGACAATTGGGTAAATTATATACGAGACGAGACTACTTGCAACATAATGGAGGAATACGCGTGGAAGTTGTTAGAAGTGTGATAAGGAAAGAAATGGATGAAACATGATATGTATAAAATGGAGGGGAAGGAATATCAATTATAATACGCCGTTCACACGAAAAGTAAAAGCGAAAGACCATTGGTCAACAAAACTTGAATCAAAATGTCCCGCAAGAGTCTTCGAAGGCTCCCAAGATGGTTCGCGAAGAGCTACTCAATTTCTTGGCCTCGGCACCAGGAGGAGGAGGAGGCGATGTGTCCATCTCGCTCCGGCCGGTTTGACCCTAGTATAGACTCGGTACTCATTTTACGGTTGGCAGAGTAGGCTTGGCAGCCAGTCTGGTTGTTGCGGAAATATTTCTATTCCAACGAGGATCGAACCCCGGCCATCCTGTCAGCATCTCACCGCTCTACTTACTGTGCCATACTTTGGAAAACCGACCCGTGGTGTTATGCAAAAAAGCTAAGGAACAGGAATTTCCTGCGTGTAATAAAAACTTGAATTTTTCCCAGATACTTGTGAAGATTGTTTTCCCTCAGTTCCAGGTCGCACGTCTCCGATGCCAGGCAGTATAAGCACAGGCGGCGGCGTAGTGAATCCGCCTGTGTTGAATCCTCACGAGACAGAGACGTCAATCGTGACTCACCTCATGAAGGAAGCGCAAGCCAATTTCGTCTGGAACTTGCGGTCCGACTGTGCAGACTACTGGGTCAACTCCAACAAGGAGATGATCGTGAGTCGGCTCCCGAGACCTCATTTTACGTCAAAGGTAACACAGCTGCAATAAGTATTTGTTCGTAAATGGGAAATATAGCGTACTATTAAAACTTATCTACATGGGGCGACAGGAGGTACGAGGTGGGTGGTAGGGGCTATTGTCGGTAGGTGGGCCGCTTAGCTGGGTTTACCAACAACTTGGCCCACGTGGAGGGGTTAGTAGAAGTAGTTAGTAATAGTTACTTATTGATACTAGGAGGAGATTCGTTTTCAAGTGTCACAGATATATAAAGTGGGACATAAAGTGAAATGCTACAAATTGTTTTCTGTCCCCACGGGATATTGAACCTGGAGTAATACAGAGGCGCTAAAATACATTTACTTTTTAGAAAGAAGGTAATTGGCGTTTCTGAATGGGAACATTGTGAATGCGTAGGTGGGGCTTTGCAACTACATGAAGCAAATGCATTGGTTCTGCGAGGACGGCGTCTCCCACACGCTGTTCCCCAGATGCTACAACATCTGCCAAGAGGAGGAGCTGTCTGCCTTCATCCAGGACTTCCGGATGACCGCCTGCATCGGTCTCATCAAGTGGGTGGTGATGCGCTATGACAAGTTCGGGGACGGCGGGATCAGATCACCCCACGCCAAGGTGCGTTGTATCACGTCATTCAGTGCATGCGGACATTGTCGTATAACGTCCTCAGTAAAACATAAGCCGCGCAACATATATTAAAAGTCACGATACTTCGCCTAAAATTATTCATTATGGCTGATTTAAACAAATATCCGACATCTACAGAACAAATCCTTGAAACGCAGTCGCGAAAATTTCGAGGAAAGTTTGGTCACAAAGAATTTAAGTAATATCCCAATAAATATTAATAGTAGTCACAAAAGCGACTATTTGCTGTGAAGAAATACAAGGTAATAACTCAACAAACAAAGGCACAAGGTAGTATTCGTTCCGAACGCTCGATGCAGAAAGAACAGAACAGAGACACGAGAGCAAGTGAATTGATTGTTGTCCGAGGTTGGTTATGAATTCAAGTTCGAATGTCTTGCCAACTGAACGCGAGGTACAAATATCATTACTCTTTTGGACGATGGCGAAGTAAAAGCGTTGGCTACACTGTGTACAGGTTCTATACCAACATCAAGCCAGTTAGACTGACAATAAAGAAATAAATATATAAATAATTTACGGTCAAGAAATACTGCGTATGACCACAGTGAGGACAATAAAGTAATTTACTGCGAGTAATACAAAATAATCTATTGAACCTAGTGTATTTCCGTTCATGTTGTTTCTGTTAAGTTGAATTTCTCCAAGCAAAGTATAATGACTTTTACTATAACTCCTGCTCTGGCTGCCGTGAGGGCGCGGGGGTGAAAGAGTAGGAAAATAAACGCTACTGTGAAAACATTTGTCATTCCCAGCGAAGAATCTTGTAATCCGGTGCAAACCTTCCAGATTTCCTCACCGACCACCGAAGCACAATGTGCGTCGAAGGTCCTGGGAAACCGTTTTCGTGGAGAGAGCGACCAACCCACACTATTAGCAGACCGAGTCTTAGTTTGCAGAGTGGCTAGTAGCTGTTGGGCGAGAGACTAGTGGGAGTTATGTCGCGCGCCTTATAACATACTAGGATCAGTGGTACAAAAGTTGTAAGAACATTAGTCGAAATCCAACAACCTCATCCGTCGTAAAAAAGCAGCTCAAGTATTGTATAAACTTGCACATTTCGTTCTAGTGGTATTGAGGTACTCCAGTTCCATTACCATGGGAACGTAAATAAAACAATACATACGAAACAAACGTTCATCTATCTTTAAGCTCGAGGACGGAAAAACTATTGGCGAGTGTTGACGAAGCAGTCACCAAATTTTCGGAAGAGTAACGGGACGAATTTTCAGTTGGTCGCTCATATATTTACGTTATAACTAAGAACTAAACAAATCATGTAAAAAAATATTACTTTTAAAGAAATATTTTCAAAACCAGCTCTAACGAATAATTTAAAAACGAATCTAAGTACACTAATAATATTTGTTTACTAGCCACAATTTTATGGAAATCAAGTGTAGGGTTGAGATATACTTGTTTCCAAGTAAATTTATAATCGTATACAATAAAAAATTGTATTTTTAGAAACAGATTTCGTTAGTATATGTTAGCAGGAGATGACGGACCGTGTGTTGCGGACGCCGTTGCACGACGATAGTAATAAATGTGGATGCTCCTGAACGATTTTCGTTATGCTTCATCTATCGAAGCATTTGTGTACACTGAAAATATTACATGTTGTACTTGCAGTCGGTGTATGTCGCTCAAAATCATAAAGAAATTATTTGAAATTTAAAGGACACTAATTATGCGAACATTATTACAGACATTTCATTATAGAGAACGTAGAATTCAAGACATAATACTTTATTAGCATTCACTGAATATGACCTATAAAAACTTTTAATTTTTAATTGTTAACATGCCTCCATGAAGGAAGGCTGTAGACAAGTTGAACTTACTTCACCTACAATGTTAATCTTACAACATTTGATGTTTTAATGTTAAAAAAAAAATTCGTGGGTATTAATTTTTGGATTACGAATATAAGAACACTTAAAAAAATAGCAGCGTCCCTGAAGATGACGCCAAACAAGCATCGAAACGTTGGTCATGTGAATACTAATAAAGTATTACATCTTGGATTCTATGACCTTTATAATGATTGTCTATAATAATGTTCGCATAATTAGTGTCCTTTAAATTTAAAATATATCGAGACAATCAGTGTAGAATCAGTATTATATCTAAGTTAATAAAGAAATTATGTATTTCCGTATGAAATAAAATTCCGAAGCTGCAATTTGGACGAAGTTTCTTCCGTGGAAAAAGTTTCTCCGTCGTGCTCCTGAGGTTAAAGCTTGATACAGCGGTTTGAAATAAAAAGAGCCAACGAAATATGAAAATGAGTAGGTTCCTTTGATGCACGAAGAATCAAGAAATGTTCATATAACCGTACGAGGGAGTCGTAGGTCTACTTTTTGATGATATCCTCATGTACCCTGCTTTTTTATTGTCGTGCATGATTAAACTAGTCAGGATAATATTAAATTAAAGTATAAACAGGTCATCTTCGTCTGCATAGTAATAAATATCGACCTATTAAAGCAGACAAGTCAAACTGAATCTGTTAAATAATATTAAATTAAAATAATATAATTTATATTTTAACTATAATTAGTAAACTTCTGGAAATTGAAATTTTGAAGTGTGAATTTATTTATTTCCCTACATATACGATATTGGATACGATACATATACGATATATCACAAAAATAACCGATTGAGATAGAAAAATTGTATATGCGTATTAATTAGATTTATAGTTTTATTTTTCTGTGATTAGTTCTTTTTGTTTTCCGCGGAAATGACTATTGAAGAAAACTCTTTAAGGTATTGAGCAGTCGAAATCAAACGTTTCCCCAAAAACCAACGGGTATGAAGAAGACGTTATCCTTCTCTCTACTTATAAGTATTCCCCACTGGGATGCATCGGTGAACATGCTTCGTTTGCGCAGATCTCTCCGCTCGTTCAGTGTTATTCCATTCACAGCGAACCGATCGCATCCTTGATGTGAATTTCGGATTATTGAAGTTTTGATGCCAAGGTGACATCGTGGTTATATTTTTTAAGTGTCATACTTTAGCCAAACTGATTCATTATAAAATATGTACAATTTTTTAGATTATATTTACCGTATAATTTCGGAGGTATAAATTTACGTCTAAGACCTATAGTTTTAGGATATATCTGCTCTAAAAAACGACCCGCAAACTAATAACGACCTATGAATCCAAAAAAGGGGTATTTCTCATGCCATGGATGACACTAAGGACGATTTGTTATGGGAAAGTGATGACGAAGAGGAAAGAGACCCAAAGAAAGACCTTCTCAACAAAGAAAGTGAGGAGATATTTTCCTTAGATAATGAACGTGCAAAATTTGCAGAATTTCAAATCCATTGGCGATTTGTTTCATTTTATGATGGTTTTAATTTATATATTTTTTGAATCTATTCTATGAGACGACCCAGGAATTTCAGGGCTTTCTTTTCAGATTCAAGTATCGTCTTATCTACGGAAATATACGGAATTTTATTATCTATGTCTTTACAGAAATAGTTTTTTTACCTTCAGAAAGACAATGAGTTACTTACCCACATAATATAATAAATATAAAAAGCACTTGTTGCATATTTATTGCTTTGGTTCACCAAAACGATGGATAAATGTTATTAATAATTACACCCGGGTCTCCCTCCCTGTGATGTATGGCGTTGGCTGGGAATCGACCGGCCATTCATCAGGGTAATCTCTCCGGAAACCCGTTTAAGCAGCCTCTGTTCGCTGTGCACATGCCATGTGTAAACAATCTTCCACAGTTCATGCACGCGATCTTCGATACGAATCCCATAAATAAAGTCCCGAGCATTAGTGTTACCTTCGACGTAGTAATATCTCCTTCAAATAACTAAGGCAGACCCATAAACGTCCGAGATAAGAAAGCGTGATTCGGGTCGGAAGCTCGGACTTATACTCCAAGTCAAGTAACATTGCTTCCAGGAATTTAACTTAAGAAAAAAAAATACTCGTATGAACGGAAACGCACAGTGTTTATTGCATATCAGTCGTCGTAAATCAGTTCATTGTCCTCAACGTGGTCATAAGTAGTTTGTAACAGCTCTCTTGACAATAAATTATTAATTAATTAATTTATTTATTGCCAGTCGAACTGACTTGATGTTGGTACAGGGCTTGTACACAGTGTGGCCACCGCTTTTAATTCGACATCATCCATAAGGGTAATGATAAGTCTTCATCGCGTTATGTTGGCAGTACTTCGGATTTCCTTAAACTTAAATCGGACACCGATTCACTTGCCCTTGTGGCGTTATTCTGTTCTTTCCGCATGGAGCGTGTGGTACGAATAAGTTTGTTGTGTTATCAAATTGTATTTCTTTACAGCAAATAGTCGCTTTTGTGACTACTATTAATATATATTTGGATAAACCTTGGTTTCGTAGAGGTTGGCAATTCGTGTTAGGCAGCCATGTTGCATAATTGCGGGCAAAGTTAACATGAGTTGAAGTATAGGGAATGGAGGCCAGTCACCCCGCGCTGTGCTTTCCTTATTCCGTCGCGCCGCCGTGTTTCTTTCGTTCAGCCGATCGACGCGTTATCGTCTGGAGTCGTGCGGTTAAAATTAACCCGCCTCGCTCCTCTCGGGTCGAGGTCGAATCCCTTCGACGCGAAAAATAGACCCGCGACCCGAATTGTGTGCCATTTATTCCGGGTCGGGAAACTCGGAAGTTCCGACTCGGTTGTAGCGCGGAGAACGATTCGCGTGGAATTAGGTGGAAGTTTTCGCCGCCGACTCCGTCGCAATGTGGGTGGATTCCGCATTTAGCTGACGATCGATGACGCGGCGTCATGGGGGTCTTTGTTGGAGGAGTTGAGTTGCTCTTGTGGGTCGCTTGTATCCGTTGTGAAGGTAGAATCAAATAACTAACATATCTGATCGGCGTAAATGAACAGAGAAACATGCACTTATTGTAATTTCAACTCGAAGAACATATCTCACCGGTCATTTAAACGAAATAATTGCAGTTATAATTGATGGTGTAATGCATTACGTCTTACTTTGTAAATATTTGTTTTCTCCATAAGACCAACTTTTAAATCACGAAAGTGATAGAAAATTACTTTAATTTGTAGTAAATTACCCGTAGTATTTTTTACATCAGCTTTATCTATAGGTCACCGGACATTTGAAAAGACTAACTTTTTCTGAGGTGAGATACATTAAGTACGAAACCGTTGCGTTCAGTCGCTTCCTTCATTGTTCATGCTCTTAATGCATTTCCCACGACTCAAGCGAGTTCCTGATTATTGTTTGTTCTACATCATTAACTAATAGATACAAATTAAATTAGGTTTCCCCTTCGTTATTATTAATATTGTTGTGTTTCGAAGCAATCAGAATAATAATAGTAATAAACAAACCAATTTTACATTTCCGATATTTGACTACCTTGGAGTGCTGGTCCCACCTTAAGAATGCGGGATGAATCAAATGGGGTAAAGTTAATAACTCAAAGCTCGATGAGGAGAATCAATTCGTCAGAAATATTGACGCAATAGTTGATCTTTCTTCTTTCTTTTTATTTGCAATTTAAATTCACGTTTGTACAGTTAATAGCAGAAGAAATCTCAGATCCCTGACCGATCGGATTCACAAGTATTTCCTTGAACGGTATTCAAATAAACATTACCTTGAAGTTCTTTTCTTGTTCTTCTTCAGTTTCTACCTTCTTCCGTGTTTAAAATGCATATTTCATACAGCGTTTTATGTTACTTATCCTATTTACTAATACCTGTCAACAAATCTGGGGCGAAGGTATCATGAAAATAGTTCCTGGGCGAGTTCCTTTTATATTCAATACATATATGAGTGATAATAATTAACAAATTTACTCATAATACATATATATCATTCCTTGTGATATGTTTAGTAGAAGATACCCATTTATAAGAAAGAAATTGAGTTACGTGGAAAAATTCCAAAATTAGTTCCACCGAAATGAAAATCAGTTTCCCCGGAAAAGTGACTTTAATATCACCTGTGGATTCACCGCACTTATATTAATATAATTTCAAGGGGATATTTTTATCTCTCGACTCAGATAATTTAATCTTAGGAAATGTGCCTACTTGAATGATTGTTTTCCAAGTAGATAAGCTACGAGAATAGCTTTTATCTTCAAATACGGATCGGTTCTATAAAGTATCCTTACACACTAAGATACGTTCGTGGTTGTAGACCATTGTGTGAAATCTCGTTGAAAATTTAATAAGGAAGATAAAAGCTATGGAAAATTTTATTAGACTATTTTTCCAGCTCCTTATTTCTTTTGAGCGTGATTCTAAGCTTTCAGGAACTTTTGAGTTTGATTTGAGATAATGGTAATACAAACGTCGGATCGTTTTCTTCGAAAGAATTGGTGGATTGTCTTTTCCCATCGCTTCGATAGACAAAAGTTGAGTTGCTTCATAATATACTTCAATTACAATAAAGATTTGTAACTTTGACTCATTTTAATAAAAACTGTTCAAGATGCGAATAGGAGCGTTCTTTAATATTCTGATCTGACATCGTGTGACATAAGAAAGCAATATAAATTGACCCTGAAATTCATTTACTGTACTTCCCACTTTGTGCGTTAATAGATAGTCGACGAATATTCCTGATTTTGATTATCAGAGCTACAAAAAAATGTTAAAACTTCTTTAACCGCTAGCAGTTACCCACAAATATTTTTAAAAAATTTAAATCTGTCCATATTAATATTTAAGTACCCTAGAGAGAATCATGGTCTTATTAAATAATTATTGGAGCAATTTCAGAAATTTTAGACAGAATTATTTATATAAGAATATATATTTATTAAATGTTAGATTAAAATAATTTTCATATCACCTGTTATAAAATATATAACCGGGATATTTTGGTTGTAATTTGGATCCGCGAGCACAAAGTTAGAAATACCTTTTCTGTATTTGTTTTTATTTTTCATAATGGTGGAATACCTCAACTCCTATCGACGCAACTTTTCCGTATAAGATATTTAGCCTTTCGTTCCTTCTTATTGAGGATGTGTTTCCTCCGATACAGTATTTTTGTGCCCTTAGACCATCAAGCACATTATCTTCTCATTGGATATTTGGTTTTTCAGTTTTCCTTTACAGCCAATGTTTCCGAGACTATTCCCTCTGAAGTGTTTGCATCTTATGTTGAAGCCAACTTATCCATTGTGCTTTGACGTAATTTGCTATTATAATAAATAACACTAGTGTTGCGGTCGAAAGTTAACTCTGGTTGGCGAGTTAGTTTTTCATTACGCCTATAAAGCTTCAAAACTACCATCTCTAATACAGTAATAAGTACCTAATAAAATTATTCTCTTCTTATTTTTAATACTCCACTCTCCATCCATATGTATTGTGATGCTACCTTTCAAGTAATATTTATTGCGCGAGGTTATGTTCGTGTCGTGTGCCCTCAACAGAACATTTTTACTCTGATATAATTTTTGAATCTTCGTTTCTTGTGTTCGATAACCTCGCAGAGCGAGGATCTAAAAAGTAAGGGCTACGGGCCGGATCGGAGCCTTTAGGGTCTTGAATTCGGCATCCACGACCGCTCGTGAGAAGTCTTATTACATAATATTCTTTTTATTCACTTCATATCATGGTAGCCAAGGTTTATTCGTTGTGTACAGTTCTTAAATCTTTGCCTCCTTGAGTTAAAGATGACGGAGTTAGTGAAGAGTATTGGTGGAGACGATTCCTCAATATTTTTCCTAGTGAAATTGAATTTATAACTAATAACGAAGCAAGCGACCCTATTTTTTTACAACAGACATATATTTACTCTAAAACAAATAAATAAAATGACATATACAACGTTTCCATCCTTTTTGTTGCGAATCATCTTCAGGCAAATCGACAACCAAAGAGCAACGGATTCACGTCAGTTGTGATACTCAAGAAAATCATAATCCGCAGGGTACAACAATGGTTAATAATACATCACTATTTAAATGCATTAATTATGTTCCAAACAAACATGAATTTAGAGTTACAATGAATAAAATGAAGCAATTATGTGCAATAAGGTAAATAAAAAATAAATAAATACTAACACACAAATTGTATTTTCAGTTCATTTTTTTAAATTAAGCACGGAGGAAAACTATATACATCAACAGAGTCGTTTGAGTTTTTCATAAATTGTAAATGACTAATTCTGAAATTGAATTTATTCAAGAAGCATTGCGAGGAGAAAACGATGCTATCCAAGTTCTCACAACTTTTTAAAACTCTTAACAAGATAAGATCTCAGATTTTTCTTGAGTTTATTATATTTATTGGTATGTAGAGAAAATTTGGGTACAGATTCATAAAAAATAACAATAACCAATTAAGAATACGTGAAACACAAATCAGCATCGAAATAAATAAAATCATCATCAACACGAATAAACAGGTAAAACTCTTGTTTAAAAATAACACATCAAATATGGCCCTCCAGTTCTAGTAATTTGGAGATTTTTTTTTTAAACTTTCAGATCCCCATCAGCTGCGTGCAATTCGCGCTGCGACGATGTCACGAGTACATCGCATCCAGGACGCACGAAGACATTGATGTGGACGACACCTACAGCATCGTATGGGAACACCAATGGGATCAGTTCCTCACGTGGTATTACCGCATCGTCCATGACAACGCCTTATTGCTGGAAGCTCCAGATTTTAATGCCAAGGTGAGGTTAATAAGAAATTATAACATCCTCCATCTTGTTGTCATCGGGATTCATGTATACATTTATAATAAATATATACATTTATTGTCAAAAAAGCAGTACGAACTGCGTATGACCACGTGGAGGACAATAAACTAATTTACTCTCCGGAAGAAAGGACCATCCCATCAATTCCGAAAAAGAGCCCTAAGGCAGAAGTCGATTGAAAAATTTACGCAAAAATTCCTAGATATAAAAAGTTAGCTACGTGTTATAATACTAATAGAATATCAACATGTTTGTAATTTAACACAAAAAATTTATTTTACATGTACGAATTACTATCGAACTATAGATTATTCTGAATATAGTGTTTATAAATAATAATAATTGAAATAACACTAAATTTACAATTTCTAGTTTCAATAAACGCGCCCCTAGACAAAAGCCTAGAGTCTGTATAAGAAATTCGTATCTACTCGAAGGAAAACCGGAGAAAAACCCGGGCCAGGATAATGCTGGGATAAAGTTGTTTTTCTTTTTTTCGTTTATGTCAGATACAAGAGAAACTGAATTTGTACATGGCAACATACGCAGTGTAGGCATATAATGTATGTGTTATAAGAAATCCTATGAGAAGAAGTTTGCATCGTCTAGGACTCGAACCCGGGAACTCGCATCAAAACATGAAGTCCTGTGTTCGAGTCCCGATCCGTTGCAATTTTTACTCGGTCGTCGACATGCAAGAAATCCTTTGTTTGTTTACAAATACAATGATGAAGATACAAATAGGAGTCGAAACGTTGGCACGTGAATCTTGAGTGTCGTTTCTAGATGACGTAAACGTATATCCCAGTGGAAATTATGACCTTTGTGTATTTTTATACTTATTCATGAGTGTAAAGAATAGGACAATTGGAATGATTAAAAATAATGAAATCAAACTAAACGTGTCTAATTCCGGAGAGTTAATTATGGTTGTCTAAATTGTAGTTTATGTAAATTGTACAATAAATTTATTTATTCGATTTGAACTTGTTAAAAAACCCTCTTAATAGTCGTTTAATATGAGCGAAACAAAATGTTTATTTTTGCGAGCAATTGTTCATATTTTAGTAAAATTAGGAACATAAAAAAATAAGTATAGTAAAACCAACACCGATGTGGAAGATCAGTTAAGTATCGCGAGGAGAGTAAGAAAAACAATCCATCTCTAGACCTTGCTGAATTGGATTGCTGTTTAGACTGACAGCAATCGTGCACATCTCGTAATAATTGGATAAAGAGCTTCGAGATTCCAGGAATGCGAACTAAAAAAAAAAGAAAAAAAAGATTCATGTCTCCGCGTAACGTAAGCTAATGACCCAAACCTCTATTTCGGCATGCGATCAGCTGTGCACGTCGCGTGTTTGGATACAGGAATAGCCGAGTCCCATCCTTGTGTCCACCCCTCCCTCCCCGCTCTGCCCCGACGCAAACAGAAAAATCGAAAATAACCCGAGCACGACGACTGCGAGGATGAATCACTATTGGACCTGCTTTTCATTCTTATTCTAGACATGATGTGAATTGTTTTTTTGTATTTTCATTCAAAATGCAAACTATAATTGTGTTGCGAGGGCCATTTGTAAGTTGATTTTTATTTAAGGTTCCTGAAGATATTAATCTATCATCCATATTTTAAAAAAATAGTATTATAATTACATTCGTTGGACGTTGAATAGGTTATAAAAATATTGTCATTTTTAAGAAGAGAAGTACCTTATTTGTCAATCTACTTTGTAAATTATTATTTCTTCTGCACAGTACTGAAATGTTTCGCTGGTTACACACAACTGGGTTATTTTATGATCATAATTATTTTTATCTGATTAATGCATTATATATAATGCATTTCCATACTTTCACCCAACTTTCTAACTCCTATCCCTCCATGTAGATAAGCTTCAATAGCACGCTACATTTCCCATTTACAAATACTTCAATAGAAAAAAGGGTATATCGCGTAGATTAATTCTTTTACCATAATTTCACTGAGATCTTAATCGTTCGTGCGTTCGTGCATGAACATTGTGTAGTGGATGCGTTAATTCTGTATGGCGTGCTATAAATAGATGAATCGATCACCCGTTTAATAGGATTCGCTTCACCAAACGTTACAACGCCAGACGTAAGTTTTATGTCAAATCGGGTGGAGTGTAATGTGTAGCCTCAGGTAATCTGCATGCCCTGATTACTCAGAAATAGATAGTAGTATCTGACTAATTATCGGTTCGTAATTGCGACCGCGCGTCCGTGCAGCACGCGGCTGTTTGAGGAGAATATGTTCATGACAGAAAGAGTCCTTTTGAATTATTCCCGTACGAGAATTCCAGTTATAAAAATTCGAGCTGAACCATCCGGCGTTTGAAAAGAAACTTAAAACAATAATAGCTGGATATTTAAAATAATAAAACAATTCACAAATATAACAAAAACAATTTTTGGGGGTATTTTTAAACAAACGTACCAAAACTAGACCAACATTCAAAGAAGAAATGGTACTGAGAATTGATATACAGTTCCCTACAAGGTCTGGATTTTTTAATTTATTTTCCCCGCGTTGTCCGGGCTTCTTATATTATATTCTTAATTCATATGTTAGTTTCCATATTTTTATATTATCGTGATATTAAATTTTCAATTTTTATAATTTCAAAAATTAAATACCAGGAAGAAAACGTACGGAGATCCGCACGTTTTTCAGTATTGTCTCCTTCTATGTGCGTAATTACGAACTATTTCAAAACCTTGACAGAAGGAAAATACACTGAAATAAACTAAGTTCGTTGTTCACCTCTGAATTCTTTGATTTTCGCTTCATTTTTATGTTACGTACTTGAAAACGATGTTCTTCACAGGCATGATACCATTTGCTTCTACGATTCGACCTTCTACGAGATGACGCGTCCAGTACATTGTCCTTCCGCCTCACGTGACGCAATCGAACTCAGGCGGACACATTAGTAAACTTCATGCGAGTGGAGATTAACGCCTATTGCCAATTTTATTTATTTTTCTGCTCTTGCAATTCATCAATATTAAACATACATTGCATTTTAGTTGCAATAATCTTTAAGGAGAGTCTTTTGAAGTGATTTCATCGATTACTTTATCCGATTTCCACGCAACAGACATTTCAAATAACTCACTTTTAATTGTATGGATATACTTGCTGAATTTTCTTTTCTTTAAAAAATGTCAGTAATTTTCAAGAATTTTCAATATTGTTTAACAAAGTTTGGAAGTTTAATGAATCGTTCAATGTTTACAAATTGCAAAAATAATTTGTATCTTCTATGTATCTTTGGGTCGATACAGGAACAATTTTCTATGCATTTTCAAATAGTTGCTAAATTAAGTTTATATGTTCTTCTTTCGAATTGAATTGAGTTGAAGTCTAAAAATTTCTTTACTTTTCTCCCCCAATACATTTCCGACTAAAAAAATTTAACTTTCCTCAGAAGCTGATTTTCATAATATATACATTTATTGTCCACAAGCAGTTACAAGTTGTGTATGACAACGTGGACGACACTAAACCATAAAATCCGCCTGTACCCGAAGGAAAGCCGAAGGAAAACCCGGTTCAGGATGGGGCTGTAGAATTTGTGTCCACAACTGTGTCATGTATGTTGTTGTTGTTGTATATATCCTGAGTTCGTATTCTTAGTATACATACTGTTCGCCTCTTTCGCTGGCACTTCACTTGGCGTTGCGGTATTTGTGCAGCGTATTCGGTGTATTTGGCTATATATATATATCCTCACGAACACGCGGATAACTCAATAATGCCAATTATACTTGCTTATACCAATGATAGATTATATTTGATATAATTCGAGAAATATTTATACTGTTTCGTTTTTCCAGCCCACATAAATGTTCCTGTCCGTATTAAAGAAATTGTAGAAAAATAACAAAGTCGAAATTCGGTTAAAGAACCAGAATATCTACAAATCTCGATCACGCGCGAAACATGGCAAACCAAGTGTGGACGGTCCATGCAAATATATGCCTTATTTGAGTCCTTTGATGTGCGACTAAAACCCGACAAGAGGACGGATACGGGTGTTCGCGTATTGGCCACAATAGAGCAAATACATCGATAACAGACAAATTGCTCGTCTGCATTTGGCCGCGTTGGCAAGTACACAAATACTCAACGCCAAGTGAAGTGACGACGTTTCATTCTACCTTTGCATGGGCCTCGTCCCAATTTTCAACTGTGAGATTTCGGCGACTTTCTGCGCGGGACACGGGACGAGGATGTGCGTGTGTGAATGGGGGAGGAGTTGAGATGAAAGGGGACCCTCCCAGTGGCGGATATATGGCGGGGTGGGGGTGGACTAAGGGGGCTAGATCTCCCCCCCCACCCCCCACCCATTGGACCAGAACTTTTAACAGATAAAATTGAAATTGATAAATGACACACTTTGTAAAAATGTTACCAGATTAATAATTATTCTTAGTTATAATTGTTATTAATAATATAATTGTTACTGTCATTAATAATAGTAGAAATGGCTCAAATGACCTTGATTTTGGCGTGCATTAAACCTCCAAGAGAAAAATACTAGATCAATAAAATTAATAATACTACATTAATAAAATTAATACTACAGTATTAATAACTTTAATAAATAATTGTTATTTTTATTAATAATACCAGATTGTTAATTATTTATTGGATGCATTTTATTTACAGGTAATATTTATAATATTTGTGTTGTAAAAGAAAAATGCTCCTCGGTAAGCTCCTTCCCTTCCCCTTGCCTACGGTCGAGGTCCATCTGCCACTGTGCGCTCCCGACCAAACTCATTGAAGTTGGCAAAGACACATATCTTCATGGCGAAAATAATCTGAACTATGCAAAGAAAAAATCAAAATACTTTTCACTTCGTATCCCGTTTAAATTTTAGTTTATCGAGTAAAAGTCTTGTGAACCCTATGTTTTTCAAGCGTAAAAATGTTAGTTCCTTTCTTCTATTTCAATTCATTTTATAGTTGAAGTATTTGCAAATGGGAAAATGTAGCGTGTTATTGAAGCTCATTTACATGGGGCGATAGGAGGTAAGGGATATACGAAGATCAGCCGGTTAACTATGTTTCCCAACAACTCGACCCAAGTGGAGGTGTTAGTAGGAGTAGGTACTAATAGTTGGTGATACTAGGATAGAAGAAGGAGGGTTCACTTTTCAGTTGTCACGATTATAAGAACTGGGAAATTGAAGTCAAAGGCTTCAAATTTTTATTCCGGCCCCGCTGAAAATGGAAACCAGAGTGAATCAGTGGCAAGCAAACATGCCAACACCTGAGCTCCCAGCGGGGCCTGAAGTTGAAGAAGCGTCACGCAAAAGTCACAGATAAAGCCTTTCGAAACTCCTAGACGGAAGTGGTTAAGTGCTGTGTACTGTCCCCTAGCGATTGGTGCCTTATCGATGTGACCCGTTTCCTCAGCGCGGGAAGTCTTCAAGTAGCCTTGGTTTGCACGGCTGCTTTAGAAACAGTTCGTGTTCCTTTTACTAAAAAACTAGTGAATGTCTGCAATATAATTCATTTGTCAATTAGTGTAGAAGTAAATATCATCTTATCCGTAACAATCATTATGACCTTTGGGGAAAAAAATTGTTCGAATATTCTTTACAGTTTTCAAATTCTTTGCATGTCGGTCTGCATCGGAACGCTTTTTTCATTCTGGAAATTTGGAAATCTTTAGACTCACATAATGACTTATTTCATAGCAATAGTTGTAAATGGGAAATGTAGCTTAGTGCTATTGAAGCTTATCTTCATGGAGCGATAGGAGGTAGGAGGGTAGAATGGTATTAGTATAGGTGGGCCGGTTAGCTGGGTTTACCAACAACTTGGCCCACGTGGAGGGGTTAGTTGGAGTAGTTAGTAATAGTAATAGTTAGTGAAAACTAGTTGTAGTAGGAGGTTGAATGGAAGGAGGGGGGCTCACAGCTACGTGGAGTGGGACTTCGAAGTGAGAAACTACAATTTTTTTCTGACCCCGCCGGGACTTGAACCCGGGGTGACTCAGTGGTAAGAAAAATGCTAATAATTGACTTAGTGTCCTCTCCCCCCTCAAAAAAAAGAAGAAATTTTTTTAGGACTAAGTCATGTTGATTAGGATTTTGCCTCAATAACTCAAGCGTAGAACACTCGCGACTGTTATGGGTTCCGTGTTCTGGTGTGGACGCCATTGTCCCGTTGTTCATTTTATCACTCAAAGCAGGGGTCCGCAGAAGAATTAATATGAATATTATCTTGGTTGGAATGAGGCTAAACTACCTATCTTTCATTATACTTTAATCTATATTCAGACATATCTAATGTGTGAACTAATTTACATTCATTACACTCTGTGACAGACATTTTCCTGAATATTCTCGTACGTTCCGTGACAAAAATGTCAAAGTCACTATATTATAAATATTACATCCACCGATATTTTCTCCACTATCTAGTAAATTGATTTATTGTCAAAAAAATCTGTTAAAGATTGCTTACGTAGACGACTGTTCATAATGATTGGTAACTTTACAATAAGGCTTTAAAACAAGATATATAATTTCCTCATTTATAGTTATTAAAAATAGTATAAACCATTTTCCAATCCCATGACGGTTAAAAGAAGAAAAATTACTAGAAAATTGGTGGCCATGCTAAAGGTTCATGTATAGATGTAAAAATCTCACGGAGTGGTTAGTTTTGATTTGTCAGTGTAAAAAATGGACTTAGTCGAACTTGTATTGAACTTGAGAATACATTTTAGGGTAATACGACGAAAGAAATTATTGCTATCCTTCCTGAAGTTTTGCTTCCAAGAAGAAGTGCACCTGAAGACTACATCTTACGAGGGGAAACACATTCTTTTCTAAATTTACCAAATTGGTAGTGAAATCCAACAAATAATTCCTTGAGTATAATAATTCCTTCTTATTTTTTAATAGTAGTATTTGTAAATGGGAAGTGTTTCGTGCTATTGAAGCTTATCTATATGGAGCGATAGGAGGTAGGAGGTGGGTGGACGAAGCTTTTGTTAGTTGGTGGGTTTACCAACAACTCGGTTCATATAGAGGTAATAGAGTTATTGATACTAGGAGTAGTGGGACGTGGATAGAAGTAGGAAGGTTCATCTTTCAGTCACAGCTATATGAATTTGGACATTAATGTGAAAATCTACTAAGTGAGTAAGAACGCTAACCCGTTTCCTGATAATCCCTTAATCGTTCTACTCAATTACACTCGATCGTTCTAGAAGCAAATTGTGGCACAGGAATAGAGTATTTGGCCGCGTGCATTCGAGCATTTCATGACCTCATGCTCTATGGAAGTAGGTCATTTACGCAGGGGAGGTTCTATGCTGCTACCGCCGTCCAAAGTTTGTACCAAGTTCGTTCCGCGTTTGCGTGACGCCTCAGTCTCGAAGTAATTTCGAGGAGCGCGCTTTCAGGTTGATTTAACGGCGGCTGTCGTTGAACATTATTTAGCGAGAGATGTCCTGACAGCTGTTATTTAACTGCGGCTGAGAAAATTAGAATCTGTGTTTGTTGTCAAACATTAATTTCTCTTATTAGGAAATTTCTCTTATATACCTCTGCACCAAGCTACAAGGCAATCTCGGCAAATTTCATTTTAGGAGTTCGAATCATATCCCACCTATAATATCGAGACGAACTTTGTGAGATTGATATATTTAGCACCAGGGGTGTAGTTCCAAATCTGGGATTATGAGAGATCTCGTGTAGGAGCAGTTAGTTTAGAATAATATAATATCAGGGGTGATATGGGGGATCAATTCCCACCTCCCTCAAAAAAAAAAGTAGTTTGCTTTTTATTTCCCCTAATATTTCTACGTTGATACACAAACAGATGTATGTGTAGCCTACAATATGCGTACATATTTGCATAAATATAAACACATCTACGTAAGAACATATGGAAATGAATGAACCACCCTCATCCCCGAAGTAAATTTCTGGGTACGTCTCTCTATACTCGCCAGCACATATTATTAAGTCTTTATCTCACTTCAAATGCAAAATGGTGAGTGTTCATGCAGTTTGTTTAACCCAGCCTTTTCCCAATTTATGTGGGGTCGGCGAATGGGGATGGATATATGATGCTTCATTTGGTTTTGGCTGGGGAATACTAGGGTGCCGGATGCCCTTCCCGCCGCACCTCCCCTGAAGCGTGTTTATGAATGACATGGGGGTGAATGATTATGAGTGAATGTTGTAGTGAAATGATAGGTAGGGGAAACGGGAGAACCCAGAGAAAACCTGCCGCGAACACCGCTCCGTCCACCACCTTGGATCGGACCGGGTTTGAACCGGCGTCCCCAGAGGTAGAAGGCGAGTGCGTTAGGCAGTATGCCTCTGGTCGCCCCGGTGAGCGTTCATGCAGCGTCTACTCTAATTGTGGTAGATGATATTATTGTATAGAAACATGTATTAATATCAATAACCCGCATAAAAATATGACCCTATACCGAATTTTAAAAAATTAACTCTATTTTTCACTGGATTTTGTTATTTTAAATATCAATGCGCGTTTGTTTAGACTTCAATTTAACTCTATTTTTCACTGGATTTTGTTATTTTAAATATCAATGCGCGTTTGTTTAGACTTCAATTTAAGTAAAATGATAGGTTGCTACGAAGGTTCAGTCGACTGTAATTACTGCCCCGATTGACGTGTTAGCGGGAGAGCACAAATTAGATGAGCTATTTCTGAAGACAAGTTATAAACTAAAAAATCTTAAATCATTTATTCTAGTACTCAAAATTTTGAAATATAAGAACGGCAATAAAGTCAACACAGTTTGTCTGGTGGAGCTTATTACTTCGAGACAATAAGGGTTGATGTTAATTCGTTTCCATGTCACGAACGGAAAGGGCGTCAGGGAAGTTTATGGAAAGCGTATATGGCTTAGGGGACAGATTTGTTCAATATTGAACGCAGGGATGTGACGAAAGTGTTTCCGACTGTGTTGTATCAAATGAATCAACAGTGAAGAAAATCTGTGCGAATTATATTGGCGAAAGAAAGGATTGAATTTGTATGAATTTTCTGAGAAGTGAGCTCATTGGTCAGTAAAATGTATTGTAAAAACGTCGCAGAATCGAAAGTTAAAGATTTTCTTATTTTTTGATTAGCATGTTGTTAAGTATACCAACATAAATTATATTGTGAAAACTTGAAACATTGACAATCGGACATAAGTTAATGACATTTTGTTACAGTTTTGTGATCTTCACTTGGGGCACAATGTTTTATCAATGTAGTGATCATTAACTTCACTAGACATGTCATTTACCTGCGACTAAGAAAATATGTTTAACTGTTTTTCTTTCTTAGTTATAACATTGTGAGTGCGAGTTTTAATATTCTCAAAATGTCAGAATGTGCCACCCAGAATTTCAGCAGTAGATTTAAATTTATAATTTATAACATTTTTATGATATTTTATTAATGCATTTGTGGCAGGTTACCTGGGTATAGTGTACTTCAGGTGCACTTAATTGTTCTTAAAATAAATTCAGTGACTTGTTGTAGTTCAGAAACTTTGTAGCGACTTAAAAGAGAGAATAAGCACAAAATGAACTCCCACGCGCATTTATTATCTCTTAACGTACTCTCGGGATCAGTCGGAAGCGCACTTGAAGATCCGTGGCAGTTAGGTCACCACCACTCCGATGACATTTCTACGAAATTTCCAATACTACTCTACAAACAAAGTTTGGTCGTCTTGTTTTCTCTGAAACAGTTTTTTAAAATTATTGTTGTATTTGTAAGTGGGAAATGTAGCGTGCTATTGAAGCTTATCTACATAGAGAGATATGAGTTAGGAGTCGGGTGGTAGGGCATTGTTAGCTGGGTTTACCAACAACTTGACCCACGTGGAGGGGTTAATAGGAGAGTAATAGTTACAGGTATTTATACTAGGAGGAGCTGGATAGAGGAAGGAAGGTAGTCACAGCTATATGAACTAGGACATTAATGTGAAAAGCTACAAATTTTCTGGCCCTATTGGGAATCGAACCCGGGATGAGCGACAACACTACCACCTGAGCCACGGGTGGGGCAGTGGAACAGTTTACGTAGCTAACGTGTTCGAAGCAGCCGACAGTTTTGCTTGTGCAAGAGCCTCTCCTCTAGTAGTGCCTGAATTAGTCACAGAGTCTTCGATGCTATTTTTTATTTGTGATTGGGAAATGTAGTTTGCTATTGAAGCTTAACTACATGGAATAATGGGAGGTAGGAGGTGGTTTTACTATCAACTTGACCCACATGGAGACATTAGTAGGAGTAGTTAGCAGTAGTTAAAGTTAGTGATACTAGGAGTAGCAGGAGGTGGATAGAAGAAGGAAGGTTTGCTTTTCAGTAGTCACATCTGTTTATGAACTGGGACATTGAAGTGAAAAGCTACAAATTTTTTCTGGCCCCACCGGGAATTGAACCCGGAGTGTCTAGGTGACGAGCGAGTACGCTAGTCCTTGGGCCACTGGAGGGAGAAATACTATGATATACCATTGGCATACGCAAGTGAGGGCAGACATCTTCGGTCACGTGTTCGATTTAAGTCGCTACCTCCACCCCTAATGAGAACACCACCCGATTCTCTCCGGGGTTAAGCTCTTAGTCAGCAGAAGCTAAACATTGGAAATGTTACCTTTCTTATTTAACGTTTTATTACCATTTTAATATTATTTTTGCAACATAATTACAACAAAATGATGTTAGTTTTTCTCCTACTTTAGGGTTATCATATCCTCTTTAATTTTATTGTAATTAGATTGTATTTGGAGTCGTTTTAATAAAGAAATATTACATTATACTGTCGCTACTTTCGTTTGCGAGTAGCTTAAGTACTCATTCTTAAAGCTCCGTTAAGAAAAGCTGGAATTAGGGTGCATTTATTTCGTTGCTTGTGTTATCGATATTCTCATTTTCTTCTCCGTTTAAAACTCTCTTTATCAACTCAAATTATTTGAAGTAGACTGAAAATTGTTTGAATAATGATATCTCCAACTACGTTCTAATTGCATTCTCTACGGCCAAGTAAAAATTGCGACGGACCGGGACTCGAACCCGGGACATCCTGCTTCTACCGCAGGTGCGCTACAGCTGCATCTTGCGATAGCACACATGCAGGAGGTCTCGAGTTTGAGTCCCTGTTCGTCGCAATTTCACTAGGACGTACAAGATGCGAACTTCCCTCCGCGAGTAGGGCACTCGGAAGTTGTGAATTAAAAACAATGTTCTGTTCACAGACAGCGGCTGCATCGTGCAAGGGGATGCTGGTAAACCTTCGTCAGTATTGGCCGCAGCTGCAGCTGGACGGGTTTCTGAACACGTGGATAATGAAACCTGGCAATCGTTGTCGCGGCAGAGGTATCCAACTGGTTCAACGCTTGGAGCATGTGTTGATGAAAGTGAGCCCCGCGGTGATGAAGGAGAGCCGCTACGTTGTGCAGAAGTACATAGGTACGACGTCTTTTTTAATTAATTCCTTACTATTATTACCAGAACTCCATTTTCATTTCTAATAAATTTAATAACAACTACCAAATATAAAAGAACTAGCACCAATTTGGACTGAACTTACGAAACATCGGGGCTGCGATAACAATGGTTTGAAATGTAATATAGGATTTTTCCACTTTATTTACATGTCACGTGCTTCCCTGTCCCCTTTCCTCCGGATGACAGGGATGTTTTATCCGCTCAGATCTTGTTGTCATATTTCATCTGTGTATCAAGATAGGTTTAAAAATAGCCAGATATTCCAACTTATGGTGGGATACATAAATACAACCTACCAACTCCCATTGGGGTGGATTTTTCTCAAATCTATTCTTCATAAGAGGACCCTACCTGCCAAAGTTCAAGTTCGTAGGTTTTATACTTTCTGAGATTTCGTGATAGAATTATCTCGTAGAGCTTAGAAATTCCTGCGAATGATGTATGGAGTAGTGACAATGTATAGTGACAGGCAAATAATTACGGAAATTGTTGAGGATGAATCATCCTAAAGAAGATTTCCCAGAGTTTAATGTTTAATAGAGCTATTGAATCAAAATTAGTATATTAGGTCCAAACTCATTTTTAATTTTTTTAATACTTTTCCTATATACATGAACACAGGCTGCTCACAGACAAGCTTAGGTAATAATATATTTTAAGATATGTTTTGAGTGGAAGGAATATGACACAATTAACTAACCAATTAACTAACATGTCTAAAAAATACAGTTCTACAATGAAGGAGTCCTCCAAGTATTATACCTAACGTACTGCGCTATTCTCCTATATTCCGACGCCATTTGCTCCATAGAATTAATTCAATCCTATAACACCTATGTGTTCTTGAATCACTAATTTCATTCCTTATGATATTCAGTCAGATGAGAATGGCAACGAGCCGGGAATCAAACCCCAAACTTTGGGTGTGTTAACCACTACACCACCCGTTCGCTTTCCACACTAGTACACCATTTCCATCCACGCCTATACCCCGGAAGACCTGAGACACATTCCATACAGGAAAATAGGTGGCACACTACGCTGTGTTTGCTTAAGGCGTCAGAGCGATTAGGCTTAAGAACCCCCTAAAAATGTTTTAAATGATGGTTTGAACCATTCTCTATCCAATGGCGATGCATTTTGATACCCTTACGGCGCAAAATTTTGAATTATTTCACTTTATACTCCAATGGGCTTATACGGAGAAACTGGTTTATGTTTTTTTTTATGTTCTGACAAAAGTACCAGCTTACCATAGAGAAAAAAAACATACTAAAACATAGCAAATGGAAATAGGAACGCAATGACGTTAAGACTTTCGTACCTTACGGAACATTTACAAAAATAATTCACCAAAAACTGTAGAATGTACTGTTCTGACGGAAATGGCAGCCGCATCACATGACTGAAGACAATGCGACCCTTGTCAAAGAGAGAGACAAATGACAGTCTAAATTAATTATCGAGTTTTAAAATCACAAAATAATTGTTCTCATTCAATATTTAAAAAATCAGTAGAATGAATTATGAATTAATAAGAACGACTTTGGTGAATATTTCCAAGTTTCGTGAATAGTTACCCACTTGACTTCAGTCAACGCGATGCACAGAATACCTTAAGTACCGGTTTCACACGTACCTACGTGTTATGGTGGATTACGCATATATTTCTCGATTCCTTATCTTTTCACTTGGGTTATTCTTGAGTTCACTATATTTGTCTCATGAAGTTCTCCCCTCGAGAAACTAGACGCCCTCTGGTTTCAATATCTGAGGCTCCGATACGATCTGTCGACGCGCCCTTGCCACGTGCGTGAGAGATAGAATTCTCGCTAACTCAATGGAGAACCCTCACGGTCCGGATTTATCGAGAAATCATATTGTTTTTACGCCTACAACCAGAAATTAATCTAGGGCTGCGTTCAGGTCTCTGAGGGATCGTCTACGTCCTCTCACGCACCGTTCTGGCTTTCTTCGCATCGAAACGAAACGTTGTGTCGGTATTGTCGGAATGATATTTTATTTCTAACTTACGCAACCTCGGCACGGTCTTCTACATTATCTCTGTGGCCGGGGTTTTCTTGGGTTTTCCTCCGGGTAGTGGCAGATTTTCCACAGGCGAGAATGTCATTTAATACTTATGTAATTATTAATCTCGAATTTTGACTGCACATCATATCTACGGTTCATTTTGGAATAATAAACGGATTACAGCATGTAATAAAAAAATTATAAGTTTTAAATCCACCTTCGGACCCTNATATCTACGGTTCATTTTGGAATAATAAACGGATTACAGCATGTAATAAAAAAATTAGAAGTTTTAAATCCACCTCGGACCCTTGTTCGGAATTGATGGGATGGTCCCTCGCTTGCTTCTGGAGAGTAAATTAGTTTATTGTCCTCCACGTGGTCATACGCAGTTTGTATTACTTTTTTTACAATAAATTTATCATACTATCAGGTTTTCATGAATGAAGAATCAAATATAACGTCATTACTACTGATTGTATGACACTGTATTACATACATACATACAAGAGCGGATTGGTTGCCACAGTTGGTTGAAGTGAAGTAGATGGTGTCTGTGAGATTTCTAGTTGAGATGATTTAGGTTGTGAGGATTTTTCTGTTGGTAAGGCCCTTCTTCTCTTAATTGGTCGAATTATTGGTGTTTGCGTCTCACTTGACTGATGTATCCTACTCTTGTCGAGTATACGATATTACATACATTATGAACCTATATAAACTCCCTCCCCCTCTCCCGTTCTCTCACGCACCTCAAGACAAGTAACCTAACGTCGCCGCGACTGCCCATTTTACTTTCTACGAACTTACCAGGAGAGACCCCTCAAAGAATCAATGTTTGAGTCACTCCCTGTCAGATAAAAGAGAGAGAAAATGGGATAGGCCGGTTAATCCGAGGGCGGTTAAGAGGGTCCTACTGTAAGTTCATTCCAGTTTTGTGTCCTGAAAATCAAGTTGTCTGGAAGCGAATGTCAGTTGATAATGAATATTTTTTAATATCCCAATGTGTTTATTTTCAGAACGCCCTCTCCTCATCCACGATACCAAGTTCGACGTTCGACAGTGGTTCCTGGTGACGTCTACACACCCGTTGACCGTGTGGATGTACAGGTGCGTAGCTCCGCGCCGCTGTGACATCTTTCTCGAAAGGAAAGCAATCACAAACACGCAATATTGCGTTTCCATGGAGACTGTGCCACGCACTGCGACCGCCGCCGCTTCCAACAAGCTGTATGTCATCTTCGCTGAAACACTTTCAGTGTTGCCAACCAGCGTGCAATAAATTTTCTTTCTCTATACGGACTGAAATAGAGGGAACAGATATGGCGTCGTATCGAGATTTTTTCCCCACAACGTAAAGAAGGCGTCGTCACTTTAATGATCATCTGAAATTATCCAGTTCACTATATAAAAAGCACATGCTCGTATGTGTCTGTACCAGTTGGTAGCCATATTACAGTTCTTAAATATTTTTATTTTAATTCTTGGAAGAATGTGTCAGATTCAAACATTATCTATATTTAAAGTTTAATGTTTTCGCTTTATAAGGAAATAACCCGAAGTTGATTACCCTTTAAGTTTGAACAAAAAAACAAAACCTTATTTTGATATATTAGAAGTATTAGTTTATGATCTTGTTCACATATCTTCTTCTTCGTCTTCTTCTCTTTTATCTTTCAACTCTCATCTCTATGACATCAACCGTAAATTTTACCATATTGTCTGGTCTACGTATTTGAAAGTTAATATCAATCTGGTGACAAAGATTCTTCTATGTCTATTTTTAAATCATTCTTACGAGTATTTTATAATGTTTTCTCGCTACTCCGTCACATCTTAAATTCACGTGTACGTTTTTACTCAATAGAAAAGAATAGTTGCATTCATTGCGTGTGAGACGTAATTCATCTTCTGTCTCCGTCTTCCAGCAACATTCACAGACACGTAGTTTTTTTTATGAAAATTTGTTTTTCCCCGAACACGTTCAAAGGAAGTGATCTTTTATTATTTCATCTTCGTGCGACACATTTCGCTAATGTAATAATTCACATTCATGTATCGAACAAGTTTGTGTTGAAGCGTTAATTCAATGCAAATCAGTCGAAGCCCTAACATCATTCCGTCAGAGTAAACATTTTCCCATACTAACATTTCATGAATCCGACCTCAGAATGTCATTCCTGAGCATGTCTTCAGAGGCAGTGACATGGAAAAATCGTAAAAGGTTCCGGTGGCAAACCCGTAAGCATAATTACGATCAGTAACATACCTACACGTAATGAGATCTGGAGCGGAGTTCTGTTTGCAGCCGCTCCCCCCTCCATTTTCAAGTACATGCACGTTTTAGATTGGTAAAAAAAATTGGAAAATTAAATTTTGAATATACTCAATATTGTATATTAATTAATATATTTGAGGTGTATATAATAAGTCAGGCTATTATTTTTTGTTATAATTTTTTTTAGAGATTTTTAAGTTAAAATTTACNTTTGAATATACTCAATATTGTATATTAATTAATATATTTGAGGTGTATATAATAAGTCAGGCTATTATTTTTTGTTATAATTTTTTTTTAGAGATTTTTAAGTTAAAATTTAGAAATTTACCGACTAGGTTCGCTACCTACTACACATTCTGCGTGTTTGTTTAGTGAAAATTCAACTCTGTTCCCCAGACTTTTGGGATATATTTAGACAACACAACGCAGTTAAGCGAAAGTGAGTATACTTTACCCTAAGGAGAGTAATACTGAGCTTCTAACCTGTACGAACCTGAAACACGTACACTAGGATCCTCGGGATCTTGGCGCTATGCCACTCTACAATCCAAAGTTCGAATGGTCGATTTTCGTGGAGAAGTTGTTGAGAATCTCGTTCACTCCGCGCGCATACGGAGGCATTCCCACGCCCGTCGCTCGCCTCGCCACAGACTCTGCGTGATCCGGGAATGGGGGTTCGCGTCTGCTTTCGCCCGCATCCAGACATTATGTTTGTTTCTGGTCGCAGCAAATGCTGTGGTGCTTCTTTTCCAACTCCCAGTATTCCTCCCAGATTGACATATGTATTGTAAAAAAAAGACGGAATTTTCCCCGAACTGAAGTCGTGCAATACGTGGGAATCAAGTGCATCACTACTATCAATTTTTTAAATTATAGACCCCTGAAATCAAATAGCTGTCGAGCGAACAATAAAAATCGCGAAAAAAAAACAGTTACCACTAATGAACTTGTAATTTTGTTTTGCATATACACGAGTGGAAAATACACGAATAATTATTAATTTTTTTAAACCTGAAATGTTTCAAAAAGCGTGATGTTCTTACGATTTTGGCCGATACGTCGACTTTATTATTTTGTATAAAATAAACTGAATGACAAAAAATTCTTATTCGGCGAATGATTACTATTGTGTTTGTGACGTTGTTTATTAATTTCAAGCTTATACTCGAAAAATATGATGAGTTATTAATTTTTTTCGAAAACGTTTTCAAAAACTACCGAACACTTTATTAAGGAACAAAATCTGTACGTCACACTCGAAGAATGCCATCATCACATTACAATTAAATTAAACATTTAAAACTATTTACGCAGCCTCCAGCGAGTGATAAATGTATCATTGTATGAACATATCATTATATCCGGTCTTCAAGAATAGTATTTCATTCAAAAATGTATCACATATTTCTTAAATATTTAAATGACTTGTCTTAATCCACTATTCCCATGTAATAGTTAGTACTGGGTCAGTGCGTAGACTTACGAATGAAGTAGACCTAGCTATCTCTGATCTGGGCTGTCCGTGATGACATGAGACAGAAGATACTCTTTGGTATCGCCCTCTGTCCCGCACACCCACATAAAGGAGGGAAGGTATTGTGCGCAACAGTCAACAGGGAGAATCGAGTTCCCTCACACAAATCGAAATCCCAAACTTCATATATCCTTCCGGACAACCGGTACATAAGGTCACTGGGACTATTTCATATTGGGTTTTTGGTCTGTATCATATTGGTATAGCCCGGGGGTTTCTCCTGTTTTCCTTCGGGTAGAGGCGGATTTCTTATACAGGTTCTCTAGGCTTTGTCTAGGGGCGAGTTTATTGAAACAAGAAATCGTGAATTTGGTGTTATTTCAATTCTTCTGATTTGTAAACAATATATTCAGAATAATATATAGTTCGATAGAAATGTTCAGGTAAAATAATTTTTTTGTGTTAGAATATTAACATATTTGTAATTTATTACTATTATAACTCGTAGTTAACTTTTTATCTTATCTACGAATTTTTACTGAAATTTTTGAATCCGTCTCTGCCTTAGGACCCTTGATCGGAATTGATGGGATGGTCTTTTGCTTGCTTCCGGAGAGTAAATTGGTTTATTGTCCTCCGCGTGGTCATACGCAGTTTGTACTGCTTTTATGACAATAAATTTATTTTATTTTTATTGAAGTGTCTATTATCCGCTTGTCGTATGTCTACAGGGACAGCTACATCCGCTTCTGTTCTCGACCATTCTCCCTGAAGAATCTGCACGAGTCAGTTCACCTGTGCAACAATGCTGTGCAGTGCCGGTACAAGAACGCCAAGCGAGATCCTTCGCTACCTGACGAGAACATGTGGGACAATCACACGTTCAAGACTTACCTGCGGTTTGTCCACAGCGTACTCTCCCCTCTAGTACTGTTCAGGCTACAAGTTGCATGTAAACGATATCTTTTAAGCCGATTTTCAAAATCAGAAAGTTGACTAACGCTTTCGTGTGATCTGTTTTTTCTTTTTGAATCTACTTCATGCAGATGTGATCACAAAATGTTGAACAAACGAAGAAAAGTACTTGTTACATTTTTTGGTTTTTCTTTGTAGTATTTGTAAATGGAAAGTGTAGCGTGCTATTGAAACTTATCTACGTGCGGTGATAGAAGATAGGAGTTGGGAGGAAGGGGCTATTCTTAGTAGCTGGGTTTACTAACAACTTGGCCTATGTGGAGGTGTTAGTAGGAGCAGTTAGTAATAGTAAGAGTTAGTGATGTTAGGAGGAGTAGGAAGAGGATAGAAGGAGGGGGTTCACTAGTCACAGATACATATTGAACTGAAGGGCAGTGAAGTAAAAAAAGCTATAATTTTTTTTCTGGCTTCGCCGGGCATTGAACCCGGAATGAGTCGATGGCAGTATGCTAGTCCCTGAGCCACCGGACAGGCTTTTTAATCGTTTCTTTGTTTTTAAGATAACCAGGCACAGTTTATCACTAGAAAGTGAGAGAAATACTTGTTATGGATAATTAAGTACACCATAATGATTACATTGTTAATTACAATAGATTCAGACTGCTAGCACTCATTTAGATCGAGATCTACATTTCTTCATTTCCTTTGTATTCCTTACGAAACATAGCAGGAACTGAAACTATCGGAGTATATTATTACTCAATGATCAAATATACGCCCAAGAATCCCTTAACTATGAACATAATATTTCTGTTATAAACTTAGGCTTCCGCGGCCGGAGTCAGTGTGAACTTGTCTGTCCGGGACAAACCGCGTCTTAGTAGATACAACTACCAACGTTTCGTAATCTGTTTACTACTGTCGCACAGCGACTTACGTCTGTACGACTCTGACATCGCCCCGAAGAAGGCCACAGCACGATGGCCGAAACGTTGGTAGTTGTATCTACTAAGACGCGGTTTGTCCCGGACAGACAAGTTCATATAATATTTCTGCTTTGGAAATGTTTTTAAAATATTCAAAATTTTGGATAATTCACAATTTCATTCGTTGCGTAACTAAGTTTTGTGACTCGAATCCTATAATAATCTACTCATATTGCGAGTAATTTTTCGTTTTTCCGTCCTACTTTTTTCATTTTGTTGAAATTTTTTTGAAAAAAAAAAAAAATTATTCGAATATTTGATTATCCGGACCGGCGGTCCGGTCCCTATTGGTCCGGATAATCGGAGTTCCACTGTATTTCAAGCACCCTTATCCTCTAGAACACGAAATGGGTCTCACGCAAACTCCATCCTTCATCAAACATCTCTGTTCCCTGACAGATCGATCGGCCACGCAGACGCTTGGGACAAGATAATCTACTCTGGCATGCGTGAGAGTCTGATCGGAGCATTGCTAGCGTCGCAGGACAGCATGGCGAAACGGAAGAACTCTTTCGAGGTGTTCGGCGCCGACTTCATGGTGACGGAGGACTTCCTGCCGTGGCTCATCGAGATCAACGCGTGTCCTTGCATGGCGCCCACCACCAGCGTGACGGCGCGGCTGTGCGCGCAATGTCTCGAGGACGTCATCAAGGGTAGGAGAGCGGGTCTCATTTCCTGTTAACAAGGTGGGACCAGCAATCCAAATTAGTCAAATCACTCAGATGCATAATTGTTTTCTTTATTACTATTCTAATTGTTTTAAACACAACAATATGAATTATTACGAAGAAAAAACATGATTTAATTTGTATCTATCAGTTAATAATATAGTACAAATAATACTCAAGAACTCGCATGAGTCTTTTAAAATACAGAAGAGCAAAATGTAACAACATGGCGGCTGAGTGCAACGATTTAACCATTTCGTGATTATGCATCTCACCTCAGAGAAAGT
>NNCF01125799.1:127748-143281 GCA_002313205.1 Laupala kohalensis | reverse complement strand
GGATAATTTACTACAAATCAAAGTAACCTTCCATCACTTTCGTGATCTAAAAGTTGGTCATTTTTAGAAAATAAGTGTTTTCTTTTTTTTCTTTTTTCATGAGACGCAATGTAATAAACCATAATTTATAATTTCTACCATTTCATTTAAGTGGCCGCTGCGGTATATTTTTAAAGTTGAAATCGCAATAAACACATGTTACTTCGTTCGTTTATGCCCATTTCAGATATTTTTGTGATTAATGTTGTACTATCGTAGGTAGAATTAAATCACTAGAAATTTTCAGAAATTTTGAATGCGCCTCTGCCTTACGGCCCTTGATCAGAATTGATGGGATGGTCCCCGGCTTCCTTCCGGAGAGTAAATTAGTTTATTGTCCTCCACGTGGCCACACGCAGTTTGTAGCTGCTTAAAAAAATAAATTTATTTATTTATAAAATATCTGAAATCGACAGAAATAAACAGAACAGCACGCACTTATTGTGATTTCAACTTAAAAACATTCCTCAGCAGCCATTTAATGGGATAATTGGTGTTATACATTTTGTTTTATGGAGAAGACACTATTTCCAAAATAAGACCACCTTTTAAATCACGAAAGTGACAGAAAATTACTTTGATTTGTGGTAAATTTTTCGTAGTATTTTTCACATCACTTTTATCTATAGGTCACCGGACATTACAAGATGTTTCACTTTTTCCAACGAGGTGAGACGAGGCATAAATCACGAAGCCGTCGTGCTCGGCCGTCATGTTTGTACTTAGTTGCATTTCAAACGAGTTCCTCAATATTGTTTACAGTATGCTATTAACTAATAGATAGTAATTCAATGATGCTTTTTCATCATTATAATTCATAATATTGTGTTATGAAACAATAAAAATAACAATATAGAAAACAATTACATTGTCTCAGTGATTTGACTAGCTCAGTGAGTGCTTCTCTCTAAATGGTAAAATGTTTCTGATTGATGGTGATAACTATACTTATCAACGTCGTTATTCTCATTGACTGATTCATCCTCGGACATAAATAAAAACATTCAAATTGCAAACTTGAAATTTTGCGAGGATCTTGTTTTTGTATTGCAAATGCTTCCAAGAATGTCTTTTTAATTTGTTTAAGGAGAGGAATGGAATTTCCGAATTTTCACTATACGCGTTACGAACTGACTGAGATGTTACCACGGCTTTTACTTTTCAAATATCTGTAACTTTCTCTCCGGATTTTTCATAATACAACTTTTAAATGGATGAAAAAAAGTAATATTTTTCATGTTTTTGTCGTCAATGCTTTTATCCCCGATTTGTAATTTATTTTGAAGTGGCGGAAGTAAGAAGATAAAATATTCAGGTATACTAACAAGTGTTTAAGGTATCACATTTGTAGAAAAACACAAAATCCAAGTGAAGATACAAATATACGCAAATCTTTTCGAAATTTCTGAGAAGTTTTGTTTGTAAAACGATCCAGAATTCATATTTTTATTCAAACTGTTTCTCTTTTACCGGACGTATCTCATACAACAACGAAAATCGAGACACGTCCCGCTGATATTTTCAAAGTAACACACTGTAAAAGTCATGCTAGTGTTAAGAGATTATTGTTTTAAAAAGATGTTAAGAGAACTCCAATATTCAGTAAATATTGTCGAGCAGACATGTATACATGATTTATATGTCATTCATCTAACACAGTGGATAGTCATGATGTTGATCTTGACCAATATATATTATATAACGGAACGATATATTCGAGGATAGGACATCAATAAAAGATTCTTTTTACGACGCCAACGTTTCGGCTTTTTATTTTGCCTTCATCAGGGCTGCAAAGAACATACACAATTTACATTATTTCTAGTACAACTTTGAAACACATTATTAACAGAAACAATATATCAGTGATTACTCACTACCTAACTATGAAATAACTGTTACAAAAACGTACCCAAAAAGTCTTATTATAATGCAAAACAACATACCTGTATGATATGGAATCACATCACGATCAATTACCACCAGCCATAACGTATAAATACATCTCTACAACCTTCCTGGTGTAGGTCAAAAACAAAAATAAAAATGGCAATTCATAAGTTGTCATGGTGAAACAACCCTACCACTGCTGCCCACCCATTTGTCATTAATATTTTTGTACATGTTACTTAAATTGCCAGTATCGGCTTGTATGTTACAAGTTATATTACTTAACTTAGTGATGTGAACCATTTCTCTCTCTATTAACTTCACTCTAATAACTGTGGATAGTAATTAATAACACGACTGAACTTCGTGCACATTTTCTTCCGTTTCTACGACTAACGCTTCATAGACCCGACCTGTTTAAGTAAATTTCATAATAAAAATTTTACAACATAAAAATATCTATGAAAGTTAAACAATATTAAACACGTTAAGATAGGTTTTAAAAGAAGAGTCCGTTGGATACAAGTGACGCGCCACAGGAAATTGCACCTACACATATCCGTCACTATGCAACACTCACTACAGCAAAGTTGTACAGGGAAACCTACGCAATTTCGTAAGGATGAAACATTCGTGAAGCGAAATGTGAAGTCAAGTGTCATTCAACACAACAGGTAGATTAGTTTTTCATGGTTATAAACACATTATTTTCTTAAAATAAGCCACTTTTGAATTGAAGTGATTTTTTGAACACTCCATTCATATATTGGAAGAAGAATTACTTATACTCTTTATTTTTGGTAGCTTCGTATTATAGTAAGGACTTCAATTATTATGCGATCTATTTGTCTATATTCGCTTAGTAGTCGTTTAACTTAATATCTTATTTAATAATTCTTTATAAAAAAAATTAATTATCGTAATTACAGGAAAGTTTTGAGATTGAAACTAATAGATGTACAACTGCGTTGCGTCAAGAAATGAACACCATATTATACGGAAAAGTACATTATATACAAAACATTTCATTAGTTAATCGTTATTGGGTTCTGTTATATAAATAAAAGTTAAAAACAACACGATACTACTACTAAGAATGGAAATTAATTAACAATTATTTTAAGTGTAAAAATTATACATGTTAAGTACCACAACTTTGTTTAAAAACTTAACACCCCATTTTTGTGAGTATTGATGATGGATTTGCACGAATATGTGACCCGTCACCAGTGACTGCTGCAAACTTACGACCTGTTTAGGGACGATTACATTTTCAAATTACGTCTCGAATCTTTGTGTATTGAGAACGCACAAAAATGTATCGTAATCGTCCACAAGAAATCCGCGAGTTATCATTTATTTAACTAATATTCATTGTGTAAGAACCGTGCCCTGCATTTGTCGATTCAGAATGAGAAATAAATGGAACAACATCTTTCATCAGTGATATAAACTTCGAATTCACTTTATATCATTATCCAATAATACAAGTGACGCTGTTCTGAGCGACTGACTCACTCATTTATCAACGTAGAGAAAATAAAGCAGATACGTTGGAAATGCGAACTTATTAGATGCAGTGGATTTCACTTTTATATTGTGTAGGCTCACAAAGTAAGAATTTTATAAAATTCTGATTTCAAAAGGAAAAAATTAGGGGAATATTAATTTTTCAGATTTTTGTTATTTTCACTATTTTAGGAATTAATTGAGAAGAACACGTTTTTTGCAGTTTTCAATACAGAATGATCCCGAATTCATGGTACAAACTTTAAGGTTTGGTACAGGACACAATCATTCACCGTGGGTGCAAATGACGCGGTGAAGCGCAAACACAAGAAATCCATGATCTCCTTGATCGAAAACCCGTAGTTTCTGCCCGTGTTCGTGAAATACCTGGCATCTTTAAATGTGTAAATGCGCCAATCACTTCACAGTCGGTCCAGCATGTATCAGTATTGGTGGACTGGACAATTTAGAACAGTTATCGTAAGCATTGCACTTGTCAATAAACACTTTGTCTTTTCTTTTCATCTCTTATTTCTTGTGTTTGCACGTCACCGCGTCACGTGCGTCCGTTCAATATTCCTATACAGTAAATGATTGTTACAGTGCCCAGCACCAGCCATAAAAGTTTGTACCACGAATTCGGGATTCTTTTAATTTCTTATTTGAATCGGTGCAAAGGAGTAGAACTATTTTGAGGTATTTGTCGTTTCTCTTGCAGTGGTGATCGACCGGCGATACAATCGCCACGCGCCTACGGGCATGTTCGAGCTGGTGTACAAGCAGAACATTCCCCCTCCGCCTCCGTACCTGGGCATGGCGTTGGCAGTGCGCGGGCGCAACATCAACCGCTTCAGCAACACGCCCGCTGGGAACAGAGGCGCTGCGCCCCTCAAGATGCGCCACAGTATTCCTGCAGGCGCCAAGGACAAGATGCATGTCACCAAGAAGGGCCACCATAAACAGGTGGGTTACATTTTTTTATTGTTGTATTTGTAAATTGGAAATGTAGCGTGCTATTGAAGCTTATCTACATGGAGTGATAGGAGGTAAAAGGGTAGAATGGTATTAGTATAGGTGGTCCGCTTAACTGAATTTACCAACAACTTGGCCTACGTGGAGGGGTTAGTAATAGTTATTGATACTAGGAGGAGCTGGATAGAGAAAGGAGGGTTTGCTTTTCAGTAGTCACAGCTATATGAACTGGGACATTCACGTGAAAAGCTACAAATTTCCTGTCCCCATCGGGAATCGAATCCGGGATGGCTTGGTGATGAGCGACAACACTACCATGTGGGGATGGGTTACATTCTAACATATGTCAATGCATACGAAACAGTCCGGAGATGGTCGCTCGACCATGTTTCAAACAATCCATATTTTCCCCGTTCCTCCCCTTATCATTCGGGAGTTAAAAGTGAGGAAAAAAATCTGCAGCGTGCCCCACTCAACTTTCCAATTACAATTCATAACAGTTTCAAAATATGTTTCACTTCATTACATAGTCAACTCGTAAACAACATAATTACATATTCAAGTATACATTGCATGAATTATCTTCCGCCTTTAACTCTTTGCAACAGCTTACTAGACATTTTAAAAAAGCGCCTCCTTTTTTGCTTATTAAATTTCTCGAAAGCGATGCGACGTATGGGAAAGCGATTTAGTAATCTGTTCGCAGTATAAACTGACCAACCAAAATTTTTATCCTCCTGCGTATTTTCGCATTCGTTAGCATAAACTATTTCTAAACAAAACGTTTCATTGTATAAACCTAGTCAAGTGTATATTTCAACTATTAACTTAAGTTCTATAAGAAAATTTCACTTTTTACGAATCTTCTCTGAGAGCTGCATACACCACTTTATATTTTTTTGTGGCTACAGGCACATATTAGGAGCATTATTCAAATATAATATCAATTTTCTCACTTTTATCCTTTATTTTTCATGTTTTCAATGAATATTTTCAAATTTTGTCATGTTTAGGCTTTAATATCTCCGATGGAACTGGTAGTAAAATTCTAAAATGGATTTTATATGAGGTTTATGAAAACCAGAACCCAATCTTGTATACTGAGCTAATAATTAATTACACCACCCTAAATATGAAGAAAATCACGATTAATAGGAAAATCTATTTCTCATACTTCACGGTTTTATGGTTTGGATTTATACAAATATTATATACTATATTATTTTGTATTATTTTAATACATATTAATTTTCACAATACTATAGTTCTTTAACTTCTTTGGGCTTTTAATTCTCATCTAAAATTTCCTCGCTTGACTCAAAGGAAAATGTTTCTTACGATTACACGTGTTGAGTAACCATTCATTGTGATCGAGTAAACTCAATTTATTGCACCTTACGGCTGAATACTAATGAATAAGATTATTATTGAACCGCTGATTAACCTTGCAATTGTTTCCTTCACTTTCAGAACGGCAAGCAAAGCTCCAAAAGTAGTTCCTACATCGGTCCCATCATCGTAGACCTCATTGAAGACCTGGCTCGCCATTTGGATAAGACCAAATGCAAAAAGATACGCATCTTCAGCGAAAAGGACATGCAGTCCGCCGCTGCCAAGTTGGTGCGTTCTGTGGAGACGGACCGACAGAAAATCGGCGACATGAAAGGATTGCCGACGTCCAACAATGGCCCGAAGCCTATATCGCGCCCCGTCTCCAAACAAGCGTCTCGACCAGTCTCCAAGGCGACGTCGGGCCATTCGACACCCGTGCACGAATCACGCGGCGGGGGCGGCGCGAACTTCAACGCCCCCAAGCCGTCGACCGCAGAGCGCAAAGGTTCCGGCACCGCCAGGTCCCAGCAGCAGGCGCAGACTTCCCAGAAGACGCAGACCATAAGCAAACCCAACTCCGCCATCAAACCCTTCGTCACGGAGAAACTGCCGGCCGTCGACAAGTCCAAGAGATCGGAGGGACGCAGTTCGGAGAGAGATCGATCTTCGGAACACGGTGGAGACGACGAAAAGTCTCGCGCCAGAGACACGCGCACGGCGGCTGGAGACAGCGCGTCTACGATCGGGCGCCAGCGTGAGAGGACGAGTTTGTCTCCCGACAGCACGGCTACGTGCCTCGCTGTAGCCAGTGCGAACGTTCCCACTCTCGTCAACATCGCGACGTCCCCTCCCGCCCCCGTCGCCGGCGGCCCGCCTTCCACCACCGCGGGGGAGAAAGGACGAGGCAAGGGCACGTCGGCGTCTCCCGCGCGCTCCAAGAATACGGATTCCGGAGCGAACTCGGAGCGAGAGAAAGTGAAGGAGAAACGCAAGAAGAGTGAGAAGGGCGAGAAGAAGGCGAAGGAAGAAAGCAAAAAGGTGAGAAATGTCAGAGAAGTGGAATCGGGATACGGAGACACTGAGACTGTAGAGTCAGATACAGGGGAAAGGAAGGACTCGGGGTTGGATGGAACTGGGGAACCCACGCGCGATTTGTTAGCCGAGTGGCACGAACACCTCTCGCGACCGTCGCCACCGTCGCCCGGCGCATGGGGCGATGCACCTTCGGACGCGGGTGGCGGCGGCGGCGGCGGCGAGTGTAGTCCAACGCTCAGTGACTTGTTGCGACGCCTCCCCCGAGCGTCTAATCGCATCTTTTTGCCCCCCTCTCACGCAGTCCCCACGCCGACGCCGCCACCGCCGCACCAAAGCCAAGGCTTGAGATGCATCGACCTGCAATTGAGGCCCGTGCCGTCTCCCTCCTCCACCGCCTTCGACTTCGCGCCCCCCGTGCGCCTCCAACGCGCTGCCCTCGCCGTGGAGCGCGCGGCCGCTCTCGCCGCCGCCGCCGCCTCCGCGGGTGACGCCGGAGCGCCCTTGCCACGCCTGCGTTCGCGCGTCGCCCCACGTCGGCTGTTCCCGCTGGCGACAGCGATGCCCGACGCGCCCGCCCCACTGGCGACGCAGCGCTGTCCCGCGTCCCCTGCCCCTTGTTTCACTTCGCGTGCGGGCGAGAAGGTAATGCTGCCTCTGGGCGGCGCGCTGCGATTCACCCCCGCTGCGCTCACAGACGCCGCCTTGGGCGACGGCGGCCTGTCGTGAGGCGGGGCGGCGGCGGAGACCAACGAGCGGCTCCGCTGACGCAGGTTGCACGGCTCTTGCACTCCTCACAGCACCGTCGAAATCCGTGTTAAACGTTGTGAGCTTAAGTAGATGTCGAAGCACAGATACAGATAATTTATTTTTTAATTGCTGCGGAAACGTATATTTTTAGAAGAACTTAGAGGTTTTAAGATGCCGAAGTTTGTGTTGATTGCAAAGCACAGCAATTTAAAAACCGAAAGTTAGCTATTGTGATTTCCTTTTATGGTTGACACGCTCCTAGATATGTTCTACGCGATTGTAATTGACTGCACTTTCTCGAAAGATACGTGCTTTTCCCATTTATAATTTATTGAACTTGCGTCTTATTCAACCTCTATATTGTGTTCAAATATGATGGAGAATTTGTTCGCGCTGATGGCAAGTCGAATTCCTTCGGAGAGTACTAAATTGGTACTTACAGAATGTTAACAGACAATCGCCGTGTGGAACATTAAGACCTTACACGTAATTGTACATTCTTTTCTCCATCTTGAGTCAAGCATTTGTATCGTTCTGAAGCCATTGGAACATATTCGTTGTTGCGATGTATTGAGCCTCAGCAACGTTCTTTAACCACATTGCATGAGTCGTTATTTTTCAAATATTTATTACTTAGACGTTTTAATAAGAGAAACCATGTTCTTAGCCTCTGTTACCCTTAGCTTGTACCAAAATGACTTTTCCATCTTTAATGATGATAAAAAAATGGGAAATCACAAAAAAGCTCATATATTGTATTTGTTGAGAAAAATGTATACTTTGTTACAGGTAAACTAATTAAAGGAATTAAAAATAATAGTGTTCTAATCATTTTGAAACTAAAAACTAGTATACAGTATATTAATATTAATAAAAAATCATCAAATATAATGCATTATTTTAAAATATAAAATTAAATCTATTCTTAACTGTCACAGGTATCAATAAAGAATAATTTATGTATTGGAAGTTTAAAGAAATTAGTTTAATGTATCAACAATTCAACTTGAAAATTTATGGAGCTCAAAGATATCTCGAAAAGTAAACTGTTTAAAAAGTTTATTAAAACTCAGGTCACCTGAGAGAACTTAGGGGTTCCTTGCCTTCCCATTCTCTGGCACATTCATCCCTTCCCACCAATTAATGGGCCATATGATAATGCAAATATTTCAATACTTTTTTTAAAACAATTAGTAGACCCATCATAGTTAGAAACTCATTAAAAAAATCTTAAAATTCTTAATGAATAGATTTATTAAAGAATATTCAGTAATATAATATTTTATGTAGCACACTGAGAAATATAAACTTTCCTCTTTTATTTAAGTTTTCAACTATGGACAATAATTTATCAACACTTATTTATCCTTGTGTCAGTCCTCCAAGTAAAAAAAAAAGACAAATAAGTGATGTTTTCTGCTGTAAACTTTTAATTTTTATTAATTTGGACTTTCAAAATGTTAGTTGTGTATCGAAGGTTCCCCTACATGTCCCATTTCTCAGGACCTAGGGCCCTATCTTGATGGCATACTTGAGACTTTTTTTGTTGTAGTTTTATTGCCAACAAGATTAGTGAGCTCAATTTTGGTGTGTTAATTAAATTATTAAATATTTGTTACTAACTTCTAATTTCCCTTATGCAAATAAAATGTTTATAAAAAAACACATTTATAATTCCCAATATTGTAGATAGAAGAAAGTTTTTAGTTATTTTAAACTGATTTCTGTTCTTTGGGTAAAAAATACTTCAAATAAATTGCACAATATTCATTTAATTCACTTTAGGTTTCAAAAATGAATCCCAATACTGATGACCAAAAGCTATTTTCAATTCTATATCATATATACTTTAGTTTTTGTGTAACTCCTCTGAAAATATGTGACTTTGAAGAGTTAATTAATAAGTTTTCAATTGAAGATACAGTTCCATCACAATCTTTCATCTGAATTCTAAACAATAAACAACGATTTGTCTTAACTTTTCGCTCACCTTGTGTTAATCTTCTCCTTCTGACACCTCACTTCCATCATAAAAATGAGGTGATTTTGGTACTAAATTATACCACATGTATTTCACATCAGATAAAATACTCTATACATCACACTTTATTAATAGTTTCAATAAGATTATTCAAAATATTTGCCATAATGGAATTTTTGAAGATGAAGAATATTCTTATAAAGAATAAATATTGATGATACTCATGGTGAACTTTTCTTTCCATTCTTCTTTATTGATGCCAATGACTTAAAAAAGAGTAAGTTGGAATTATTTCTCCGGCACTCTCAACACACATATTTTTTAAGTATGTCCATATGGTATTGACTGATGTAACAAGCTCATTATGTAAGTAAGTCCTCCATTCTTAAAAGAGCAAATTCTTCTGTTACACATGACAAGTATACTAAGCAGAATCTCAGATTTAAAATACTATTATTATTGGAGACTTCGGGGAATTTTTAATACTTCCGTCAATTGCATCCAATAGAAATGTTGAGAAATCACCAAGCACAAAATCAGTTTTTGAAAAATTAGTAATTGTGGAGCATTCAATGGTTCCATAAAATGTTTTTAAATTACTGCTATACAAATATAGTTCATCAGAGATTGTGCACTTCATTGATGTAACTGTCTTCACTATAGAACATTGTTAATTACTTGTGTATAATCAGTCAGCATAACCTAAATCACTGCCACTGTTACCAAATCAAGCTCACCTGTTCTACATCATATTCCTGAAAAAAAAAATCTATGTCTTCTCTTGTTATCACTGCCAGACTAACTGATTTTTTGAACAGTTACTCTTGTTTCTGTATTTCTCTTTTCTCGTCATATAAATTCTGTGAATTTTAAAATTACGTAATAAAAGGATAAATGTCTTTTTCTGTGAAATATAAATATTAAAGTGATAATTATTCATTCATATTATAAAGAGGGTTGAAAAGTATTGTACTATAGTAATTTGTTATAACTTTGTTCTGCAATTTGTTCATTTTTCAACATTTTTCTATGTATTTTAATAGAGGTTTGATTGTGTCTCTGGAGTTCATATGCCATGTTAATTTTCACTAAGCAAATAGTTTTAGTCCTAAAGAATAAAAAACTGTGATGAAGCTAAAAGTTACTTCAAACTTGAAACAAAAAGAACTGAAAATACAATTATTATTATCAGGCAAGGCAACACACAAATAACTTTTCTATTTGTTCAAAGATTTTTATAAGTACACAAAATTACTAATTTGCCATTTGTTAATTATTGCACAATGTGACTTATGCAATTGGGAACATAATATGAAAACCTGTTTATATGGCACATAAAAAATTTGAATTCAATTGACCATCAATAAATTTTTGGAAAGAAATCTGAGCACCTGCCAGGTAATATTTTTGTTCCAGGTCTGATTATTATGCTTAGCATACACTGGAGATAAAATAATGGTGTACAAAAAATTATTAAAACTATAGAAAAAACAAGTTTGTTAGCAATAAACATAAAGAAAATTATTACAGTGACCAAAAAATTTCTGAATATTACAGTTTTTTATTTCTCAATATCATACAATGACACAAGAGTTTTACAAAACTAAGCCTCTATTGCAAACATGTACTTAGATCCTGTTTTCTAAATATATTGTCTTGTATAAGTCCTCTTAAATTACTAATTTTGATATGATACATTCAAGTTAATTCTTATTTCTTCCCTACACAATATCCCTTAAATAAATATTTCAGTGTTATGAATCGTAAAATGCCTAATCATCAATAAATATTCTGTATTTAGTGAGTAAGATTATAAATATGCGGATTCAATCTGTAAGATAGATATACAGTTATAAAAATATTAAATTGTTCCCTTTAAATCACAAAACAAAATATTACACATTTCACTTTATAAATAAACTTAATATCTTTTTATATATCCAGTTCATAATACCCAAAATATTTTTTAAAATTATCATTTCTAATCTCTTAATCTAGTCATATTTTATTCTGTTACAAAAATATGAAAGAAAATTGATGCAATTAACCAATTGCATGTCCTAAAGTGGCATTGAACATTTTAAGAATACTTTTACTCAAAAGTGTGAATAGGTGATTATTATATTATTTGTGTTCATTCATTTACCCTAAATCTTTTTCTATACAAAAATTATGATTTCCAGGTATTATATCTAACTATATCAAAGCGCTGTCTTCCCCAGCATCTTTCTGTGCTTCCTATGTGTTAAAAGACAACCATTTCTCAGTCAGTATTCAGGAAAAAACATTTACTTCAGTATTCTTTTTATCGCATATTTTCACTTTAAGAATATACAAAAGCATTTACTTTAAGAATGTTTGTGTATGAGACAAAGCATTTTGTATGAAGATTTGTGTAAGACAATGTACTTCAAATCTTTTACTTTTCACAAAACTGCTATAAATTAAATGTTACACAACATATTCTACTCAGGACAAGTAGTAGTTGTTGATTAATTGTAAAAGCACAATAAAGTTTCATTTAGATGTCTATTTTCTCTGATGATTCTTCTGAACCATAGCATTCAAAACTAAGAATAATGTGAAAACCAATACATCTTAAATTAAGCAATATTAATCCTTCTCACCAAACTTTGCTTCAAGAGAGAATGTAAAAATATGTAACAAATTCTTGACTATGAAGACTGTAAATTAAAAACATCTGCTTCGAATCATAAAAGAGAATGATTGCTTTTCACATTTTCCTAGTTTTCAAAAAAAGCATCTATTACCTCAGTCTCCTGTTCTGTGCTCTACTTTCAAGCATCCAAAAACAAGTTAAAAAAGAAAAAAAAATTGATTGAGATCAGTGTATTATGTCCAGTATCTCCTTTGCTCTTCTTGCCTTGTTGGATAGTGGCCTTCCAGGTGTAGTTTGTTGGACCAGCCGTATAATTCATTTCTCAGATAATCCTCAAATTTTCGAAATCTACTCAAGTCGGTCAGTCAGTGATCCCACAAATGTATGTCAATTCAAAGGTAATTCAATTTTTAACATCCTTTTCTGCCATTATTTGTTTATATTTTTATTGTAACTATTTATTTGCTTATTTTTTCATTCTATTGTATAATTCACATTCAAACAAATTTACAATTCATTTATAGTTTTAAGTATAATCCACAAGAGTCCTAACATTGGTGAAAGTACTGTACCTTTCTCTACTGATCTTGAAAGACAAGAACCATAATCAAACTGCGCAATTTCTTATCATATATTGTATATAGTTATTTTTTGTTATTTAACAAGTCAAGGAAAACCAAAATGAACACAAAAATTACAAAAGAAGAGAATATTTTAACATTTTGATAAAGAGGGTGCCATTCTCACTATCCACCTGCAAAACGGATGTTCCTCATATCGCACAGAAAGAGAGAATCTGGCTGAAGGTTTACTTCAATTTTCTAACAACAAACTAAGAAAGTCAACAGCAGGTATGGAATGTATACATTCATCTTACCAAGCTCCATTAAAAAGTGACAAAAATAATTCAGTCAGAAATGTCAGTATGCCAGTATTGCTCAAATTAGAAAATAAAACAACAATATTCAGTAGAAATAAAACAACAAGAGTTAAAAGAGAATTCAATAATACAATTTTTCTCCTTTCCCAGTAATTTATGTATTAGCGATACTAAATTTGTCAGTTTCCATGTAACCTAATACTTGCATATGAAAATTATATAATATTTTTTTTACTTTAACAACAATAGATACATTTCTGTGTTGGGAATGGAATATGATACATAAAAATGAAAGAGTTTAAATTCCACGTAAGGTATTGAAGTGCATGGATATAATTTCAAATTTTTATCGGGATTTCATTTTATTAATCAGACATCAACTTACAATATCAATTTCCTTCTCTTTGTAAGTCAAGAGAAAGTAAAGCCATAGAAGTGGCTGAAACCCATGCACGAGTTATCAATATAACCTATAATGTTCACTGTTGCCCTAGAAATCATGAAGAGTTATATTTATCACGAAGAGGTATTTACTCCACCAAAGAAGGCTAATGAAATACGACACTGAAAGAAAAACGGTTACAAATAGTTGCACATGAGTGTGTAATCCCCCAATAATATATATGTATTTCATATACTTGACAAAAAGACAATTATTTCAAGCTTGTTGCACAAATGGCTTTAATTGTAAATAAAAACCTTTATAATTTCTTCCGAAAGGTGAAAGGCTGAAACACTTCAAACTTGGATAAAAATGAAAAACTTTACAAATTAAGAACTCATTTATATGCGTATTTTATTTGCATTAATCACAGATATAACAACACAGTCTTTTAACACACAAGGTATTTCTCATTGAATTTCATGAGAGACATTTTCCATTAGATCAGTCTTATGGTCCTGTACGTTTGGTCGAGCTTCATAGGTACAAATAGTTACACCATGTCGGTGAGCTTCTGTAAATTCACCTCTGAGACCAATGTAATATATTTTAGTTGTTTCTCCACCAAAATTTTTTGGAAAATGCAAACTAAGATGAGTCACAGATGAAAACTTCACAACTCTGCGAACAGTTTATTTTGATTTAAATGAGTACACAAAATACTTTCATATTGAGTAGTTTCATGATGAAATGTTCACTCACTTCGTAGCATACTCCAGAGTGCCATTATTATCAGGATGAAGATCAAATTCTTGGTCGGGCAAAATGCATGTATCATCAAAAGTCATATGTGGTCTATTTTTATACCTGACAATAAAATTTAATTATGTTTTATCATACACAGAACAATACATAAAATAAAAATAAAAACTTACAATTTCATCTTTGAGGGATGCATATCAACCTCACCACCGATTATGATAAGGCCTTTCAATTTTACATTACCTGTAAATCTACAAAGCAAAGTTCTAAAAATTTGACAGTATAATACATAATTTACTCACTATATCAACACTTACGGTATGTTAAACAATAATTCTTCATCTACATCACTCTCCACATACTGGAAAGCATGATCAAAGCAAATTTAATGAGATTTGCTTATTGTATCAAAACGTTATCAAGTAATTTAAATAAGAAGCCATAAATTCACCAAACCTTTTCAAAATTAAGGCGATCTTCCCATGCTTTGAATACATTCTTCCCAGACCCCTCAATACTTTCATTCAAGCATTCTAAATTACCGGTGTCGATTTTGTTGTACAGACTATACTGTACTCCCATTTCTGGTGTCTCATCATGATCATGGTCACCTTGACAGGTATGTTTATGACCAGACATCTTAGATAGTTTCTAAAAAGTCCTCTCTATTTAAACACTTCGTTCCACCAAACTGTTTCTTCACTTCAATGGACGAGGCTAAAGGGAAAAAAACAGGTTAAACATGCATAAAAGCTGACCTGCAGATCACATATACTACATCCAAGCCCCTTATTTTTCCCCAAGCATTAGTTCGCATTCGCCCCATTTAGTACACAAGAGCTAACTTCATCTGTTATTTTGACATTGTGACCAACGCTCGAAAGCAAACTTTCTTCGTGTGACCATGTAGTCAATAATGTATCTCGAATGCCAAAATCAAACGTTACCAAGATTCGCAGAAACGACGGCGATTTGACTTCGATGTTATTATAGTTACCGACATACGCGTTATTTGTCTGTCTTGAACTTTCTAGTCCTTTATAGATAGATAGTCATATCTATTATATTAAGTTATAGGGACTCCCTATCTTTTAAGACGCGGAAAATAATGAATAATAAATTAAGAAAAACAATGAATAATGAATAATAAATTAAGTGAAACCTTTACACAAGAAAGGAAACAAACTTAATATTGGAAATTACCGACCAATATCTCTACTACCCACTTTCTCAGAAAATCCTAGAAAAATTATTCTATAAGCGTCTTCTAGATTTTTTATCAAAAAATAACATTCTCTCTGACGATCAACACGGTTTTAGGAAATCCTTTTCCACTACAAGCGCCATATTTTCCTTCTTAAACGATGTTACCACATCTCTAGAC
>NNCF01125799.1:52176-126586 GCA_002313205.1 Laupala kohalensis | reverse complement strand
ATTTTTAAACACTATACTCAGAATAATCTATAGTTCGATAATAACTTGTACATGTAATTTTTTGCTTAAAATTACAAACATATTGACATTCTATTAGTATTATAACTCGCAGCTAACTTTTTATCTTATCTAGGAACTTATGCAAAAAAAATTTGGATCCGCCTCTGCCTTAGGGTCCTTAGAGGAATTGATGGGATGGTCCCTTGCTTGCTTCCGGAGAGTAAATTAGTTTATTGTCCTCCACGTGGTCATACGCAGTTTGTGCTGTTTTTTGACAATAAATTTATTATTATTATTATCAATCAAATTTCCATTACACGTAGAGGGACATTGATCCCTCAACATTTGACACAGATTATGTTAAAAAAGTAAAAAATAAAGAGTTTTTGAAATACTTGTAGCCTATTAACTTGGACGGCCTTTACAGCTTTGCTCGTACTTAGAAAAAATAAATCAATTATAACCTTGTGTTGCCTCAGACTTTGTTTCTGGCATCGTAAGACGTCAGAGGATTTTATTAAATCGTAGTACAAGTTTTCATTAAATCTTGTTGTTTGGGCTGAAGTTTGGGTTTGTTAGGGGAAATGGATTGAGACTCATAACTCCAAGTAACCCCTGTGCTAGCTGAAGAGCTTTCGCAAGGGTCACTGGACGCAACAGGGCGTGATTCGGATTAGTGCATAATATTTGTTCTTGAGTTCCGAGATTCCATATTGAGAAGAGGTAATAAGTTTGACGCAACTTTCGTATCGCTGGCGAAAGAATTTCGTAGCGCGCAAAAGCGGCTCACCCGTGGCTCAGGTGGTAGTGTTGTCGCTCATCACCAAATCATACCGGGCTGGATTCCCGATGGGGCCAGAAAATTGGTAGCTTTTCACATGAATGTCCCAGTTCATATAGCTGTGACTACTGGAAAGCAAACCTTCCTTCCTCTATCCAGCTCCTCCTAGTATCAATAACTGTAACTATTACTAACAACTCCTACTAATCCCTCCACGTGTGACAAGTTGTTGGTAAACCCAGCTAACTGGCCAACCTTACTAACAATAACCCCTACCACACACCTCCTAACTCCTATCGCTCCATGTAGTAAGGTTCAATAGCACGCTACATTTCCCATTTACAAACACAACAANTTTACATCAAATTTTTTATCAAACGTTGGGGGGGGGGGCATAACTTAGTTTTGAAAATCTTTGCTGTCAGAATTAAAATTTGATATGTCATTATAATAAGAAAACATTTTATTATATTACTAAATATTTAAAACACTTTTAAATGAAAAAAATATATTTAATTTTTCCTTCTTCATACATGTAACAAATTTGTCGATGAGAATCAAAATATCGCGTTACAAATAAATAAATATGACATCTTAGTTTTATTCGTTGGGCAACATTTTGCGAAATTCCATCTCGTGCCCTATCGAAAATGCGTATAGCAAATGGTCTGCTGGCGTAGAAACACGTGTGTGTTATAACCCCACTTCAAAGCTAGCGCGATTCGAGGCGAGCCCCATGCGACACGACAGAAGGCGTCACGACATGACAGTCCACGAGTTTGTGTCTCTAACCATGTTAAATCAACGACAGAATCTCCTCAAAGGTGCAGCGCTGAGTTCCAGACAACATGTGCCTCCACCACGGACCAAATGAAGAAGTCTGCCCTTGTGATCGCAAAGGAGAACAACATCTGCACCAGCAGTCCCCTTGGCCGGCCACGGTGTCACGGACTATGTGAGCGTGGAAGACACAAATTCGAGACTCTCCGTTCGCTTTTCTTGGGACTGGGATTCATTTTTTAAAAGGAGTTTTGTGTTATTTTTAGGTACTTTTTCAGAGTTTGTCCGTAAAGTACGAAACACAAAAATTGCCACTTTGAACTCTCTTCCACCCCTCCAATACGTACCTCTAACTTCCCCCCCACACACACACACACAATAATTACAAGATGCTAGCCCTACACCCTTTCCCCGTTTAAGAAAAGACTTTGTTTCGGAAATTGTTTGGTCACATTCTGATACACTGGCTACATTATTGTCAGCGTGACTCAATGGGAACATGACCGAGGTTCGCTCCCTAGTAATTGCGGAGCTCTTGGGCACCTTCTGGGTCTGTTGACTTCATTAGACTTAATTCTTAGCTCCTCATTGCCCAGTGCTCTCTTCAAGGTTTTATATCCGTCAGAGCAAGTAGGCTAAAGTACCCCCAAAAATGTTTCAAATGATAGTTTAAACCATTCCCTGACGTTCGGACACATGTACCAACTTAACAGAGCAAAACGAATGAGCTCTTTTCACAAAATATATATTATTGGTCCATAAAAGGTCGTAAGTGTTTCGTTATTTATTTAAAAGAACCTGCTAAAAAAATAGGAACGCAATGACGTTAATATTTTCATACATTATGCGGCATTTGCAATAATAGTTCACCAAAATACTGTTCTAACGGAAATGGCAGCCGCATCACGTGACTGAGTACAATGCAACCCTTGTCAAAGAAGGAGTCAAATGAGAATCTAAATTTATCAAGTTTTAAAATCACGAAATAATTATTAAAGACAGAAAAATCAGCAGATTAACTGCAACTCCTCTGGTGNCCTTGTCAAAGAAGGAGTCAAATGAGAATCTAAATTTATCAAGTTTTAAAATCACGAAATAATTATTAAAGACAGAAAAATCAGCAGAGCGAATTATTAATTAACTGCAACTCCTCTGGTTAATATTTTCGTGTGACGAACGTTAAGGGTAAAAACGATCCGAAAGAAACATTGAAATACGCGCCACCACAGACTAATACTCCTCTACCATGTAACGATGTAGAAAAGAAAATCTCCCTCTATATCTTGCGTTTTAGATATACTTTATACACTTTATTGTAAAAAAACCAAAAGTTATAAACTGTGTATGACCACGAGGAGGATAATAAACTAATTTTACTCTCCGGAAGCAAGCAAGGGACCATCCCATTAATTCCGATCAAGGACCCTAAGGCAGAGGCGGATTTAACACTTCAACACACGGATTTAACAATAAAAATAGTTCGATACATGATATAATATTAATAAAATACTAAAAAAATTGTATTTAATAAAACCTAGAAAAATCATTTCACATGTACGTATTATTATCAAGCAATAAATAATTCAGAAAGTATTGTTTATAATTCGTAACTATTAAATAACACTAAATTCGCTAATAATTATTTCAATTGATGCCACCCCTAGTGAGTCTTTATAAAAAAATCCACCTCTACCCGAAGGAAAACCGGAGAAAAACCCGGGTTAGGATGGGAAAAAGTATTATTTAATAATTGCTGGAATCGTGACAAAACAGTCTTGTGAAAACTTCTTTATTGTATAATGATTATTGAATTCGGGTGAATACAATTTTTTTATGTGGGAAAGAGGGAGTTAACCCCCACCCCTACTTTCCCTCTCCTTTAAAGTGGGGCCAGCATTCCGTGTGAAATCACGGAGATGTAAAATTGCTTTCTTTACTTTTATTGTAATTGGCATAAAACACGACAATATGAATAATAATGATGAAGAAACAGGCAGTTCATGATGGTTTTCGTAGCGTCTTTTATGTATCTGGAAAGCGCAAAGGTAAGATACATGAAAAAACATGACTTATTTTCTATCCATCAGTTCATAAGGTAGAACAAACAATACTCATTTGACTCGTTTGAAATGCACAAGAGCATAAGTACAAACATGGCGGCCGAGGGAAATGGTTTCATGATTTATGCTTCTCACCTCAAAGGAAAAAGTGAAATATCTTGCTCAAATGTCCGACGACCTATAGACAAAAGTGATGTAAAAATACTACGGAAAATTTACAAGAAATCAAATGTATTTTCGTGTTAAAAAATTGGTCTTATTTTGTAAATACGTGTTCTCTACACAAGATGCAATGTATTTCAACATCAATTATCGTTGCAATTATTTCATTCAAACGGCCGTTGAGGTATGTTCTTCAAGTCGAAATCACCATAAGTACATGTTACTCTTTATTTAGGCCGATTGAAGATATTTTAGTAATTTAATTCTACCTTCACTTGTAGCACCTGAAGTAGCACGATGAGAGAGTCGAGCAGAGAAGGCGCTTCGGGGCGTGTGGATTTGTCAACATTTGGCAAGTCGCCACTGAGCATCTGCTGAAGTATTTAAAATCTTTGATTTCGCTTGTGAAGATTGCGACGAGCAGGTTGTGAAACTGGAAGAGCTTCAATCCTCTCAGCACTAAAGTTCTACTCCAAAATAAAATAAACTTTATAAAAAATCAGTTGCAAACTGCGTAAGACCACGTGGGGGATAATAAGGTTAGTTACTGTCCGGAAACAAGTAAGGGACCATCCCACCAATTTCCATCAAGGGTCCAAGTGCTGCAGAGGCGGATTTAATACTTACGTAAAAAATGATTAATAAAATACGTAGTTATCAGTTTATTATTCCAAAATGAATCGTAGATATAATGTGCAGTCAAAATTCGAGATTAATAATAACAAACTTATTAAATGACATTCCCGTCTACGGATAATCCGCCACTACTTGGAGGAAAACCGGAGAGAAAATCCGGGCCGGGATAGGGTCTCGGAGATAATGCACACAACTACGCTAAGGTTGCGTTCAGTTAGAAATAAACTATAATAAAAAAAAAGAATCAAAACAATATGTATGAGAATGGTGTGACAAAGTATAAGGGAAATTAACATCACTTCGTACTCTACTAATTCGTAGCGATGTACTCATCGTACAACAGGTGAAGGAGCCTCTCCTCAACATAAAGACCGCAGTGATAGTAATTCAAAAGTATAAAAATATATTTTTTAAAATTTGATCTACTTCACCTGCAAAGAACGGACCAATGGGAGGCAATGCTTGGAAAATGAAAACATGACTTTAAAAACTGTAACGAATGGTACAACCAATGGCGTAGTCAGGACCTCCCAATAGAGGAGCATAGTCGGAATCTACCCCCTGAAGACGGAGGTCCAAAATATATAAAATATAAATTAATCGATATATTCTTCAAAATTCTATTCTACTCTCTGACACACACCTATCAATTAATTTGCGCGAAGTAATCGAACTAAAATGGAAGACGAGCAGTTGTGAGAAAATCCTTTCGTCCAAATTATGTTAATATCTCACGAAGAGCAACATAAGATTTCTGAAATTTTTTCTACGGGTGCGTTAATGTAGAATGATTTGCCGTACAAGGGTCGTAAAGAGTAGTATACAATTGTAACAGAAAAAGTGGTGTACAGAATGACCCCGAATTCATGACACGAACTGTAAGGGTAGGTGCAGTACATTGTAACAATCGTTTGTTCTATTGAAATGTACGGGCGCAAGTGACACAAGAAATACGAGATAAAAGGAGAGACAAAAGTGTTTATCAGCGTCGTTGACAAGAGTAATGTTTACAATAACTGTTCATAACTGCAAAGTCCACAAACAGTGATATATGCAATGACAGCGTCGGTGGAGCTTACACATTCAATAAAATGACAGGTAATTCACTCACACGTGCAGCAGCTACTAAGAGGATATTCGAGCAACGAGATCTTGCATTCCCTGTGTTTGCGCATCACCGCGTCACTTGCGCCTACACAATAAATGATTGTTACTGTGTCCTGTACATAACTCTTAATGCTTGTACCATGAATTCGGGATCAAGCTGTATATAACGTAGTAAACAAAATGGTAATCTACTCTCCGAAAGCAAAAGTAAAAGAAATGGATCGAATTAAGCAAATAATTCAAAGGAAAAATGGAGTGAACCCAGAAGTTTCATCAACACGCAGATTCATTTTACATACATGTATAAATTAAAAATGTTAATATCATAAGCAGTTATCCCAGGATTAAATAGTGCGTTATAATTTCCCTCCAGTGTGAAATTAGAACACTAAAATACTGTAGGAAAAATGCGAAAACTTAGGCGGCGCCTATGTGTGGTAGCGCCAGGTGTGCATACGTAGGCACACACACAATAACTTAAAAAACAGGCCCCAAATATCAAAAGAATTTAAAATATTTATTTTGGTTTAATCACGATACTCTCCTTAAACACGGATAAATGTTATATAAAGGATACGAGAACGAAAGGGAAAAAATGTGCTGACAAATACTTCTGCATTCCGTAGTTAGGAATTGGAGATGTAGAGTTGTAATTCAATACGAGAATTTCACTTTCCTTAACAGGTTTCGCTGTGCGAGAAGTAACAGTGCTGGTCGGCAGAGCAAGGAATGGACACATGCAAGCAGATTGCGAGGCTCCGCACTCGGCCCCCTTCACCGATCGATCCGTGGGAGCGAAGCGCTGGCCATCTTGCACACGTCACAGCAATCATTGCCAACTTAATCGCGTTGGATTAAGGGCGCTGCAATGAAAAGAAAACACGCTCACAATGTTGGTTTTATTCGAGAATAGTTTGTGCTATGATTCTAATGACCTACAAGTTGATGAGCCCTAAAGCTGCCATAATAATAATAATAATACAAGGACCAGCTGAAGAAACTCTGGAAAGTGGATAAAGTTTTTATTCGACCCATAGTGATTTCGGCTACAGGAATTATACTGAAATGCCGTTTAGAAATACTAGGAGAAGCCAAGACTCTGACCAATACGTAGAAATCCGTAATCCTTGACACATGCCACATAGTGCAAAAATTTTTAGAATAAGAGTTTGATTGAACTTGACAATGTCCGTTCGTCAAGCGAAAAAGATTCAGCTCCAAGCTATAGAAGACATTTTTAAAAATAATGATAATAATAATAATATTGATAAAATACCACATCAAAATGTTAAAGTATACAAACCTGACACATGAGATTAGTCAATAATGGAAGCAAAAATCAGTTCAAATACTACCGCTAGTAATTTCATCCACAGGAGTTGTACCACTAACACGATCCAAGAATCTCACCTCGTATCATCAGCACGATACAGAAATCTGTTACTCGCAATACTTGCAACATCGTTCGTAAATTTCTGAACCTGCCATAGTGTTATTCATATTGCTTGAATAAGTCGATGAGTAGAATTGAAGCTACTAAGCGAGCAAAAATCTAAAGAATTATAACAACAACGACAAAAACTAAAATACAAGAATTGGGAACTGAGGTTGGACGGATGTGGAATGTGAAGACAGAAGTCATACCGGTTGTAATTGGTGCGTTGGGTGCGATTCTTCAAAATTTAAAAAAGAACTTGTCGAAGCTGCCTAGCAATTGAAAAGAGTGGCAAGTGTAAGCACAGTTGGGAACTGCCCATATTCTGCTAATCTTTCGGATCCATTCCTTAGGAAGCTGGGTGCAACCTGGAATGGATTTACAAGCCACCCAACTGCATTAAGTTGACATTAAGAGTAACGAAATAATAATAATAAAAAGAAATGACAGATCTAATGCCGTTCCCTTGCGGCTGGCAGACACTGCATTTTGTCCCATGAGTGCGGTGACTTCTAGTGATCAGAAGATACAAACATGATGGCAATTTATGGAACTTGTGGCTAAAGTATGGCTCATTGTTCCCTGAGACGGAGGGTTTCGCTGTTGCAATACAGGATCTTGTTATCGCCACTAGATGCTACAATTCTCAAAGGAGGAGGAGTAGAAGAGCGTTGTCGTAGATGTGACCTGACTCGGGAAACGAACGACCATATTGTTAGAGGCTGTTCATCTCTATCTGGAACAGAATACCTCAAGGGACATGACGATGTTGACAAGATCATCCATCAGAAAATAGCTGTTTTAAATGGTTTTATATCAGAGGAGTTCCCGTATTGCATGTACCAACCCACTCAAGTACTTGAAAATATACTGGGATCGGTCAATTAGAACGGATTTGACAATTTTAGCCAACAGACCAGACATCATGTATATGGAGAAGCAAAAGAGGTGTGCGTTTTTAATTGATGTGACCATCCTGCTTATTCAAAACCTAAGGACAACTCAAGCAGGAAAGATCAATAAGTATCCAGCATTGGCTGAAGAATTGAAGGATTTGTTTGATTTGGAGACCGTCAAAATTGTTCCTCTTGTGATATCTGCTAAGGCCCTAATGGGAGATTTGGACAATTGGGTTCTTGGTCCCTAAATAACAGAAGTCTGTTTTGTTGAACACGTGTCACATAGTCAGAGAGTCTCTATCTCAATCATGACAGAAGTACTGTAAGGTACCTGGCAGATTGCCTGTACACTACAATCAGCCATTCTGTTAGAATGTGAAAAAGAAAATAATAATAATAATAATAATAATGTAATAATAGTTTGTGCGTTGACTTAACGCCTCTGAACTGTCGATTTTTTTTCATACCAACAATTGTTTGAAGATAAAGTATGTTAAAAAATCTAACTTTTGTTACAGATGTAAAAAAAAAGAGACAAAAATGACAATCTTCGTTAAAATTCTAATCCTCAATGGTGAAAATGTAAGAAGCGTTTTCTAAGCTATTAAGACATCGTAATTGCATAAGAAGAAGCGCTCTCATCATGAATCGTTTAAAACAATTCCAACACTGAGTAGTACAAGTCCATAAAATTTGCTGACTCGCAAAACTGTGATTCACGTTGCAGATGAATCAGAGCGCTCAGCCCTCCTGGCTCATGTTGCATTCAGGGTCTGAGGGGAGTTCAGAGATGCAAATCTTAAAACATTTCAGAATTGAGACCCACTTGAATATAATCGTCATATAACTAGGAAATATACTTAAAAACTGAAAGATAAGAAAGGTAAAAGTTTTCCAATTTACGGTATTTGTTACTTTTCTCTTTCTTTACAGAATTTATGCCTGAATCGCGCCCAGTAAGACATCAAATAAAATAAGCTTATTATAGAAACCATAAATGCCTCATTAGCTTCACCTTCTTTTTAAGGTGTACGTCGCATGTTTTAAATGACAGGGTTATTAAGAGATATCATAAAAGATCGGCGTTTAGAAAAAGATGGGAAGCAAGAAATTTTTAATTGTAGGAACATATCTCTGGATTAATCCAGTATAATTGCTTTCCAGGAATATAAAAAAGAAGAAAAGATACAGTGAGATTCGAGAAAAACTAAACAATTTCCTACTCAACATGTTTTGACGTCATACCACAATTTCCAGATAATTGGCGAGTGAAATAGAGTTTTCTATCTACTTAACGAAATAGTTACTCGAGAAAATTCTCGTGTGTAGTGACGAATCGAAAAGATTAAAGTCATTTTAGATTAGTTATAACTTTCATTTAGTTGGCGGAGCTTACACTGTCGAAAAAATTGACCCAACCATCGTAGTCTGAATAGTCCTTGATTAAAAATGTTTCATCAATCGGAGAGACCAGTGAGTTCCACAACCTAACCTTTCGCGGTCATGAGAAACTTCCATTAGTAAGCAGTTTTACTAATGAGGATAAAAGAGAAAAATTAACGAAGTAAATGTTGGTACAATTTCTACTGGGTTAAGATTTTTAAAAGAGTTTATGGAATATAATATGACAGTAAAATATGAATTTACAATCTATTTGTGTCACTGTCAGTTCCAAACATTTGGTTTCAGACATTGAGTTTCACTCAATTAGCTGGAACTTGTTCCTAAAATAATAAAGGAAGATGTGTTTTATAAAATAAAAAGATGACTCGTTTTATTCGCGAAACGTCTTCATTTACAGTTTTCAGAATTATTCGTCTCAATATTCTTTAAAACTCGGAGCATGATTTTAGAACGAACTCTTCAAACTTCCAGAAGGCACGAAACTCATAGTGGTTGTGAATTTTACGGTACACTTGAAGTGGAGGAAACGAACGTGATTCAGTATTTTCAAGATTTTTTCTTCGTTTTTATTTCGTAGCATTTGTCACCTCTTGAGGTAGAAGGAAGAGATCGATCCCTCGCCAGAACAAAACCTTATCCCGACCACTAGAACAAGAAGAACAAGTTTACTCAATGGTTTACGTACAAACTAATCTTGACCGGGGGTTTTCAACCTCAGCAGTCCATATACCAACCTTCTCCATCAAACATAAGAGAAGAGTTTCGTGTTAAACCTTCCCAGAATTGGGGTTAAGTTCGGACGAATTTGTGGTCTGATAAATTATAATACTTCTCGGTTTACTGTAGCAGAAGAGGGGATTTGCTACTCGAATACAGGAAAAAAATGGATGTGTTGAGCAAGACTTAGCAAAATGCTAAAATTTCATTCGAGTTTTCACGTTTATCTTTACGAATTTTTTAGTTTAGGTTTACGGAACTACTATGTAAATATTGCATATTTCAAAGCTGAATGCCTATAAGCTTATTTAGATTGTAACATAAAATGAAGATAACTTCCTTCCGGCGTAAGATGCCTCAGTCTTCCATGACTAAATTTCGAAGAAAATTTTATTCTCTTTCATTCTTTTGTAAGAAAATGAACTTTGATTTTCTCCGGTTATCTGGGGAATATTTTCTGTAAAGTCTGCAATTCTTATCACGATTTCGTTTCGAATAAACTACTCAGATATTTTAATTTCTCCCAGTGTGTATTGTATCAACTAGTACGCATATCGGATCACATTTCTCTTCACGATTGAAATTTAGGGTCGGGGCGAGGGATCTCGAGTCTCCGTAGTGCCCTTCATGCGCATCTGATATACTTTCATTTTCCACGTTGTCACGGAATGAAACAATAAAGGAAACAATACCGGAACTTGTATCTGTAGTAGAAATAAATGCACGTGCGAAGGCGACGTATGGAGAACGTGTTCGAGTGAAGGCGGCAGCCCTGNCCCCCGCCGCCTCCACCGTCCCCTCCGGGCGCCTCAGTCGCCAGTCGATAACGCGACCGCGCGTGAGACGAGACCACGAGCAGCAGCAGTCGTGCAGCGTCGCGGTGGCTGACAAGCGTCTCGAAATGTCTTCCACCAGTGAACGACGTGTGTCTCGAACGATGCGAGACTTGTCTCGGTTCAGTGCGCGAGTTCGCGGATTCGAAGCTCGGTGAGAGTGCGAAGTGGAGGCGAGTCGCTGTGAGCAGGTAAGGAGACGCTGGTTGCTGGCGCTGGTTGCTGCGACCCGCTGACGCCCTCCTCCGCTGCTACCATCGATCGGCGGCGAAGAGGCGTCTAGCAGCCAGCAGCCAGTAGCCAGTCGCACGAGGCTGGGTGCCAGGGTGGTATTGTTCCTCATACGAGCCGCATTTGCGTAACCATCAATCAATGACGGGAGGGCGTAGCTCGCTGTTAAAGGGCTGCATGTGGATGGTACTCGGGGATTGATTTTTTTAACCGGTTCGGCCACGGGGAGGACGAACGAAATGTTCGATAACAAAGGAGATGCAGAGAGTAGGATCACATTTTCAACAAGAAATCTTTAAAAGTATTCCAAATCCAATGCGCTACAAACACACCTAAAATGCATCAGATTTGTCGAATATGTTCCTTATTATGTATGAAGTCTGACTTTTTTTTATTACGGACATCTTAGATATCGATAATTTTTCTACGTTTTTATCTAATATTCCGTATTTTTGAGAGAAAATACACGAAGCATCTTGTTGAGTGTAGTGGGTTTCGCATGGCGTTGTGGTGTGAATGGTTCTGAAATCTCCAGATTATTTCGCGGAGAATGCAACATATAATCAACCAAAAATATTTTTAACCGTAAAATAATCCGACCATGTTTCGGTAAATAAATTCATAAATGTTTCAGGAGGTAGGGTCTGACATTTCTTAAACGTACTCTCATAACGTACCAAGTGAACAAGTATACCAAGAATGTGTTTTTCCTCTTTATAGTGAAAATAATTCGTCCGAATCGACAAAATTTCCCGTTGCTACAATATTGTATCTGTGGGAGTCATATGTTTTCGAATGTCCATTTCATACTTACTCAAACAAATAATATACATAGTATTTTGAGGTCTTGAATTTCAAGTTATTAATTTTTAAACGGAAACTAAATATTCTTTGCTCATTTTGTAAGTGAATAATTCTGTTAAATTCTTATTAAATAATACTTTATTTTAACTGTTAAAAAGGATATAACCTTCGAAAATATGTAGCACATAATTATTCAATTTTTCATAATGAACATGTAAAACAGGTGACGTAGGAATTAGTAAGTTGCTTCGAGCAGGAATCTTATGTGATCGTCAGGAAGAAAATGAGTTCTTATCGCTAATCAACTGATTCACCACCCAATCAATAAAATTTATTGATGAAGTTATCACGATATAAGGGACTGTGAGACAGTACGGAATCTTCAAGCTTACTTTGTTGAAATAAAATGTAAAGTATTCGGTTTTAATAATACGAATAAAATGTGTTAGAATTTTCCAGTGTTTACTCGTGATGTATGAAAGAGTATTTATGTTTTTATAGGTTGCATGAACACACTTTATATTTATATTTCATATTCCTTAATATCTTCTAGACGTACACTTGTATCTGCTACACGCATTGTTTACGACATATGCGGACGTTCTACTCATTAATTACACTTTCTGTGCAAAATATTTTTAAAAATCCTTCGAATATTTCAGGAGTATTTTCTGAATATCACGTTAAGCACCTTTAAAATGAAAGTAATAAAAACCTATAATAATGAAACGTTCTGCTGAAAATACGAATGAAGTCTTCTTCTTCGTCGCTGCTTCTTTAGCGGCTAAATGTATGTTTCCGTCCGTATTTTGCAAGAGTAAATGTTCACTATTACAAAACTCTTGTCCGTGCATGGAGTAGTAATACCTCGTGTTACATACACGAGGGAAGGGTAGGCTCTTTTTCACACCCTTCTTCAATTCGTTCACTTGCGTGAGTACACAGAACGGGAAGTGATATGTTTTCTCCGAAATAAAATAAAATATTACCAAAAAAACACAATTAATTTACTATAACAATTCCCTTAATATTTAATTCCTTGTCGTTTCGTGTCTGTCCCTGATGTGTCTGGGTGAACACACGACAACACTGATGCTATTGTTGCAACCCGAAATGTGTGTTTCATTGGAAATGCTTAGTTACATCCAGCTTCCTATGACGTACGATACGAACGACTTCGAGGCATCGTATCAGCAAACCTTATTGAAGGTAACGACGAAAACAATTTATTTTAAGAAGTAAATATTAAGGCAGACTTTATTTAAAGGGGAATTCGTGCAAACACATTACTTATCTTTCCGATTTACTCAACCCACAAGGCAAGATGGATGAAAAGAAACTCCTTCCATGAAAATTCACAAACGAGAGGATCCAGTTTAATACTTCAAAGCAGAGTGCGTTACAGTACATTGTAATAGATACTTGTGATAAAAATTATAAAACCATGTAATGGCTACAGTGCATCTTAATTACCATTTGGACTTTTTAACTTACATTTCTGTTTTGGAACCCCACTTCTGTCATTTCATAATGTCTTGTATTGAAATCCAAAACATGTCTACAATTCTGAACTGACTTTTTAATTAAAAAAGATATAATCATTCTCTTATCTCATGTGGTATAACTGTGAGTTCGAAAAATTAGAAGAATCAAATAATTTAAAAATACAACTCAAAGCGCAATTCATCCCGATCAATGGTTTTAATTGCTTAGTTCCGAATCGAAGCGTCTTACTAATTATCGTCATGATCTATTGCGACATAATAATAAGTTAGGGAAATGCATTTGAAGATCATTGCATATAACTCGCAGCTAACTTTTTATCTTATCTAGGAACTATTGCTGAAATTTTTGAATCTGCCTCTGCCTTAGGACCCTTGATCGGAATTGATGGGATGGTCCATTGCTTGCATCCGGAGAGTAAATTAGTTTATTGTCCTCCACGTGGTCATACGCAGTTTGTACTGTTTTTTGACAATAAATTTATTATTATAATTTATTATTATTTTTTTATCTTCAGCCAGTCATCACTGTAACTTATCCATTGAAAAATACAAAACCATATTACAAATAAAAATAATTTTTTCTTTCACTTTCTATGTTTGATTTCAATTCTAAGCTAGTTTCCTATGTAATGTAATTTGTCTCCAAGTGGAGGAAGGCTACTTTTGAAGTTCGTAGACCTCATTACTCCGGAGCTGTTCAGTGCTGATCACTGCTCTTTAAGAACTGTATCCTTCCCCACTTGTTGCATGGGAATATTCCACTTCGTTGTTCACGTGACATACGACTCATCACTCTGAAAATATCACGGAGTTTCCTCACACATTTTCCTCGCGATTGCGACTCGATGACAAGATTGTTGTTATTATTATTTTTTTGTTATGACAACGTTCTTATATCTTCTTCAGGGCGAACAATTCTAAAACATGATTACTCTATTCCTATCATCCCACACCAATCACAATTCCAATCCTGCGCACATCCTCCTCCGAGACACACAATATATTTCACATCTACACACATCCTTGTAACACAGCAAAGTATTGCTTATTGGAAGAATGCTTGGAAGGTATTGCTTGCTGTGTTGGAATGATGTGTGTAGATGTAAAGAAATGTAGTGAAATGGTTGTGAGTTTTGGAGGAGGATGTGTTCAGGATTGGTATGGGATGATACGAACAGAGTAATCATGTTTTAGAATTGTTCGCGCAGAAGAAGATATAAAATTTATCGGAATGATGGCTTAACAAAAAAAATTACTCGAGTTAAACGCAAGATATCCTTACTCGTGCAATATGATCAACGATCGTATTTATCTCCGAATGCGATGTTTTCGTTCCCAGTCCTTGACAGTATTCCGATCATCTGTTGTTATGATCCACTCATCGAAGCTCGAGTTCCGCTTCGTCACTTGTTATCATGCGAACAGGTGAACACAGCAACAGAGTCCTGTGGAGCGCACTGATCGCGGATACGCGAGCAGCGGCTGATAAGAAGGGAAGGAGGCAGCACCNAAGAGACAGCGCACACACACACACACACAACGCGTTCAGGTGCATTCCAAGCGTCTCGCGTACGCAGCGCCTCAAAACACGCTTATCACCACGGGCAATTGTTTGTATTGCGACGCTGCCGCTGCTCGTATTGCGGGCGCGGCAATAACTTGGCCACTAATCGAAATGGAGAATTCAGGAGGAACGAACACAACGTAAACAAATTGACTTTCATCGCAAGGAAATTTTTATTTCCTATGATAGACAAAATAATAGACATTTTTATTATCGGAGAAAAATAGTTCCATTTATACCATGAAGTGACCGTAAAAATTTAGGGACTAGAGCACTATTTTACAATCAAACGTATTTTTTATTGTAGGATTTGTAAATGGGAAATATAGCGTGCTGGGGTGATACGAGGTAGGATGGAGGTGGTAGGGGGCTATTATTAGTAAGGTGGGCCGCTTAGCTGGGTTTACCAACAACTTGACCTACGTGGTGGGGTTAGTAGGAGAAGTTAGTATTAGTAAGAGTTAGTGATACTAGGAGTAAGAGGAGGAGGATAGAAGAAGGAGGGTTCGCTTTTCAGTATTCATAGCTATATAAACTGGGACATTAATGTGAAAAGCTACAATTTTTTTCACCCCACCGAGAATTGAACCCGGAAAACCTTATAAACAAAATCGGATTTTCCGTATTTGCTATTGATTCACATTTTTTTATCTTCCGAGAATCGAAATTTCAATTTATATCCTTTAACAAGATTGTTTTTCAGAAACAAATGTTTCGATTTGTTTTGGAACATAGTTGTCAAAAGTAAGCAAAAAATTGAAAAAAGTTTGGTTTTCCCTTTATTATTTAGCAACTTGCAATGTTGAAATACATTATGTTATTTCGATATTTTAGATATTGGAAATGTTGGCGTGTTGTAGAAAAAATATATTTATAAAATTGTTTAAAAATATAAATACCATGAATTTCCAAAATTTTGAAGATTTTTCGGGTCCCTCAAAACTTGGGACTCTGAATCAAAGCATACTGGGCCCATGCCTAAACACGGCGCTGTTTTCGTTTATCGTATTCAGAAAACATGATATACTGATTACTACCTGCGAATTGCGCGCAAGCCTATTTCTATTCCTGGCCCTGGTTTTTCTCCGGTTTTCCTTCGGGTAGAGGCGGATTTCTTATACACGTTCTCTAGGCTTTTGTCTTGGGGCGCTTTTATTGAAACAAGAAATCGTGAATTTAGTGTTATTTCAATACCTATGATTTGCAAACACTGTACTCAAAATAATCTATAGTTCGATAAAAATTCGTACATGTAAATACATTTTTTTGTGTTAAATTACAAACTCGTTGATATTCTATTAGTATTATAAAACGTAATTAATTTTTTACCTTATCTAGGAATTTTTGCTGAAATTTTTCAATCCGCCTCTGATCGGAATTGATGTGATGGTCCCTTGCTTGCTTCCGGAGAGCAAATTAGTTTATTGTGCTCCACGTGGTCATACGCAATTTGTACTGCTTTTTTGACAATAAATTTATTTATTTAATGACAGATTAGACCATAGAATCGTATCTTTCTTGTGAGGTGGGAGGGGGGTGAAAACGACGGCTAAAATTTTAGTTTCGTCCGTCCCGCTGCCTTCCAGATCAGCGCAGATGGCGTGAATTTGAGGGAGCTGATTATTTCCACACTTAATGGTTCTATCAAAAAAGAAACAAAGATGAGGTTTTTTAGAATCTCAGATTATGATCTTGATCACTATATTCACACAAAAGTATTGTATCAATGAGGATTCATCAATAATTACATATATTTACGACAATTTAATTTTTTTCAACAGACCTTCAAAGAACGTGCAGAAATTTACTTTTAGTGTACCAAGAACAACACGTACAAACTGCTGATACTTCCTATCTGTCTTTACTAACAATTACAATATAGTAAAAAATATAATAACTATGTAGTTTTACTGTATTGTAATTGTTAGTTAGAATATTAGTGTTTTCCTAACATAAACTGAGGTAACAAACTGGGATGTAAGATCGAAATTCAGAGGAGGGAAAGGATTTCTCCAAACCTTTGGATGTGACATCCAAAAACATAGTTCAGATACTATAAAGTTGGCAAGACACATCCAAAGGTTCATCTGAATTTGGATCTCTCAAATCTCTCAGTCTAGGGGAATCACATCCATAGTGATTTCTCATTGAACAAACTTTAATAATAAGATTTTGTAAACAAGAATTTATCGTCAACTACAGGCAAATTGTTTATTAATAAACTTTCAGTTTCATTCATCCTCCTTCGAGGACGTATCTGTGTTTCTTGATATGTACAGACTTATTTTGTTACGATGACTATTTGTTAAAAAGGTGGTTTGAAATAAAACGTTTTCTATCTTTAAAATGATATACACACTTGTTACTCATGTTTTTCTAAATAATTATGTTATATTGAATGGGACCGAACCCAGGAACTCCACCTGTACGCGCTGGTGCGCTCGCTACCACTGCATTCCCGTCGTCTACCATTCTCATTCAACTTGAAAAGACCCGATGCAGATTTTCATTCAATACATCATAATTGATTTGTTACCTGGCGGTGTAATAAACCATAATTTAAGAGATTTAAGTATGTTTTGTAAATGATTTTTGACTCTTCAAATCTGTGCACCTAAAGAGGACCATGTGCGTATTTGCAACGTGATTCTGTGATCGTGATGTAGTATGGTAATAAACAATTTGTCTGAAGTTGACGAAGTGTCGTTTCAGCCTAGGCGATCGGTCTCGGAGACACGTCACTAGGTCCTTTCAAACTTGGAGACCGAAGCTGATATTGTGGATATTGATGTCACTGCATTGCATTGGGAATATGACTTGGCGTATCGGCGAGCCAGAGGCATGGGAACCAATAACATCATCCGATCTGGAAGGAACTACACTCAAAGTCACGATACTTTGCCTAAAATCATTCAATATGGCTGCCTTAAACAATTTGCCAACTTCTACGAAACAAATCCTTGAAACTCACAAAAATTTCAAGGAAAACGTGGTAGGAAAATTTCAGGAAAAGCGTGGTCACAAAGAATTTAAGTAATATCCAAATAAATATTAATAGCAGTCACAAAAGCGACTATTTGCTGTGAAGAAATAGAAGTTAATAACACAACAAAGAAAAAGTCAAAGTAATATTCGATGCAGAAAGAACAGAACAGAGCCACAAGAGCAAGTAAATCCATTTTTGTCCGAGAGCTGTATTGAATTGAACCCAGAGTGACTCAGTGATAAGCAAGCTTGCTAACCCTGAGCTTCTAGATGGGGCGGAGCTTCCATTTAATACTATGTTAAACTGAAGAGAGCAATGCGTCCACGAGACCCTTAATTTGCGCATGAGCGATAGTTCGTCGTGTGTTGCCCCTCCGTGGCTCAGGTGGTAGCGTTCTTGCTCATCACCAAGTCGTCCCGGGTTCGACTGCCGGCCGGTGCGGCCAGAAAAATTTGTAGCTTTTCACACGAATGTCTCAGTNCCCGGGTTCGACTGCCGGCCGGTGCGGCCAGAAAAATTTGTAGCTTTTCACACGAATGTCTCAGTTCCTATAGCTGTGACTACTGAAAAGCTATCCACCTCCTCCTAGTATCAATAACTACTACTACCACCTCCACACGGTCCAAGTTTGTGTTAAACACAGCTAACAATAGCCCTACCACCCAACTCCTGCCTCCTATCGCTCCATGTAGATAAGCTTCAATAGCACTAAGCTACATTTCCCATTTACAAACAGTACTCGTGTGTTGCAGGGCATGGGTTCGAGTGCCCCCTTGCGCCACGGCTGCGAGGACAACTGGACGTGGAACCGACGCGACCGCAGCCCCGAGGTGCGTCTCTACGGCCCCAGTTGGCGCGTGGCGCACTTCCACCCCACGTGGAGCAGCGGCACAGCGGCCGTGCGCGGCACGCGGGTTCTCAACAACGGGCGCTACTATTGGGAACTGCGCGTATCGCAGCGCGTCTTCGGCACGTCCATGATGTTCGGCGTGGGCACGCGCCGGGCGCGTCTGCACGTGGACGCGTTCCTCAACCTGGTGGGCGAAGACGAAAACTCGTGGGGGTTGTCGCACAAGGGGTTGCTCTGGCACGCAGGACGCTGGTCCCATTACACCAAACCCTTTCGAGAGAACGAAGCCACCACGGTGAGTGGGAGGAGGGAAGAACTTTCTTCACGTGTCAGCAACTTTGATTCAAAACATAGAAAACTACTGAGAAAGCCTATTAGGTGTTCTTATATGCGTGATACATGCAAAAAGAAAAGAGTCCAAAATGTGCCAATTTGTTTATATTTTTCAAAATTTCACATTGCTGCGTCACGTCTACGTGTCAGCAGCTCGGATTCAGCGTTCCAAGATAAATTTTTACTGGATCACACACTATAACTCGGTTTTTTGGTTGGACTGTAACTTGGTAATTGCAGATCCCGGGGAAAATGAAGAGCAGAAAGTTAACATTTCAAATAGACCATACATTTCAAGTTTATTTACGAATTGACAGAAATTAATGATAATAGCACACTTTTAAATATCAAGCAAAACTTTTTATATCTAAATGAATAAAATAGGAAGCTTCGAATGATATATCGTGATTTTTTATGTACTTTTCACCAATAGCGAGTAAGTGTAAGGAGAATATATTTTCGTTATCAAAGAGGCAAAAGGGAAACGGTAAGCGATGCGTAGGGTTTCTTGAGTTGGTCTCTCTTCCAACTATCCCTAAACAGATACTTAAACTTTGCGATGGTGCCATGTATCGTGTGTTAATTTGTCAATTTGTTTGTGTGCGAGTGAGTTTAATTCGACCACAATTATTTGGAAATATGACAACTACACTCAAATAAAGAAATTACAGCATCCTTCGTTTCCGAGAATCCTAAAAACATGATAAATTCGCAGTGTAATGTAACTACATTAAAGTTAGTTAAGAACCTTGGACTAACTTTTTAGTTACTGAATATAAACGTTATTTAATTTTTCCGTAAAACCATGTTGGGCATAGAACACTAGGAACAAGTCGTCGAGGTCAACTTTTCCTATCGTTTAATATAGAAATATTAATCTTTCTGTAACACTGATGACTAATACAGATTCTCGTTTGCAGCAGCATCAGATGTTCGATACTCGTTCCCTCACGATGAAGATCTCTCCAGATCCTTTTTCGTCACGGTGTTTATCTATTGATTGATATCACTAGCAGCATCGCAGCATCTGTAACAATATATCATGATGATATAAATTAATTTCCTCGCTATTTTAATATTCAATATATTTCGTTCCTCGTATTGTAACTTACAACATGAAGTTTAAGAAATGTCGACGAAATGTTACGCGATTGCGATTAGAAGCAATAAAAAATATTACAAATCTACCAATATAGGTCGCATTCTTAACATATTAATTAACTTGACGGTTTTAGCAGTCTAAAAATGAATTTTGCGTTTTGCAAAAAACGTCAAATTCCCGCATAAAGTACGTCGGTGTATTTCCCTCCACTTATATGTTGATGATCATTTAAATAAATGTAATATTCCGCCAATAAATGTCTAGACACCTTCTGATAAAACTAAACGAGATTGAAAATTAAAAAACTCTAAAATGGAGTGCTTTGGCTTAACCGTCAGCTAACGACAGAACATGGATCAAATACTTTCAAAATACTATAATATTTATATTATTTTCCATAAAACGACATGGCATTAAATTAAGTTATTTTTAAGTCTACTATACCAAATTACTTCCTATAATATTGTCTAATGTTTATTAATATCATCACATAAGACAACAATAGGAATTAACACTCCAAGTCATGAAACTTCGCCGAAAATTAAGCAATATGGCTACGTAACACGAGTTGCGAATTTCTACAAATTCAAGTTCTATCCAAATAAATTTATAGTAATCACAAAAGCGACTATTTGCTGTAAAGAAATACAAGTTAATGACACAGTAAACTACGGACACAAGATAATATTCGTTCCACACTTTGCTCGATGCAGAAAGATTAGAATAGCGCCACAAGAACACGCGAATTAAATTGATGTCTGAGATTGGCGATTTAAGTTTTCAGACATTCGAATGTCTCACAACATTACGCGAAGTACAAATATTTTTACTCTTGCGGATGATGGCGAAGTAAAAGCGTTGGCTACACTTAGCACAAGCTCTCCAGTTAGATAAAGGAATTCATTAATAATTCATTGTCGAGAGAACTGTTACGAACTTTCTATGACCACGTTGAAGACAATAAAGTAATTCACTGTGAGTAAAATACAATGAACTAACAAACACAGTGATAGTGTTTTCATTTATGATTTATTTTTCTTAAGTTAAATTTGAAAATATATATGAAAGATGGCGACGGCGTCATGACGCTGTGCTAGTAGCTCCTGCTATTTTTGTATGTTTCAGNTTTCGAAATGTCGGTGAATACAAATTAATTTTAATTTAACACCTAAACTCCTTAAATTGTCTTCTGGATCCTCTTTTCTCACCACATCCATGTATAACGGGTTGCGTATTTAACATCTTCACGGGGAATCCGAAGTAACATGACAGGAAATGTGTGTTAAATTACGTGTTTTAACTTCTAAGTACTGTTAATATTTTCATGTAGGAAACAATTTTACGGATATTGAATCATTCATCCAACATAATTTAATCTGTTTTGACTAACTATTTGTATTGTAAAATTTTGCACATGATAAAGTAGGGAAAATACTATGATCTAATCACCTAATGCAATGGAATTAAAATTATAAATATTAACATGTTAAATTAATTTCTCCAAACATTTTTATATTCGTCGTAATAAAAATTTTAAAAATTACAACTCCAACAAAAATGCCGTATTTTTTAATATAGTGATTAGCATGTTTAATATTATAACTATTCCCAAGAAATTGAAAAATTGTTTTTAATATTTTAGTATATATCCTATCAAAATTTGATGTAGTACTGGAGCGCTTTCTCATTGTATATTATAAACAGAAATATGATAATTTCAGCCACATCTAAAAAGGCAGCACGGCCTGAAACCTAGATATCCTTACTTCTAACGAAGTTGCGTTGTTGGGTGGATCAAGACCTTAAATACCAGATATACCCAAGAGAATCAATAATTTAATTCTGCAGTAAAGCGGTTCCAAAATATTTTTGGCAATGGAATACTTTTGGTTTAAAGAACACACATTTACCCAGCAAATTTTAGAGTCACAAGAAAGACACAACAATTGGAATGCTTTGGAAATTCGTGGTCATTTTGTTGTTCGCTATCACAAATTTTCAAATCAGACGAGGCATCGAGTCTATTTCGAAATATTTTTAGGAATTTATTTAAGATGCATGAACAACGTAAGAGAATTGATATGGAAAATTAGTTTCGTTATTTCTTTTAATATAAATTCGAAAACCTTGATTAAAGTGGATTAAAGATTCAGGAAAATGTATTGCTTAAATCTGAAAATAAATTCATTTTTAAGACAGCAGAAATTCCGTTGAGTTGTCATTTTGAACGTAAAAGGCGTCTGTTTTAAAATATGTTCCAAAATCCGTATAATTATGTTTAGAAATTATTTATATTTTGGAGACTAACTGCGGAAGGCAGAAAATTCCAAATCTCAAATTTTGGTCTACATTGATTTGATTCTATGAATTTACCAGTATTATTATCAGAAATTAAGGTAATAATTTCTTTAGTAGTTATTTTTTAGTTTCAAAGAAGACGCTTGTGACTTTAGCGAGAAAGAAGAGTTATATCTCTCTTCCTTGTAGATGCTTGTATCTTACTTCTAAATAGAGAAAACTTTATTTTCCAGCAATCTTTAAAAATAAAACATAAATGTTGCTAGCCAATAATTGAGGAAAAGGCAGTCGTTTATTTTTGAGCGGACCCGAGACATTTGAGCTGCCATTTTGTGTCTTTTTAGTAGAATACTTTATACGTATGTTCCCTCTAAATTTAGCGGGAAATTTACAAGAACCTTCTATCATATATTTAGAGTAACATTACGTACATAATACCAGGACCAAAAGTAGGTATACACATTTTTTCATTGAGTCATAATAATTATAACATTTCAATAACGCCATAAAAATAATTAACCCCGCTGGAATGTTAAATTTTGCTTTCTCGACCTAACTTTTCGAATGACNCCCGCTGGAATGTTAAATTTTGCTTTCTCGACCTAACTTTCACTTTCTTTCGCGGTATTCAAAAGTCACTCCCATCAACACGGTGGATCAGTCTCTAATCCATCCAGTTACACAGGCTAATACATTTTCTATTCTAAACGTCGCATCATACTAAAAAATCTGCGGTAATGTTACTCAATGGAAGTTCCTATTTTGGGGGAAGTGGAGGTTTGGGCTAGTCACCAAGTAACAATTCACGTTTATTGGCAGTCATTTTCATTTTCAGAAGTGAACTGATTAATCATTCTTAAAAGCATCGTTGTTCAACTATCAACACATTTATAGCGTAATCTGCATATTGTTTGTGAAGGCACTTTTTCGGTGTATTTCTATGGAATCTGTTAAGAATTCTACCATCTTCCAGTTATGAATGCCCAGCCACTTTTAACATAGCATAGGCACAAACTAAGACATATTGAATGGAAGGGAAATGTGTAAATTATGAAGGCAGCAATTTAACACATAATATTCTGTATCTAATTGTAATACAATGCATTAAAACAACTATTGACTTTATAATAAGAACATCTAAACCCACTATGGTTATTCAAATGAGAATCATTTTCCCATGATTAAAACTACGCAACATTAAAATTCGACTTCTCAGTGAATATAGTCAGAAAGAATAGGGTAACATATATAATTTTCCATAATTGTGCACTTAGCTGTTTTTGAAGTTTGGATTTTCAATTTTAGAATGATTACGATACAAGTGAGGTTTTCATAAGTTTCGAAAGTTGTACATTTTCACGTTTCCTTTTCCGTGTTCGCAGGTGGGTGTCCTGTTCGACGGTGTGTCAGGCACCCTCAGCTTCTACAAAGACGGTACCAACCTCGGCGTCGCCTTCCGAGGTCTGCACCAGGTGCGCGAACCGCTCTACCCCATTGTCTGCTCCACCGCGGCGCGCACCGAGATGACCCTCATCCTCATGAAGCGCGATTTCGTCAACCTGCAGGACCGTTGCCGCGCCGCCATCTTGGCGCGGGCGCGTTCCACCGAAGCGTTGGCGCACCTGGAGCTGCCGGCGCGACTGCGCGACTTCCTCGCCGAAGGGCTGGACGAGACTTTGCAACAACAAGCGCAGTTGCCCCAGACGTCCCCCAGTGTAGTGCCCCCGCCCGCCCTTCAACCCTTCCAGCCTGTTGACCAGAACGTGGCCGGATGACGCGTTCGGTTGCCACCACCAGTGGTGGACGAGCACTCCGACTACGATTCGGACAGCGATTGAACTGTGACTCATTACATCAAGTTTCTTCCGCATCCGCGATTGGGAAAAAAATAAACCCCGATGTGTTTGGAGTGACAACTTCTTGAAGGCAAAATACGTTTGAGTGAGCTGTCCAACCTGAAATAAGATGGACCTATGCTCCAAGCTAAGATCACACTCTCACCAACAATACTGGGTAGAACTTGACCCCAACGTTTGATCACTTAATTAATGAAGTGAATCTTCATTCTCAGAGTCAGAAGCAAGCTGCTTCTTAATTACGCGATTCCTTTCCGACCATGCTAGTCAAATAAATGTTGCATGATTTTTTGTTGGTTTTGCAATTAAATTTTGAGAGATTATTTTCTAGTCGTGTCTCCAGAAAATCATTGAAAAATGTGCAGGATGGCTAAGTTTGGAAATATTCAGAGGCCCTTATTATCCATGGTCACGTGAACTATCAAAGTTCATCAGATATGCACGCTGTGAAGTAGAATATTGTGCAACTACAGAAAAGGATGTTCAGATATACGATGATTGCCAAGACATCATGACCAACATTGCTTTCTCTTCGATACAAGATTCATGGAGTACGAGACTTCAAGTTGCTCTCTCTCTCTCTTACCATTTTGTTTAGTGAACCTACTTTGTTTTCAAGAATCCTATTTCACAGACTCGAGTAAATATGATTTCGAAATGAACAAACGTCGATCAACACGTACGAAAATAATCATATTTTACTAGCATCGTTGAAATGAAGTTTCCATTAAAGATCAAAATAAACGCATTTATTTTTTTCTTAAATAATCATAGCTTTCATTATGTTCACATCTTTTTGGGAAAAACAAAATTCTATTTCATCTCATGCAAGTTTTAGCAATACTACACGGAATACTAAAGATCTGGTATTTTGAAGAAAATATGAGATTTATCTTACGACATATCTTCATTCAGTTTCAAAGAATGTTAAAAACACATTCAATAACACTAAAATATTCTCAGATGCTTGAAAAATAATTAATGGTATATTTGTACATTTTTATAACAGATAACATAGGAAATGCTTTGAGTAGAAGTTTTCATTACTTTTTTATCTTTTACCAAAGAGACAAGTTGATAAATACATCAATGATTTTGACTATAGCTGTTGTACCTGTAATTTTTAAGATTTTCACCTCAGTACAATTTGTGTTGTTGGTACACTACATGTATTCTTCATTATTTCTCCAAACTAGCACATACAAATCCTACATATTGTAGAATGTTCAATCTTTGTCTCCTGAAAAGTCGAGTCATGGATGTCTTCACTCTGTGCCATACCTACTTGCATTAACAAAGCCTTGATGTGAGAGAGTGAATCTAGATTTGTCTGTGATGTGATGACAGGTCATCATGTGCAATATTAATATATTTATTTATTACATGAAAATGTCGTACAATGCTGTATGCAGATGTCTAGTTACTTTTATATAATAAAATTGTTTATTGGTAAGCACCAAGGACTTACTAATATCCTAGTTGTCTGATAGTATATTTCATTATGAATAAAATTGATGAAATTTGAATCTGATGACTTAAAATAAATGTAATTTATTAAGCTATTTCCACATTCCTTAAACATATTTCTTGACCTCTATCTTTTCCAGTACATCATCATGTATTGTTATAAAAAAAAAAATTATACTGAAAATAATTGCTTAATCCTATGGGTAACCACACCCAAATATATTACTACCTTTTCCATCTAACATGTCAAAAAATCTGATTCAGATAATAAACCATAAGAAAAAGAAAATCTATATAATTACAAATTAAATGCTGTTCATTGGTAAGTGCATCACTTGAGAACGGATGGACCAATTTGGCTAATTTTTTAAAAAATGTTTGTAATAGTCAGAATAAGGTTTTTAGAGGAAGAAAAATTGGAAAAGTTGCCTGGAAAATACGAAAATTCGAGAATAACTGAAAGTGCTTTTTCTATGGGATTTTTGTATGAATTCAACACCATAACTCATGATTCGAACGATGGATATGCGTAATTTCTTTTTTTTTTTTTTTCGTTATGGCTCTGGAAAAGTTTTCAGGAAAACAAATTTGGGACAATTACAAAGGAAAGTCAGAAAATTCAGACAAACTGCAAAAACCATAATTTTTGTATGAACTCTCGATCATAACTGATGATAGGAATGACATACAGTTAATTCTTTGAAATTTGGACAGGATGACGATTGTCGGGTCAGCTAGTTTATAGAATTTTTAGAAACGATAATCTTGGAAGATATCACAGATTGAATTCAAACACTCAGTGCTCACCCATGCTGGGAGACATTTCTGAGATTGAATTCCTGTACATCTAGATCAACCTTCCTAAATGACTAAGAAATTTTATATTCATTTTAACATTTTATCTATACACATGTACTTTTAAAGTGGATTTATTGGCTTCGTAACTTCAGTGAAGTGTCTGAATAAAGCAACTTGTCCATGCAAGTTTAACTTTCACATTCGTAACTAAACAAAATAGTTTAGTATGAGAATTAAATAGGTGTGCTGTCTGCAACTATCACCATCTCAAAATTTGTGAAGAGTGTATCCAGTGGAAGATCCAAAGGGGGACACAGGGGGCACATATCCCTTCCAAAAGAGATAGAAATAGTAATAATACAAGGAAGTTTTCTTCACTTTGAAAAAAAAAAAAATCAGTACGTCCATTGAAAGCAATAGCCAAAGTAAAAATTTGATGGAAAACACGAATTATTGTAAAAAAATTTTAATAAATATTTATGAGCTGCAATTTACATTAATTGCCTTACTCATGGAAAGACATGTCTTAAATTGTAATTTCAAAAGAATTCCAGCATAGGGACTCTTCCCAATATCAACTCATGGATTTGCCCCCGAGTGTATCTTAAAGATTACGAGTCAATTGTTAAGTCTAAAGGCAAAAGACTTGAGATTGATGGAAATTATCAAAGAATATAGAGATACTGTAGTTTCCCTAAGTGACTCAAGATGTACAACATATGAAGTATAACACAAGATAATTGAAAAGTGAAACAGTTTGTTATACTGAATCCATGTTCTTTCCCTAAAGCATCATAGTTGCTGCTCTACAAGAATTTCAATCCGGTGTACAGAACACAAATATCGGTTTGTCGAGTGTTAAAAATACATTTGGGGCTAAGGAGGGCGTCACAATGTTTTCAGAGTATTGTTTTCAAGAATACTGAATTCAGAACTGGAAAAGAGAAATATGGTAATAAACCTAGATAAAACAAAAACAATGATAGGGAGGGTAAAGAAAGACTGCAGTGTGAAACTCGGGGGCAAGGAATTAGAACAAGTCGATAGTTTCAAGTATCTGGGGGTAACGATGATGGAAGGATTGAAGAAGAGCTGAATACCAGACTCCTGAACACAAGTAAACTCTATCATACCATAAACAGAGGATTCCTAAGAAAGAAGGAAATAAGTGAGAAGACAAAAATGGCAGTATATAATTCAACATACATCCCAACACTGCTATATGGAAGTGAATCTTTGATAATAACCAACAAAATGAGGTAAAAATTGCAGACAGTGGAAAAGAAGTTCCTAAGGAATGTAGTAGGAAAGACTAGACATGACAAAATTAGAAATGATATTAGGCAGACTCTTAAAAGTTCCACCTTTGGAAAGTAAGTTAGAACAAGGTCAACTAAGATGGTTTAGACACCTGAATAGAATGAGCAGCGACAGGGTGCCAAAACAGGTATGGGAAGCAGGTCTAGGAGGCATAGGGGAAGACCCCGAAAGACATGGGATGAATCTGTGAGAGAATCACTCCACAGGAAAAATATTTTGTGGGAGGAAGCCAAGCAGTCATCCCTAAATATGAAAGGATGGTGGGCTCTCTGCCAATCCTCGACACCATATGGAACAAGAGGACACGATTAAGTAAGTAAAGTAAGTTTTCAAGAATTCCTATCTAAATAGCTAATGCTTTATGAAGGCATATTATAAATTTGTTTATTAATTTTTACAATCCATCTACTAATAAAGCCTCATTTTAGATCTCCATGTTTCATTAGGGTTTCATGTGATGACTTGCTTAGACAGGTGCATCTCTAAAGACGTTTCTGATGCTCAGTTTTATTAGATTCTGATATGAAATATACAATCTGTTCATCTCAATATCCTCATCCAAACACATCTATTGTAGTTGGACCACCCTTAGAATATACCCAAATCTCAGTGAATTCCAAGACATACTCATATGAAGACTTTTATTCTTCCCAAAACATAGCGAAAGTGTCTCGAGCATAGGCACTGGAAGGCTATTTGAACTATTCTCTTAATGCCAAAACAAGCACTGGTCAAGCCTATAGAGCGTTCTCATCTCAAGAAAGCTGATGTACTGGGAGGGATATTAGTTACGTCGATTACACCTCATAAGTGGTCCGCTAGGTTTTCAAGTGCATAACACCACACGTCTAAGAATTAAAGAGAACCCAACATAACTTCTGATCAAAGACTATGAAGTTCCAGAATAAGTACATCTTTAGATATACAAATTCAGCTGCGTACATTTGCAAAACTTGAAAAGTAGTCAGTCAATTGACTTGGAATTTTGACACTAAGTTGCATTTGAATACACGCATGTTTTTATATGCTTATTATACACATATAACACATGTGAAGGGTAAAAACATATTTTTTAAAATAATTAAAGTGAAATTTCAGAAACTATATGGCCTACAAACTTGAAATTTGGCAGATAGCTTTCTTTTAGGATGTAGACATCCGCTACGAGAGGGTTTTACGAAAATCCACCCCTAACAGGGTGAAATGGGAGTTGGAATGTTTTAGGTATATATCCCACCATAACTTCTGTGTCAGACCATAAGTGTCTGGAGCAATTTCAACCAAACTTAATACACAGATGACTGACTATAAGAAAACTAGCATTGTGGGGGTGAGAAGGGGATGATATGTAAAAATAATGGAAAAATTCAATATTAGATTCAAAACCATACTTTTTGTTGCCGTTGAGATAGATAAGAGTGTCCCCGGTGTTTTGTGAGTTATCAATTGGCCCACATTAGCGATAATGTACCCCTAGCATCCTTGGGGTAAGAGTGAGAATGAAACAGGTAAACAAAATAAAAAACACCCGATATTGGTGTTGAACAAATAATTTTTAGGACCACTGAAGTGAAATGGCACCGTCCTTCCAAGATATGTACACGATCACCCCCTGTAAGGAATTAACACCCTTTCTATTGGGGGTTAGAAGGGGTAAAATGTAAAAATAATCGAAAGCAACCAATATTAGTGTTGAGATAGTAGTTTACAGGGCTGCTGAAATTAGTAGCGACATTCTCGAAGACTTAAAAGTTCACAATCAGATTGTATGAACTCCAGCACCCGTAGGAAAGGAGATGCCATGAAAAAAATATCCAACATGATGTACCAGTGACGAGTCCATAATTTTCGGAAATGTTCAGGTGATTGTGAAATCCCGATGTCATTTAAGTTTGAACTCAGCCCTCATGAAATACACATGCCACTAGCACCCCTTGGGCGGGGTGGAAATGGATAAAAGTATTGAAAACTAATTTTGAAATATAAAAAAATGAAAATTGCATCGGATCATAGTTTTAGGGTTGATGAGATTTTTAAACTATCAATGCTGCCAAGTTTAAGTTGAGATCGCGTAGTGGCATAGTATTCTTAGAGCTGGGGAGGGACGGGCAAGACATAAAAAGACCGATATTAAGTTCGCGTCCATGGTTTTAGTGTATTCTGAGATGAATAATAGTATTTTCAAAGACATTATATTTCTAAATTACATACATTATACGCAACACCTCTACAGGTGAGAGTTGGGAAGGGCGTGACATGAAAAATTATCGAAAATATCAGGTAACAAAGGATTTCATGAAAATTCACCCCTAAGAGGGTGAAATGGAAAATTGGTATTTTCTAAAAATATACTCTTCAATTACACCAGTGAAAATGAGGGATTGATACACACCAATACTATTAAAACTTCTAACATTGATGGACAACATTCTCACTAGATATCAATAAGAATGTGAAAAAGAATAAAGTTACGGACATATTACAAAATTCACGTGAGCAAAACCATGGGTACTCAGCTAGTCCTTAATAAGATTTCAGCAGACACGAGCCCAAAACTTAAAGTATGATGTGCAATGTACTCCTTATATGTTGAGTCCATTCAAATCTATGGTTTCGCTGAGAGAAAACTGACTGAACATGCTGAGACTAAAAGGACCTATACATAGATTGAAACCTTCAAGTACATGATGGCCAATCCGTTTATTTTTCCTGGCTTCACAGATCTGCACAAGTAAGGTTTCAATTTTCCCTGGGTGGATTAAAACTTCCCGTTTTCTATTTTATACCTCTAGTAGGTATAAAATAAACTTGGACATAAACTTCCATTTTTTAGAGGGAGTGGGGCACAAGAAATACTGATTCCTTATATCTGTCTTTGTGCTATTCAGCTCCTGCACCTACATAGATTCTCAAAATCAATCCCCACAGTTTTAAGAAAATTTAAATTCTACTTCACACTCTTTAATCATAATTCCAGAACTGAAAAAATATTTATTTTACACTATCTCTCATAGTAAATTGATTGAAGGTTTAGGAAAAGTCTCAGAAACAGTGGATGGGGAATTAACTTAAGTCGCAGAATTTAAATTTAAATAAATCAAGTAAACCTTTTCATCATCATCCCACCAAAAAAAAGTGCTATGCAAAAACGCTTACCAAACTGCACATTAAATTAAATACTACATTGATATAAAGTTAGTGTTCTAAAACTATAAGGTTAAATGGTGCAAATTCTACTACGATGGTGCAGTGTTTCCTTATAACAGGTTTATAACTCCTTCACTACATAGATGACTAAGTCTGAGAATATGAAATTGATTTCAAATTTTAACAATAAAATAAATAATTTGATAATGAAAGGAAAAGATAAGAGAGACCATATAAATACTAACAACGTAGTATACAAAATAACGTGCAAAGATTGTAAAGCTAGCTACGTAGGTTAAACAAAGAGGGGGTTAAAAACTAGAATCTAGGAGCACAAACTTAATTTAAATTCAGTTGAACAAAGTGTAGTTACCTCATATTGCACTAATAATGATACTTGATGGATTGGGAAAATACATTAATTATGGACAATGCCGTAATTATTACAAATGTTGTATATCAGAAATGATATTCATAAAAAATTCACAAGGGAGTTTATATTTATGCATCGGCACTGAATAGCTATCTGGTATATACAATATAGTATTATAAAATGCTTGTGTACTTTCTGCTTTTTGGTAAACATATTTTGTTAAATTTGATAAGAGTAATGTTGTCTTTCACTTATTAAATTGGTTGGCAGTGCCCTACATATATGTTTTTTGTAGAAAATATAAAATACATCTGAAGAGGGGGAACATACATCCCCGAAACGTTATGTAAAAGTACGAACGATTAAAGTGTTTGTACGTTATTAATACATGTTGTCGTAAATAAGGGCTCTGCCAACCAATTTAAACATATTTTGTGTTTATATTTATGTTTAATATTGAGTTCAATTGTTCTGTTGCTGTTTCTTGTCACAATTTGTTATGATTTGATCACCTGATTATGACTTAAAATGAAGTAAAACATTGTGAGCTCTTTTCACAAAATATATATTGTTTGTCCATAAAAATTCGTCTTTCATTATTTGTTTAAATGGTGCAAGTTTACAAATAATTTATCTGGATAAAACAGGAACTACTTTCTCTCAAGAAATGCAAATGATTATAACCGGACAGAAGCCATGTGGAAAATTGTTAAAAATTACGTCACCTGAAAAACATGAAGAAAATATTTCTCTACTAAACAACGGCAAAATGGTATCAAAACCACAGGACATTGCAAATTTGTTTAATTCTTACTTCTCAGAAGTAGGTAAAATAATGAACTCAATACCTCCAAATCAATATTCTCCAATTATATCCACCCACATATCCAATTCTATGTTCACTTCCGAAACTAACACCAGCGAAGTCATGAAAATCATCAGTTCATTAAAAAGCAAATTTTCAATAGACATAGATGATATACGTTAGTTTATTGTTAAAGTTTTGTCCCACATTATATTAAATCCACTCATAAATATTTTTAATAGTTCTTTATAGGAAGGAGTAATTCATAACATACTTAAAAAAGCTAAAGTGAAACCTTTACACAAGAAAGGAAATTATCGACCAGTATCTCTACTACCCACTTTCTCAAAAATCCTAGAATAAATGTTCAAAAAGAGTCTTCTACATTTATCAAAAAATAACATTCTCTCTGACGATCAACACGGATTTCGGAAACCCTTTTACTGTGGAGAAACTCCGTGGAATCTTTTGACTGTGGAGAAAATCCTCAGGGTGTTTTTCTTGATTTATCCAAAGCATTCGATGTCATCAATCATGAAATTCTCCTTCCAAATTGCATTCTTTGGGCATTCATGGACTCCCACATCAATGACTAACTTTGTATTTAAAAGATAGATATCAACAGGTTGTAAAAATCATATATTAAAAATAAAGTACTTCAGCATCGTCTTTCAGAAACAAAGTCACTTACTTGCGAGGTACCCCAAGGTTCAATTCTAGGCCCTATACTCTTTTTATTGTATGTGAACGACATGTCATCATCCACATCAGATTGCAAAATGGTTCTTTTTGCTGACGACACTAATTATGTAAACACACCAACACTCAAAACGTTTTCTCTAACCTCTCAGCTTGGTTCCTTGCAAATCATCTCATTGAAAACACTGACAAAACCGTGTCTATGTCATTTCACAAAAGTATCATAAAATCTTTACCCACAGGTTTGTCTTTCGTTAAACAGAACACATTTAAAAACTGTTATGAATAAAAAATCCCCACATTCAAGACGTCAAATGGAATTGTCACAATGACAAGATTAATTCCCAATCAAGCAAATTGTGTTACACATTTCAAATCTTAGTTAACATAGTTAGTCTATGTATTTCACATTGCGTACATATTGCAAAAGTTTACTCCCATTTACTTCATTATCTTCAGGGGCAATTCCAGTTGGAGCATTCAAACTTTCAGAATTCAGAAGGGGATAGTTCAGATAATTTGAAAATCTCACCCCCGAAACACTTGTAAACCTTTATTTAAGGAATTAACACACTTCCCTGCATTTATATTTATGAAACAGTAGTGTTTGTTACGTCCGAATTACTGAAGAACCACCCTTGTTTCAAACAAAACACTTTTGTTCACGAACACAATACTTGCAATAGGAATAATATTCATCGTCCTAAAGTGTCAACCACACTTTACCAAAAATGGCAGTATCATTCAGGAATAATTAATAATTCCCTCCCCAAAAATATAAAAGATATTAGTAAACAACTCCTTCATTGTACTATAGGTCTTAATTGAAATTTCTAGATTGATAAAAGATGATATGAAATTGAATCTCTTCAAATCCACAGTTAAAAAGTACCTCCTGCACCTATGCTTCTACAATGTAAAAACTTATTAATTTTAATAAGTTAAATCCATCTTGTACTATATCATGCCATTGCTGTAGTACATTTTAAATAACGTATAACAATTTCAAAATCTATTTTCTTGCACGATTGTGTTGTGTCTTACGATTTATATTAATTTAGTTTTATGTGTACTCAACATTGGCACAGTTGTGTACATTAATTCTGTGGCCCCATCCTGGCCTGAGTTTGTCTCCGGTTTTCCTTCGGGTAGAGGTAGATGTTTTACACAGGTTCTCTAGGCTTTGTCTAGAGGCACGTCTATTGAAACAACTGTGAATTTAGTGTTGTTTCAATTCTTATGACTTATAAACATCATATTCAGAATAATCTATAGTTTGATAAAAATTTGTACATGTGAAACAGATTTTTTTGTGTTAAATTACAAATTGTTGATATTCTATTAGTGTTATAACAATAAGCTAAACTTTTATTTTATCTACGAGTTTGCTGAAATTTTTTAATCCGCCTCTGCCTTAGAGCCATTGATTGGAATTTATGGAATGGTTCCTGGCTTCCAGAGAGTAAATTGTCCTCCACATGGTCATACGCAGTTTGTACTGCTGTTTTGACAAATTTATTTATAAATTTATAAGATTAAATAATGGCAAGTCCTAAAACTCCATAAAAAACATTCACTCACTAAATCAGGAATAAGAAACAAGGATTTCTAGGAATTGAAATTAACTGGATCTCCACCCTAGACAATACTGTGTATTCAAATCAAGAAAAAAAAACCCATTCCAAATTTTTATATCCATATGATCATCCCTTACTTGGAACCCTATAATTACATTAGCTCTTAGTGTATCAGTAGTTGTATCAATGAATACAGATGTATGTACATTTCACCTCTAAGTTAAAGATCATGTAATTTTAGAAAATGGAGTTTGTGTAGCAATATAATTCACAACAATTTCATCCAAAGATTTAATTTAATCCTTTTAGTAAAACTTCTTCAAAACTGAACACTGAATAGGAATGAAAGCCAGCCATATGATAGTCAGTCTTCTCATATGACCAACAAACTCTTATAGATTTACCATTCCAATTTCCTTTATGAACACACAAAAGAGAACAACTTATGTAGTTCCTCATTCTTTCCAACAGGAAATATTTGCATTGGAATTTCACAGAATTGAAACTTGAAAAGAACATCAATTAAATGATTCCAGGCTATCAACAAGAAATTTATACAAGACAGCCTCCATTCCTCGCAATTGGGCTAAAAAAAATTATTTAGAGAGGCACACAATTCGCTATATAAATATTCCAAATAATTACAGGAAGGTAATTTTATCTTTACTTCCGTCCAGTTACACATACAAAACATACAAAAATTAGGGAGTTGATTTACCCTCCTTTGCATTTTGCAAAGCTTGTGTAATATATAATTTGGCCAAAGACTGAGAACAAAATTGTGATATATGTTGGCTATATGTCTGAATTTGACCAGACACTATCATGGGGTTCAAACGCTGAGGAACGGGAATGGGTCGGAACAGCTTATTGATATCATCGTCAGGTAACGGAGGTTCATCCTTGGCCTTACGTGCCACGTTCTCCAACTCCTGCAACAGACAATCAACGGTCAACATACAATACAAGAGAAAATCATTCAGATTAAATTTTTCTTTCAATTGCTGAATAACTTGTGTAAGTTTAAAAGATATAAAATATGCCACATTGAGAAAAGTTGTAATGCTCTCAAGCTTAACATAGGAAGATATAGATTTAACAAAATATAAATTTCTAGAACTCACTCTCTTCTGCATAAACCGATTTTTGTCCTGTTGTTGCCTCAGCACTTGCTGCTGATAGCGGTTGAACTTTATAGCTTCCTGATTCAACTCGTCCACGCGATCCATCAAACATCGCAACTGATTTTCCAGCACAGAACTAACAAAAAGATGAAAGTCATCTCCTAGTAAAACAAGACATAACACAAACAAGAGTTGATTGAAATTGATTCAATAAGAATGTCAACTCACGCAGTTCCTAAATCCAAAAACTTGCACCCGTCTTCCTCTGGAACCATTTCACTTAGCTCCAGGAGCATTATGTTAGTTAGGTGTGAGTTTTTAATTACAATAGGTACTTCAACAAACAGAGTGGCATAACCCACTTTTAAGTTGCGTAAATTCTCTGGAGTAAACTCATTTTCTTTGTACAGAGTAATAGCCTGAGGTGTTAATCTGTATGCTTTCAAAGAAAGAAAACCACGAGCTGTCTTTTGAGTATCTGAAAATAATAGATACATTTTATGCTTTATCAAATGTCACTTATTAAATGAGTTCATGAATATTAAATTCCTTATGATTTCCTCACAGCTGTTGTAGTATGGCAGTAAACTCATGATTTTTATTATTCAATAATGTTCGTAAGCCAAGGTAAGACAAGAATCCTAAACCCAAGGTAATTTGCAGTACAATGAAAATGAAAGAGTTTATGTTTAAATGTCCCATAACATCAAAAACATAACAGTTAATTATAATTGCTCTAATTCTATCATCAGAGATAGAATGTCATCAATGACTTCTGTTAAAATATCTTCATAAGTACACTTGCATTCATAACTCGAGGACAGGTAAAGTTGAATTCTTCAAAGTCTAATGTAATCTCATTAGCTTCTTAAAGGTAGAAAGCATAAATGAAATCATTAAGTTAAACCACATAGACTTTCACACTTATTATACTGCACGGATAATTATAAATTTGAAGTCTCAATTGCAGACGTAAGAACTAACAAGAGAATTTTCAACAAGCGCAGGTTGAAAGTGGTCCTGATTTTTTTTGTACTGAAACATATTGACTATTACTATGTCCTGTCAAAATATTAGTGGCAATGGCACATTGTATGGCACTGAAAAATATTAGGAAAAACAGATTCTTTTTGCCCAGCAAAGAGCAATTTTTGTGGGTCTTGTGCAATCCTGAACCAAGCCGCGACAGCCGAATCACGTGGCTGAGCTTTGATTCATCAGATTTCTAGGTGTCTTCACCATTCAAGGAAGAAAAGCAAATGCAAACAAACAATGCTGTTACTTGCGTATTTAAGAAAAGGAGGAATTGATTCAGACAAGTCAAATAGTAAAACTATGTAAGTTCAGATAACTACATTATTAATTTTCAAATTTCTTTTCTCTATAAGTGAAGAGGAATTCAAGTAAAATGTTAGATCTATAATTTATGTATTTCTATTTTAATAATGTATCATAATTTATTTCACCTTTTTTAAATTTTTGGCAGATAAAACAGGAATAAATTAACTAGTACCACAAAAAATTCACCCTTTTTATTATTATTTAATGCGTGTTTATATGGATTTCTAGGATATCATTACCCTTGAATATTCTCATCGAAAATGCGTATTCATTGTATGTCTGTGAAAAGATGATGACAATGAAATGAACATATTTTACTCAGCAGCAAATAATATTTTAATGTGGAACATTAAAGAGACAAAAACATGCAATGCACACACATTTATTTACTTTGCACAATGATACATCAAACCAACATGATAACAAAACGATTTCCAATTTTGCCAAAGACATCTGTTAATTAATGTTTTCAAAAACGTCTTTAATCATACAAACAAACAAAACTTCAAAAGAAACCAAAAAGTTAAATCATCAATACAAATTATTTCATTCTAGTAGTGTTATTTACTTTCACTGAAAGAACTTATTTCAATACAGTTCTTACCATTTGTTTAGTGCATGAATGATGAAATACTTTTTGAAATATTGTTTTTAAAACTAACTATTAACAAGACATGTTTAGTTTTGCTTACCTCACTTTTCTTGTGTTACAGTAAAATGATACTGATTCTTTAAATTATAAAATTAATGTTTCAATACCAAAACAAAGAAATAAAAATTTATAATTGAGGTCTCACAAATATGTGTAAGATTTTAATTATAATGTTACAGATATTCGTATTTTGTTATATTAACAAGTTTCAGTATCGGCTTATATTGTCGTGATGTCTCTGCATGTAATGCAGCTTATGGCAGCAGTCAGTGACGACCTTCTACAACAGTTATGGCCGGAAGTAGAAAGGGTTGTCTTTCCTAATAATTGTCCAAAGTGTGAGTGGAAAGTGGATGCTAAAAATTGGCAAACTTCTCGATTTTTTTTCAGTGCCTTCCAGTGTCCAATATTTTGACAGGACATAAAAATAGTCAAAATGTTTCAGTACAAAAACAATCAGGACCACTTTCGACCTGCGCTTGTTGAAAGCAAAATAAAAATCTCATTCAATCAAAATAGTGAGCTAGTAGAATTGCAATTTCCTCAAAATAAAACACAATTCTTGTGTATGTGTTTATGTAAAGTCACATCATCTTCAATCAGTATTAAGAAAGAGTTTTCATTGACGGTTAACATTAATCTACATAAAATTCCAAGCAAGCAAAACATACTGACACTAGTTCAACACACTTGCATCATACAAACTTAAAAATTACTCACCATAGATAACAACAACAGACTCCTCAATTGATGTTTGATAATGAAACTGTGATTCCAGGAGAGGCAAGTTCAAGAAATTACCAACATCAGCACTCTGATACCAACCCACATGAAAGTGATCAACATTAACTCTACGCAATTGTCTCATCATCGTCAGCTGGTATTCCTCTATTAATTCAAAACATTAGAGGTTATGGTATGAATCATAATACAAAAACTAAAAAGAAACTGGATAAAAATTAACCTTCATCCAACTGATCATCATCATTGTGTTTGGGGAATGGAAAACAGTTGGTTATTTCCAAACGATTATCCACAACAAGTCCCAGTAACGCCCCTTGAGCTATCTCAAGATTTCGGGTAGCCTCTTCGTGGCTATGTTTAACCATTTTCATAACGGCCTGAAAAATAAAAATCCAGTAAGTACCGAAATAGTCATATACAATAAACGTTTTCTAAGAAATAAGTTCATTATGAACAAGAAATCTGACAAGAAGTCACCATAAGGTACATGTTCAAGCCTTCTGTTCACAGACTGACATACCAAACCATCCATCTGCACATAAGCAATAGAAGATTCATTTTCCGGTAATTTTCTTGACGGACCTCCTCGTGCATTAGCCATTACAACACTAAAAAGGGAAACAATTTTTACACTAAAACATCAACCACAAAATCTCACACGCGCTGGGCTTGTCCTCTCCCCACTTCAGCAGGCCAAGTCAAAGAATTTACTGCCACTGCATCGAAGTAAACTGTGATCGTAACCACATGTAACCATTCTCCAAAGTGTCGTTAACTCAGAATGTGGATGTAATACGTGATTATTCATTCACGATCCTCAGGAAATTGAAGCAATATGCAAAAAGGGCTGCAACGAAATTTTTTTACAATGATAACTTCTCCTGAATAGATTCCAAGATCCACCCCCGTAGGAAATCGCGCGAAGTTTGACCACAGCGAGCACCAACTGGTGAACACGCCAAGATTCGGAGGTTTAGTTACGATGGACGCAGATAAGTAAATTGTGTTCGTGTTGGGAAAAGCCCTTATATGGGTCAAAGTCCCTTTGTTATTTGGGAAAGTTCTCTCATTCATCAGAAAAGCATTATAAAACGAGCTATAGGCAAATCTCGCGAGATGACACTCGCGAGATGTTCTCAAATCATCGTGCATTTTGGAAATTGTTAAACAGAAAAAAAGTAAAAGGCATATTTTGAGAAGTTTGAAAACTAGCATATTTTTGTATTTTTGAATTGCCGCTTTTTGTCTCCGATCAAAATGGTACAATCATCATGGATTCCGCAGAATATTTCCGGTAAGATACATGTACTTGGAAATTAATACTACTTTTGCAAAACCATTGCACATACTTTCTCATATACCTTTCTCCGTCTGCAACATAGAGTGAGAAAAAAACAGCGATTGGTTGGCAACGTGGATCTGAAGCAGTTGAGGCTTTCCTGTTTTCTTTCTTTATTATTAGTACATCTCATAAAATTGTACTCAGTGGAAAAATGTCATGTTGAATGTAGAACTATTTGACAAACAGACAAATTATTGTTATAGCTGAAGATTTAGAAAGCAATGCTAAAATTTATAGAAGTGGTATACTTCAAGAATTGAAGTCACATTCCATGCAATACATAGTGCACGTAAATGAAATGTTCAATTCCATAAATAGAACCAAAATGTTTAAGTAAGTGAGCAAAATACAAGTAAATATTATATTTGGATGCTATTCGGAATGAAATTTAATGTAACTCAACAATACACATCGAGAGCAAAAAACGATGTGTTATTTGAGTTTCATTACTTTAAAATGTTGAAACAAATTTCAGAGCATGTATTCGGAAATGCGGCGAAGCAAATTTGCTTTGGCATGAAAAAAAAGCAATGTTAGACCTAACTCCAACATCTTAGGCGATGATCAAAACACTTTCAGCCGTACTAATGAAGGAGAAGTAAATTTTACTTCGAGAGTAAACTAAGAGTAGTGAAAACGGATACTAATAAACATGGAATAACGCATGTGCGAAGTAACTGGAAAGTAGTTACCATGACAACCGCTAAACCACGCAGAACCCAGGTTTAACCTCGAAGTGAGGTCCAAGCCCTAATGTCTGAGAGTCGAAGTGAACAACAAAATAGCAACCTAACCTCAAATTGTATTAGTGGTTTTGGACGACATTTCATTTGTACTATTATTGAACGGATAAATCTTAAATTCCACGCATGTAGATCGTGTTTTTTAGTTTCCAAGCGTAATGCCGATGAAAATGATTATTCCTAGAGTGATTTCCCATTTTGTCGAATAAGACTTTTAATAGTAGTGTATGTACAATAATGTGAATAAATCTTAATTTTACTATGTTGCTCTTCATTATTCAAATTCTGACATTTCAATTCGAGTTCTACATATTCGAATTTAGAATGTAGTTCCGTATTATAACCTGTAAGTTGGATAATTAAAATATCAAATAATCTTTATAATTTCAATTCCATTTGATAACTTCATGCTTTCGTTTGTTCTTGAGGCACATTTAATAATCAATTGTTTTACGTCAAATAATGACAATCTTCCAATGTTTCTTTATATTATCTTTTTATTTCTTTTTATTATGCATCGTGCATTTCTCCAAATAATTCACATTACGCTATGAAAATTAATAAAAGATTAACTATGTACACGTTAAATAAATATTTAAAAACTTATTACCTATTATGGACGAATAATATTTATATTTTCTGCGAAGAACTCACTTATTCGTCCATAAAAAGTCACAAGTTTTTAATTATTTATTTAATTAGATTAGATAATGAACGTTAATTGTAGTAGACTAGTTGCGCCAGCCTTAACACGCCACTATTAGTAAATTATTATTTCTGGCATACATCACTGTTACGCCAGAAGTAACTACTCTTGGGGTAAGCCTGCAAAACCGAAGTTACGCCGAGTTTGTATTAATACGGCTGTTTGTGTCAAACTCCAGCTTAACTATACGCGGAGAAAAACATTAATTTATCAAGCTTAATTCCTCGTAAAAATTTCTATATTTTGCGGTAATTGTAATATTTACCCTGTATTTATTCATTAATTCAACTCGTGAATTTAAATTAACATAATTCTAAAATAGAATTCAGTATAAAATACAAAGACAAAATTCAACTACTACCTAATTATAAATAATTAAAAAACAAACAACGCTTAAGATTACAACTTTCTTTTCAATCCTTGAAGTAAATAATAATTAATGTACTTATTAGTTACGCATAACTGGATGATATGGATCATCTGCAGTTATCTGTGCTATTTTTGGACATAAAACATCAATTTATGAAGCCTAATTCCCCATAAAAATTCTACAACATTTTATGGTCAATTGTAATATTCATCCCGTATTAATTCATTTATTCAAATTAACAATTCTAAAATAGAGTTCAGTATAGAATTCAAGACAAAATTCAACTACTACTTTATGATAAACAATAAAAAAACCCAAAGAATACGCTTTTCCTTTTAATCCTCGTTGGAAAGTGAACACATGTAGCCCCCCCAGGGGACTTACATGTAATAAGTACGTGTTTGGCGAACACGGGGCCCCGAGCTGAGTATGGCATTACTTCCACTTACTTGTGCCATACTCCTTCCTTTCTCTTTTCTGACCTCCCTTGGTCACCTCTTGTTCTTTTCGATCCCGACGCTCTTAGGGCTAGGGTATCTTTCATTTTCCTCTTTCCTCTTCTTTTTTTTTTTAAAAAAAAATGTATTTAGTAAAGTTTTCGATATGTTGGAATTTGTGTTTTGAGTTGTAATGCAGGAGGGTTTTTAGTGGGTATGGCTGAGTCTTTCGGCGAGTCCCACACGCGGGGATAGTCATGTTGGCTCTCCCTAGTGCGTAACTGCATTTTCCCTACCTGTACAAGTTTTAAGGGCTCTAATGACCTCGCTGTTGACGAGCCCTAAAGCCCCACAAAAAAACAACAACACATGTAGCATATTTTATTTCAACGTTGACCTAGTTCACCCTCTCTCACCGGTTGTGTACGAAGCGACTAATGTGAGCGGCAGCGTTCGAACGTAAGATTCTGCTGACACGAGTAGAACGCCCACGTGTTTAAACCGACAGGAAGAGTTAACAATTTCGCAACGCTGGCTTCATTGGCTGCTCGACTTTCACGTGGTCTGTAGGCTCCTCCTTCATTACTTTTCTTTTGCTACGTGACATTTCATTCTCTTTGTTTAGAAAAAACTTAAAATATATTTATAATCCTTAAATGTTTTTATTGCAAGTTTCTTTCTTTTCAACGTCCAAGTTATATTATTATGAATCAATTTTCTTCACTGTTATCATGGCTATCTTTTAGTCAAAAGAAATATTTATGCTTCATGAAATTTATTCGTCTTCACACTTAATACAGATGTGCAGCTCACGTAGGTGTTTATTTAGAAATATGAGAAATTTTGTGGTTTCAGTTTTTATGTTTCATTGTTTTTATTATGTTTCGCCCCCAGTTATTAGAAAAAAATTTGGAGCTTATTGATAGAGCACGAAGTGTGCAAACGTGGCTCGAAGTGTAGGGCTTGGAAGTAGTCCCATTTTTTCCCCCAAAGACTTTCGTGTATCATTTGAGAGCATTCCTGAGCAAGCTGTCAATTTATAAACTGAATCATTGCAAGCTACACTACTCGAGGATCGCCGAATTTGAACTTCACCTACTTTGCAGCTGCCACCAAGAAAGAAGACGTCGTTGAGGTATACGAGATACGTGTGACGTTTACTCTTCGGTCAACGAGTCGCCTGGAACTTTTTGCCTGTGAGGCGTGGATTTTCGAATCTAGTATTCCAACGCAGTGTAAATTTAGTAGTTTATTTTCATGTGATTAATTCTAAGTCTTAACCGATGCTCTGATGTAATTTATTGTGAGTTCTTTCATCGATCAGTACAGTCGTCATATAAGTATTCACTGAATAAATGTTTTATTTAAATGGATATTATTTTGTGTAATACAATCAACCATCTTTCCCACGTTTAATTTGTTTTATTGCATCCGTGTGTTTTACTCCAGTGGTTAGTTTCTATTCACGAGTATTCAATCGATTTTGGAATTTGTTTAAAATCCTTTTATTTCATGGTAGTTTTATTTTGGTGTGTTTGAGTTCTAGCAGGAGTGACAGGGCTGGCAGAAAATTATTTTGGTGTAACAGAGCCGCTGAGCCGGACGACTCTCAGACCCTACATAAATGAATAGATTTTTTTTTGGTAATTTAAAATTCACCGACTTGCGGTCATTCTGTGAGTATTTATTTGCTGCCCAGTGCAAATTTCGTTGTTGCACTCAAATTATCCCCAGAGTTATCCTGGGCGTAATCACAACAGCGACAATCGAAATTCGGGTTGTTCAATCTATCACGTATAGGGCCACGCCTAATAATGGTTATTATCAAAAATTGTAATGTATTTTCACTTCCTGTAAAGAAGTATTTCCACTATTTGGTTATTGGCTAATAAATAATAAAATGACACTCAGGATAAAAACATACATTGCATGACTACGTAATTCTTACACAAACAAGCTCAAGAATCAATAATATTCCTTTCAAGTGATAAAAAAAAAGTCAGGCCTCAGAATGTTCATAATTCACTCATTACAACATATTATACATCTAAGTTATATGGATGTGGATTTTTCAATGAATTTCGAGCAAAAATACTTTACTTATAACTGTTTATTATATAAGCTTTACACAATTTACCATAACTAGGCAAAATTATTTTACACATTGCACTATTACACAATTACTATTACATCTAAAGTTTAGATGGGTTTACTGAATTTAGTTGTATGTTTTAAAACTTACATTTGGCCGCAGGTTTACATTTTATCAAACACTAGAGTTGGAAGACACAGTCGTTTCTGTCTCCTCAATTACCTCTGTTACATTCTCATATTTAGTCACCTGCTTTGCTGAAGTTGCCTCATGCAAGAACCTACTCTTTGCTTTCCAACTAACATACTATCTCGTTTTGCCATAAGCTGACTCAACTCAACCATTTTTTTTCTTGTAATACCAGCACTTCACTTGGCATTGTGGTATTCGCAACATATTTGACGTATCCACAAACATGCTATCCACACATGGACTGAACAAGCTAATCACGTCAAATATGTTTGCCTGTACCAATGATGGACCTTTGAACAGCGGGAGCAGCTCATATTCTCTTTAATTCGTGTATTAATATAACATCGCATGGCAAACAAGGCGCTGGTGAATGTTGGTGATAATTCGTATGTCCAAATGCGAGGATTCGTTTTAATGTAATTGAAGAAATCCTGAAACTGTTTCGTTACTCCAGTCCATAGAAATACCGTCCTTTGTTTTATTCTATAACATTTTTTAACAACTCAAAAATCCAGGTTAAAGAACCAGAATATCAAGCCTTAAACGCGCGCGCTCTTGTGGGTGAAACACTGCTAACCGAGTGTGGACGGTTCACGCGAATATTGACCTGCTTCGAGTCCTTTGGTGCGGGACTAAAAACCGAAAAAAGGACGGATACGGGTGTTCGCAGTTTGCCCCAAAAGAGCAAAAACAGACAAATAGCTCATCTACACTTGGCCGTCTTGGTAAATATGCAAATACGCAACGTCAAGTGTAGTGCTGGCATAAAGACTCTGCGTATTCACAATCTCTGATTGAGCGGTGGCAGTGATAATAGGAGGAGAATTTTGTACTAGTTCTTTGGCAAGCAGTTTAATCTGTCATTACCGCGACAGAAAAGAAAAACATTTTTCACCATTAAAAGCTATTACATTTCGCGAATTTAAAATAAAAAAAAATTCTTCTGTACCACTTCATATCAAAATTAAATTTGAAATTCTAAATTCCATTATATTAATGAATTTAATGAATTGAAAATAAACATGGGACATTTTATTTCTAGTATAAATAAATACGAATTTTATTTTAATCGGTAATGCTGTCAGTGTTTATCGATATTTAGGGGGAGGGGAATTCCTTTTAATGATCCGGGGCGGCAAATATGTACACGGCCCTGGTCCGGATTTATTAAAAAATGCGTAATTGGACCTGCAGTTTTGTGATTAATCACTGATGCATGGGATGTCGCTACAACTACCTTAAATATTTTCTCTTTTCTGTTACATGGCGACAGCTTCTGACCCACAAAATATGAGTTAATAACAAAATGAGTACAAATTAATTCAAAATGACGCGGCAGTGAATGCTGGTTCCATCATTAGTGTAGTTATGTAATTAAAGACAGTGTTCCAAGTTTTATATATCACAAATTATTGTGAGAAATTATTGACTTCCTGCCGTAGTGTTTTATGTGCCTTATTTTACAACTGCAATTTTTTAAATGAACAATTCGATATTATTTAATATGTGCAAGTAAAAATTTTGGCCGTGAATAAAAGAATATAATCATTTCAAAATACTATTACAGACTTCTAGAAGCTGTTTATCAAGAAAATATTTTTACATTAAATTTACATTACTTACGATCGTAAGATATCAAAGTTGAATATTGAATTCTTTTATTAACATTAAAGTTGTCTTGTTTGAACCCTTTATTATATTTGAAGATTAATAAAAATTAAATCTTTAAAATTTCATTCAAACTAAATGGAAAACAAAAAGTCATAATATTATACAGTCTTGGGTTTAAATAGTAATTAATTGTGTATGTTCACTTGCACCATGATATTTGCTAAACTAATCTCGCAGTGCACGGAAAATGTTTCCATTGTGGGGACATTGCCGATCTAGAAGTTAACGAATTTCATGTAAGATTTTAGAATTACGTTTATGTTCAATTCAGTTTTAACTAATTAATTCTTGATGAACTAATGAACCCAAACTAGATTAATTAACCTCTTGAACAAGACTCGACAGATACGTAGCAGAAGTATTTCATTAACAGTTTCCACGGATCACGTCATCGTGAACAGTTGAAGGATAGAAAATTACGCCACGTTCTGTCGATACGGAACTGAACAAGATTAAAGACATTACAGAGTTTGTTTTGTTAAATAATTAAAAACTTGCGAACATTGAAGTTTTTAATTATTTATTAAATTGGATTACATAATGGAAGTTAATAGTAGTAGAATTTACTTTGTTCAATGAGCACTAAGGGAAAAATATTTACATTTGCGCCAACATTACGATTGATTTATATCATCAAGGATAAATAACACAACAAAGGGTACTCGTGTCAATTTTTACTTTATTGGTTAAAATATACCCAAAACACTAAAACCTAACTGAACTATATTTTGATAAAACTTGTATTTTGTTATTTCTCGGTATATCTTAACCAATAAATAATGAAAAGTGAATGTAAAGATTAAAATGTGTGTCCTTGCTTGAGTTTAGTCCTGACGTAAAGTACATCAAGAGAAGGTTGGCATTTTTCCTTTGAATTTTCTACTGACTTGAACGCAACATATTAATTCTTGAGGTCTGAAGAATGAAACCATAATGCAGGGAGGATCACAAATATTACTCGACTTTTCCTTTTCAGTAAATATTGATACCAGAGTGATAAAAAATATTTAAATGATTACTCATACATAAATAGTCATTATTTACTTCCTAAAAGTGGCCATACTGTTAGTTGTTCTATTTAGTTTCTAATACTCGTATGCATAACCGGTGGTTTGTGTGAAGATTATATCTTTTAGATATCATTATGTATTGTTATTTTGTGAATATTACAACCTATTCATCGCTGCCATACATTTGTTCCTTTCAAATGCAATTTCCTTCTATGTTTCCCAAAGTAGAGAAGAAATACCATGTTTTATTTCAACCAAAGTCTCAAAACACTGCCACATTAAAAAAAAAAATTACTCTGAAAGTTTGGAAACCGTATTCAATATAAAGTAATTAACAATGAACTTAAATATAAGGTGAATCTTAATATGAGGGGTAAGGAGGCAATCCTCATTCCATATCAATTTTCATATATTTTTATCAAACTTAATAGAAAAGCGTAAAAAATCTTTAAGGAACCCGGATAAAACATTTAAAACTTGATATGTTAAGAGAAATATCTGTTAAGAGGGTTATTTCCGGGGTTTTGAAAGCTAGGAAGTTAACTAGATGAGTGCAAATCGAATGACTCATTTTGAACGTCATGGAAGCAAATAAGTTCCAAGAGTGTTTTATCTTGGAATGCTATTTCATGCTTTCCACATAATTACTCTAAGAAGGTTGTTATACTCTTTTAAAATACTTCGATAGATTTATGCCCATTTCCTGAATACAATCAAAAACTCAAAGTGCTATTGGCTTTTCTTTACTTCTAATTCATAAATGCGTAATAAAATTTCTATAAAATTCATTAAAAAACTTAAATGTTTGAAGGTGAAATTCAAATACTTCAGATGAAAATATGTCATCTACAACGACTTATGTATCTTCAACATCAACATGAGTATGTTGAAATGTTAAATCCTTAACCTCTGCCTTAGGACCTTTGATGGGATGGTCCCTTGCTTGCTTCCAGAGAGTAAATTAGTTTATTGTCCTCCACATGGTCATATGCAGTTTGTACTGATTTTTTGACAATGAAGTTTATTATTATAACATGGATGTTGTTATATCAACTTCGTTCTCATTACAGAGTCTCTCACGGGTCACACACATCGCAATTCAACGTCACTCGCAAAATAAATTGAAGAGCAAAAGGAAATCATCTGCAACATTACGTGATGTAAATCTTTTTTTCGTTTCACTTTTGCATAATAGAAAGTATTTTCTTTACAAAATCACATTTAATTTCTGTATTTCAAACACACATCCTCGACTGCACACGACTAAGACAGTGTGAAAGTTTCTGAACCGTACCTTCTTAAATTGTTAATGGATTTAAGACAAAGTTATAAATTACATGAAATTTTTACAGATTAGTGTCGTTTTAATTGAACAGAACACCGGATTCAGAAAAAAATGGCGGGGAATTTCGCGAAATATTTTGAGGAGAAAATGCAGCTCCTGGAGAATTTCTTTATTCATTTACTAACTTAATTCTGGTACGGAGTCCAATGCATGAAACTATACAACTACATGTTGAATATACATCCTGTCAAATTTGTATTAATTTGTGTCTTAATTGCGTTAATTATAAAAGCAAGCAATAAATATAGAGCATTTATACATTATTATTTGGTTAAAGTCATGACAGAACACGTGATCTGCTCGTCGCTGTATTTACGTCTCGGGTGATAATTACGTTAACCAATGTTTTGGCGGGGACGTTGTAACAATAATAGCACCAATAGTTTTACAACATTACCCGCGTAAAAGCATAAGTGCGTATTACCAGATCGTAAATTAACAAATATTACGTGAAAAATAACAGTTCTTAATAATATAACTTTCTAAAACATTATATAAAAAACTTAATAGATTTTTTGTATTTATTAGCTGTAAAACACATCTTTGAATACTTTTGAGAGCGGTCGTTTTAAGATAACACTCCGGAAATAAGTAAATCAAGAATAAAGAATATTTGAGTTTGATAATACTAACACACAATACATACTTTTTGCGAGAATATATGCCATCAATTACAAAATTAATTTAAATTTAAATGTGCTTCTACAACAAATTAATGTTTTTAAACTCTTAGGATAGAGCCACTTTGAACTTTATGGCAACTCAAAATTACCCGTTCTTGGAATAAATTTAATTAAAATACGAAAGGGTGTTCCGCGGTGATTTCTGAGTCTTGACCACAAGTACCCACTTCTACGCAATGATCTCAATACTGAATGTTTGACCACTGGTGGATCCAAGGGCAGGAGGGGCATAGGGTAACGTGCCCCCTCTTAAAGAGATAGAAGTAGTAATAATAAAAGAAAGTTTCTTTTACTTAGAAAAAAGTCATTACGTCCACTGAAAGCAACAAGACATAGTAATACAATCTGTGTGGAAGGACAACTGGACAGTTTTCCTGTTCATCTTCAATTTCTATAAGCTAATTCACAATTTAAAGAATACAAATTTATACTTCGCTAGCCCCACAAGTTCTGAACAACAGACGAAGTCACTATTAGTTTCTTCGTTTTCTTGAGCTCGTAGGTAGTTTTATTTCTCAAATCTACAAAACTAAATGCTTATTGCTGATTCTTCCCATCAAGGATTGTAATTAGGTTAAAACGAATCAGTCTGCCCAACAGAGATTGTGTTTCAAAAATTTCGAAACTTTGCACCTTTGAAGGATTTTGCAATAGGAATTACTAAAGGTATCAAAGTGTATCTGTTTATTAACCAAATTTAAAATCATTTGCTACTTGACTTCGAGTATGAAAAAAATTCAGAAAACTGATGTTTGTAACTTTGCATTCACTGTTTTAGGGGCAAAATTACAGCTATCAGTATAAGATTCACATAAGTGACATTTAAAAAATGCTGTTGGGAAGAGATTGGTTTTTAGTTCAATATTCTAGGACACAGAAGTGTAAGGACATGACTTTTCGAGAAGGGCATTACAACAAAACTCTTCGACTAGCACACAAATGACCGTCAATGACAAAAGGACAATTTAAAAAATTAAATAAGTGTGTTTTGCGTCGTGAATACAATAAAATTTTGCAGCATACAAGTATAAAGTAAAATAATTCTGCATTTGTGAGAATATAGTACATTTTTAGCGTTAAAATAGCGAAATTTTAGGAATGTTGGCCTCAAATGCCGGTTATATCAGATTTCCACGTAAAACTGATTAATGCCATAAACTAACTGCGACGAACTTGTGATCTCATAAATTTGGAGGGTTATGAATTTTGACAAAAATTGGCCTTTTTCTCGATATCACATACGCAATTCTGAGCTAATTGAACAACCAATTCAAGGTTATTGAAACCACCTACATCGCGTATTTTTAAACCCCCGTTCTCATCATGAATGAAAAGTATGATTCTGACAATTGTAGATAACAAAAATAGTCGCATGTCAAGGTTACTTAATTGTTTTATGAAAAACTATTGTTCCAAGACTTATAACAGGACATTTGGCGAATCAATCATTTTTCGAAAAACCTATGTGATGCTGAGTGGTGTTGGGAAGTAGTTTTCAGACACGCAACCCATTTTGTATTTACTGTAGATTTATAGACTATAGAGTTCATGTCGCACAGTTCGAAAATACTGAGTACAACTGTCTTATGGATATTCGGATAGCGAGAAGTTTTTCTTTAGTCTCATTTATCAATGTTGATTGAGTGCATTTCTATGTGGCAGGAATGACTCAGAATTTACCGGAAACACCATCTTGAAGACTTAAGTTAGACCAACGTGTTAGCTATCGACTTAAGTTACACGTCCATAACAAATATTTTTTATTTTTAACTAAAGTAACAACATTTGTTCGTTCACTAAATAAATGTAAGAGGCATTTTTCTCTCGCTCTCCTTAACCCCACATCTTATTTACGCTTCTGATCAGTGCAAATTACGAATACAACATTAGCTTTGTTTCTTTGATAACAAAGTGATTAAGACATGACGGCAAGTGTGACTGTATTCCAGTATCTTTGAAAATTATATCAATCAGATGAATACACAATATCCGACTAAGTCCCACCGACTGCAAAGTATGTACGTCATCTCACCCGATTTTTCGCTATCTCTCCTTATACTTTTGCCGAGTCCAAGAATAGCGGAGGGGACTTTAGTGAACAGGTTGTAATAAACTTATTCCGTTATGAGCAACTCACTCTGACAACATTTGACAAATCAAATCGCTCTCTTGTGATCTTACAGGTAACGCTGTGCGATTTTCACAATCCGAAAATGTTTAGGTTTTCTCGTTATGATGTACAAATTGGCAATTGTACATTAGTCTCTTAAACTATTAACGATCCCAAGACCGTCACTTAATAGATGATACGTCGTATTAAAACGAAAAGAACTCTGGAAAATAGTCCTATTCGACAAATACCACTAGAAACGGAAATTTAATAATTCAAACATTTTTTTGACTTTCAAGGTACCACAAGAATAATTCGTGAATTTATTCTTCAGTTAACATCTCCGTGCGCGAAAACCCTGGAAACAAGATACGAAGTATCATTTATAAAGCGACGATATTATTTGAGATTAATAACTAAGAAACTGGTAGGGGCGTAATCCCTTTGCTGTTTTAAAACCTATTGTTCAACGAAATCGCAGCTCGCAACGTTCTCGCCTTCGAAATGCGAGAAGTTGGTGATGACAGAGTCGTTACTCCAAGCCAACTCTCCTACGCAGCCACTGAATCCGGACGTAAAGAGTCCTTTGGTGGCTTCGTGAACAGTCACGTGGTCGGGAAGGCCTCCTGGAACACACCATCCAATAAGGAAACCAAAGCACTAGATGTACAGGTATTCGCATGCGCCATTTTGGATCTAACGTGGTGCCAAAAATATGACGTAGCGCTTGCAAACATAGGAGTCGCGCCGCTTTAATTTAGAGAATTTATCATTTTTTGACAATTTATTGATGAAAACGAATATCGTGATTAAATTGTTAATAGTTTCTGAGTCTGATCGTAATACGGAAATATTACGATTTGATTTTTGTTAGTTTTCACAATCTCGTGAATTTGTGACAAACTTAACCAAGAAGACTGGAAGTTTTAGCATCAAGTCAAATTGCGACATTATAGTAGATAATACATTACTTACTAAAGTACATAACACAACATTTTGTTTCAAAGTAAGAAAATGCATTTTACATAGAGATGGCAATTCGTGTAAGGTAGCCATGTTGCATAGTTTTGAGTAAAGTTACAGGACTGGGTATAGGTGATAGAATTGTAGTTTGTATTAAGAAAAGAAGAATAAGAATGAGGTTATGAGTGAAGAGATAAAATGTCCGTGAAATCCTCCTGTGTTTTTGTGATAAAAAATTAACGTACCTTCTTGTTGTCATTTTATTCAAAAAGTACTGTACTACAAAGTAAAAAAATAAATGTTCAGTAAATTTAAAAATCAAAAAAGTATAACTACAAAATAGACTCGTCCTTGGTCACTCATCATAGGTATACTCCTGGAATCTTAAAAGGACCCACGAAAATTTTCTAGGTCCCGTGCTCTTAGCAGTTTGGATTTGTTAAGTTTCAACACCACTCCTCTGCGACGGGGAAAAAGCTCACCTTCGTTCGACCAATCAAGGCAAGCTTGAAACTGCTTCCATATTTGGCAGACCTATGGAAGACTAGTACTGGTGAATATACCCCTATTAATTGGTAACGAGAGAAAATGTTTTATTACCCCGCTATTAAAGAAATATTTTGTAAATTTTTATTATGCACGTCTTGGACTTCCATTAAAAAAATATTGTTTATGTTCTTAACTTCAATAAACTTGATTATTCTATATATTTAAATGACATCGAAAGCTGTCTCACAACGCCGTCCTTGGGAATATAAAACAAATTAAACTTCTTCGTAAAAAGATTTGCTTCTTACTGTAAAAAAAACATTGTTTTCATCACATATTTTGGATATTATCGCAAGATATCGTATGGATTTTAAAAAAATTCGAATAAGGAATTACATATAAATATTCGTGTAATTTCTGAACTTTGTACAGTGGCGTAAAGAACTCAAAGTTCTTTGGCATGAAGTGATGTGTATTGTCTATCGTAATTTCACATAATTGTGTCAATCGGAATTCAAGAATTATAGAAAACAATTGTATAAAATATGAATGAATAACACTAAAGGTTAATTCTAATGATATCTTCAATAATTCTAAACCAATAAATAAATTTAGTCTGTAAGAAATGTATTGATGCAATATACAACGCTTGGCCGTAATCATGCAACACACAAAATAATATGATCAGAGAGTAACATTACAAAAAAAAGTTTATTTTTAGTTCTAAAAAAATATAACAAAAGGAACGTATCACTTTTATGTAGATTGCAAAATACAATTGAGTTGTATTCATGCCTAAGATTATCAGACAATAAAACGTCGCAATTAATATAGCATTTTATTAATTATCTTACATAATTACATATTTTATTAATTAATTATCCCAGATATCAATTTCATTATTTTCTCCACTACCTTTCGTTACTATCCACAAGCCGTACAATTCATTGATTTCAATAGCAGGGGGCAAACGAGGCAATTCAGAAGCATTCTCTATACAACTTTTCACGAATCAACATGATTGTTCATATTTGTGAAGGTAAATATATTGCTTAGACATTAAACGTGATTTTAAGAGTAAGGATAAAAAATCAGTGAAGCAATTAATGATGTAACAATACAAACTAAATACAAAATTATTGTGACTAGTAGGTTCCAGATTCAGGGTCATTTTGTAAGAAGTTGGTATTTTAACGAACGAACAAGAATGAGACAGAAATGGGTATCAAAACAATCCGCAAATTTGAAACAAAAACTGATAACTAATTAATACAACGAATATATACATAAAATATCATTAAAATATAACATTTGGACTAATTTAACTTATGAAAAACCGGTTCTCAAACTCACGAATGTTACTAAATGTAGATTTGATCCGAGCAAACACAAATAAACAACTACATCAATTGTATTTAAATTTCACAATTATTTCGTTGTTGGTCTTCGAAGATGAATCTTTCGTTATTTAGTACGAATTAGTAGGATTTCATGTTCTATGACCTGAAATAATANGTTATTTAGTAGGAATTAGAAGAATTTCGTGTTCTATGACCTGAAATAATAATACCACTTTAGAATGCATCGTTCTAGAAGACAAACAAAACTTTGGAGAACGATCGCAATATCAAATTTGTCGTCAGCCATCCATTTCACTCTTTTACTACGCGTGCAGAGGACGTGAACTAGAGTAATGGTTATTCGTTATTGAAAGCACAATATATTTTGCACTTAATAAAATGTTAAAAACAGAAGATCTTGCTTACACGCATTCACAGTGACCTGAAAAACAAATATTTTCGATATGTTAGACTTGTTGTCTTCTCTGGGTATTTCTATGCACTCACCCACGTAAAAAGTGCTGTCGACGGCGAGTGGAGGGACGGGCCTCGGATGAGCCATGACGAGTTCTCCGTCCACCCAGAGTCTGAGTTCGTTTGAGCCGAGGCGAGCGGAGAGCGCGTGCCAGGCGCCGTCCGCCAGAGAGTTTCCTCTCGGGAGGAATACGGCTTCCTCTCCTCGGCCGGCGTCGACTCCTTCGCTGGAGGAGGACAAGGTGCTGTTGGCACGAGCCCATCCCAACTTGAGGCGACCGTTTTCCAACCCCACGCCCACGAATTCTCCTGCCTGCGAATGAGACATCAATTAAGTTGGTGACATATCAGTGTTCGTCAACAGTGGCGGATCTGTGGGGTGGGAGCTAAGGAGGCCACAGCCTCCCCCCACCCCATTGGACCTGAATTCTTAACTGATAAAATTAAAGTTGATAAATAGCATAGTTTGTAAAAGTGTTACCAGATCAAGAATTGTTATCAATTATTGTTATTAATAATACCAGATAAAATTAATAATACCATATTAATAACGAAAATAAATAATAGTTATTGTTATTAATAATACAATATTTATTAACAATATTGATGCATTTTATTTAAAGGCATTTTCTTATAAAATTTGTGTTGTAAAACAATTTTTAATGAAAAATGCTTCCTGGTTAGCCCCCCCCCCCCCATTGATTACGTTATAGATCCTCTATTGTTCGTCAACATATTAGAAACAGAAAGGGAAGTTCACTCCGGCATTTCACCAGAGTCGGATTATCCAATAGGCACTGCCACCCCCACCCCCCCAATTCCTAAGGACCCCATAAAAATCTGAAATTTCCATCTTCTTTATTATTGGGTATATCAAGTACATAAGAATGCACCTATTGTTAGTTTTAGTCACAAACCTGTCTTTTAATAAGTTCGTAAAAGTAGAGCAAATTAAGATAAAAAGTCGCAAATAATTTACTTCATTACAGTATTTTCAACCCGTACGTGATTAAATCTTTAAGCATTTTCTTCTGATTTTATTTGTACGTATTCTTTATTGATCGCAGTTTGTTAATAATAACAAAAAAGGCAATGAATTGCTACGTTTGGACAAACTATGCCCCTCCTGCGTCAAACGCCTTAACCCGGCTCTGCATATGACATGCATGTACTTCCCTCTTTCTTACGAGGCACTTGACCACTCTTGGAAAAGCTTACGTCCTTTCTCTTTTCTAGATGCCCCGTTACGACCTTCATCAGTGGAGATACGAAGAAGGAACTCTTGAAATACGTTGCATGCTCTGAGGTCTTATTCGACCTCTCAAGTTTATTTGGACCCCAGGATAAGGCGCGCAAATGTGCCCCCCCCCACCACCAGGCAAATGATATTGTCCCCTTGTGTGTAAATATTTACTGATAAAATATCATTGTTAATCACGTTTTTAACTTTCCTTGCGTTTGTTATTGTTTCCTACACTAAATAATTATGGTTTTCGGCTTTTTTTCCTTCGTAAACGTAAACCAAAATAAACTGATCATACAAGTCGTTTACCTGATAAAATACTCATGACTAACAAAAAATATTTATACTGGTTTTTCTAGTATACGGGAGCGATAAAAGTCCAAAAATATACCAAATAATGGAAATGTTTTTGGACTTCCTGAGGGGCAGAACTGATTTTCTGGTCACCAACTTTTTACGTGCTCTTCTGAATGTTGCCAAAATTTCAAGTCTCTACGTTTGGTGGGCAACTTGAAAATTGCCAAAACCGACCGAAAAAGTATAGAAAATACCTAAAAATATGTCTTTTTTTGAAATCACGAAAGTGATGAAAGCTTAGTTTGATTTGTAGTAAATTTTTCCTAGTATTTTTGCATCATTTTTATTTATAGGTCACCGAAAATGAGAAAGCTATTTAACTTTTTCTTAAGTGAGATGCATAAATCACAAAACGGTACTTCTTGGCCGCCATGTTTGTTCAAATTCTTTATGCATTTGAAACAAGTCAAGCGAGTTGCTGAATATTGTTTGTACTATATTATTAACTGATATTTTTTTCTGTATTATTAACTGATAACTGTTTATTTTTCATTATTATTCATTGTTGCGCTCGAAAACAATTAGAATAATAACAGAGAAAACAATTATACATCTGAGTTGTGCTGATCCCACCTAAACTGCAGTCTGTCCACCAAAAGCACGGTATGTCCTGTATCTTGTACCTTCTCCCGCAGTCATCCCTGATCTATGTAGAAAAATTTGCTGTTAAGATTGTTGGATGATCATTTCAATTAACGAATTGCCGTTTTGAAGGCCGTAGATCACATCTAGAGGGTTTAGAATTGTTTATACAAATACAAATTGAGAAACTAATGACTAAGTCGCAACCTAAACGGCTCAGCCCGAAGGTCCTCAAGGGGTTCGCGGAGGGTAGTGCTCCGCAATTTCTGGGCCACAGGAAGAGGAAGAGGATGCTCCGGTCGGTTTGACGACAATAGACCCGGTACTCATTTTATATTAGTCTGAGTAGGCCTGGGGGTCAGTCTTAATATTGGGATGTGATTAAAAATCTCCACCCAACCAGATCGAACCTCAGACATCCAGGTAAAATTCAGTGCACTGCCCACTGACTCCATTCATGATCTCATCCTCCTATAATTACGACATCGAATATCCGCGTCGATGACCTCATATACTTCAATTACCTTATCCGTCCAGAAAAGTAATCCATCCGGTTGTGTCGTTGAGAAATTGAGGTAGAGGAAGGTGATGTTGAGAGCGACTCCTGGAGGACCTGGAGCCTTGGGAGGCGCTGGCTGCAGCGGCGAGTGGGGCAGACTGGTGGGTAACTGCAACTGCTGAGGTGGACGGACCACGACGTAGCCGTTCCCACCGAACTGCGGCGCCGCCACGGACAGCGCTGACGACAAGCAGACGTCAAACAGGATTGTAACCAGAAATAAATAGTGATGGCTAGAGAGCGATAGCGACTAACATTGGTAGGTCTTCACTTCTTCAATGTCACTGAGTGGCGGAGAGCGGCTTCAAACCGTGCTCGGCCGATCTAGGAGACGTTTTCAGATGGGGTTTCCCTCACCAAGTCCTGACAAATGTCGGTTCGATACCGTAAGTTCCCAGGAAACCCAACATCCCTTCTTCCAAGTTCTTTCTCCCAAAACACGGTTAGGTGCAAGAGCAAGGCTCATGGCCTACACCTCGCCATGAGAGATAAAATAAATAAATGGATAAATTCAAAATTGCTGTTTGGTTAAGGGATTTCATCGCTTAACTAAGCACCACATTCCGAGGAGCGTTATTTAGGTTTATTTTAGTTTCCTTCAAGAAAATTAGATTAGCAGTGAAATGGGAGACGATACGTAATACAAAAAATTCTAATTTCACAAACCATACGAATCAGAAAATAAAATCGATCTTGAAACTTTTCCCTTGCAAGGAATATTGTAGTAAATTACTCAGATTGGATTACTAAAATAATATCTGAAATAGAGTCATTTTTGCAATGTTAGCTTTACTTCTGTAACTAGCGCATAACAAAAAAAACCAATCTGTTGATATTGTAGGACCTACCAGCTCCTTTCTTTAAATGTATATGTATATTTACCGAGTGTTCAAATCGCCTACGAGAAACAACCCATGAACGTAACGACGTAATACTGGCGGATGAACGATTGCGCACATGAAAGGCGAAATGCACAAAATTCCGAGTATAAACACACCACCAAATTTCGTGTGCGTTAGATTCGAATGCGCATGGTGCTTTCTTTGTATCCAGAACTGGTAATTTTCAGTCCATGCCTTAGTCATTCTACGCTAAACATAAGCATCTCTAGAAAAAAGGCCATAGGGGTGGTCATCTGTTATCGCTAAACGGTCAAAGATGTACACTTGAAATAAAGAAAATCCCGTTTCTTAGCCAGGAGACGTTCCTGGGTGAAGAAGAATAAATACATTAAATTGAATACCTTAGCTGTCAAATAGTGCTGGTACTGCCATCTTATGGTGAATTCTAGAGTTAGTGACTGTTACCTCCCCTGCCGCCAGGGTGGAGGCTTACATTTCGGGAAGGGAGGGAGGGAAAGTGATTGTGTGGTGTTCTGAAAACGTTGAGCATCAATTGCTTCAATAGTACAATGATCTACTTGTAAAGAACTTTTTTCTTTCAGACGTTCATTTTCAATTCTATCCGTGTCAATGTCCTCGAGACAGCAAATGATTTAACGAAATGGGAAATTCGATCCAATACGCTTTCACATCGCGTTCTGGTGACGTTATTGAAGACTTTCTATAACAGAAGGAGACTGACCTTGTTCGCAGAAATGACCCGTCCATCCCATCTGGCAATGGCAGCGAGGACGTCCATCGTCCCCGTCGTCAGCCTCGTCACCAGCGTCGCTGTCACCAGTGCCCCGCACGCAACGCCCGCGTCCGGAACAGCCACGCTGCTCACACGACAGCGCTGACTCACAGCGCGCTCCAGTGTAATGCTGGGTAAAGACGTTAAACAAAACACTTGTGTAATCCGTACTAATACATAAATGCGTAACACGAAAGCGAGCCTGTCTATATGTTACTTAATCACGACTAAACTGTCAAAGAAAATGACTTTTCATTATTTACTGTTAATATTGTTTTTTCGTTTTCTTGCCATTCCATGGCGCCAGTTCCATGGCCATATACAGTTCCTCTGGTTTCCAATGTAAAAAAATAATCTATAAATGCGCTCGTTTGTTTCTAGTCGCAGTGAAAGCTGGTCGACTCTCTGCTATTCATATATTCAATCAAATACTCTAATGAATCGTGATGAAATTTGGCAAGGAGATAGTTTAGATGTCCAGGATGAACATAGACTTTTATTTTTTTAATGTATGAAAAGAAATATTATAAAATTTACTTGAAGATAAATGACGATAGAATAGGAGGAAAAAATCGGCCATATTCACTTATGCTACCTAAAGGGTTAGAGATAGACGACAATTATGAGTGACAATATTGTTCATCTTTAAGATTCCTACAAAAAAACTCCGCGACAGCATATGTGTATCTACTTAGATTAATTTAAATTACTGAATAAATGTTACAAAAATAGAAGTGTTGAAATACTTCAATTTAAGAGAGGAATTTAAAAAGGAAAAATCAGTCATCAAATTTTTATGGGCTCTTTGTTTTGTGCATTTAACAAAGATAAAAACATCTTTAATTGGTAAAATTTGGACGAATTTTGGTTTAGTTTAGATTAGATTTTATAAGCGTTTTAATGAAATGGTGCAACCGCAATGCCGCAGTTGTATATTCATTCCATCGGAAGCAAAAATCTGACCTGCGAGGCTTTCGGTGAGTGGGTTTGTTGGTCTAACGAGTAAAAAAATTTCCGGGCAACGCCGGGTAATCGGCTAGTGAATTTATAAATGAAAGATGTGTTGTCCAGTGGCACAAATTTTTTACCATGTAAGAGTTCTTTCGCCAGCTTAGCTGGCATCATCTGTGTAAAATTAAATACAATAAATAATATGGAAAATGCATTCAGGACATATTATCATTAAGATTACTAAATTACTTTATTTGAAATTAAACTAAAGTGATAATATAATAAAACAACAAAATTAATAACAAAAAATGGACATATAAAAACAAAATAAAAGAAAAATAGTAATAACTAAGATGCACGTACCTGACAATCTTTTAATTGTTATTCTTAAAATTAATACTACTGTCATGCACCTCACCGATTCCAACTGTTAGAAAATATGACAAATTTGATAAAGTACTGACTGAATACTTGGCGCACAGCTAACGTGAAATTTGTGAATATGGAACAAACACTAGTGTATCTAGACAGGCTCGGAAGGGGCCTCCAAACTGGTCAGTAGCAATCATGAACTCGTAAATTTGAACTCAAATATATTCGGTCACTTTTTACGTAGTTAAATAAAGAATTGTTGAAACTGGCAAAATATATGTTAAATTTCCATTTCAATTTTGTTAAATGCACTTGGCAATCAATATGCATGTTTCAAGCCAAACAATGTTGTGTTGGACTTCAAGATGGGAAACCTCCAAATGACTTCCATCGCACACCCCATTAGATGTAGGGACTCTAGTGGGTATAACTATTGCTTCTCAATTCAAGGTCATAGACTGATGTGACCATATTTTATCAGTTTCAAAATCTTCGATCCGGAGACGTGCTACTACTTAAGGCGAGGTCTGCGAATTCATGGAGAGTATAGCTTTGCAATTTCTTAGCCTCGGTACGAGAAGAGATGTGACCAGAATCACAAATCAGCTTCAGTGATCCTCAGTATAGAAGCTGCACTCTACTTGTATCAGGCCACAGAGGCTGTATAAGACATGTTGTCAGTCAGTCATGAAGCTAGCAGTTCAACACCTCACCGACATTATTACTAAACAATTAGAGAAAAAACTTCTTAACCAGCCTGGTCGGGACAGAGACCCTTGTCTTGTCTGTTCGACCAGTGAAACAGACGTTCCCATGAAAAATCAATTTTCGTTCAAAGAGAGCCTACAATGTCATAAGGTTATCACGAATAAACAAGAAAATGAGAAGTCGTTGAGTCATTTTATTATATTGTAGGTACTTAAATACGAACATATTGATTCTTAGAAAAATATCTTACCTAAATACGAACATATTGATTCGTAGACTCTGAAGCAAAAGGGGAATTGAACTAAGGAACTCAGTTCTCCTCCCCTTCATCCTTCTGGTCACCACAGTACTAACACATCGCACACCCAACGTCGTATCTTCCTGTTTTACTTTCCAGAAAGGGACCGTCAAATAATGTTTGAATCACTACTTGCCAGCTATGTACGCTGAAAGAGGAAAAAGACACGGGATAGGACGGTTAAGAGGGGTTATTACTGTATTATCGAGTGCGCAAACTCACCGGCTGAGAGATAAGCGCGTTCACACACCAAGTTACTCCGGGTTCAATGCCCGGCGTGGCAAGAATTCTCTTTTATCTTTTCACATTAATATCCTAATTAATATGGCTGTGACTTCTGAAAAATGAACTCCCCTCCTTTTATTCACCTCCTACTGTTCCTAGTATTAATAATAACTCTAACCATGATTAACTACTCCTACTAACCCCTCCGCGTGGACCAAGTTGTTGGTAAACACAGTTACTAACAATAGCGTACCATCCAACTCCTACCTCTTATCGCCCCATGTAAATGAGCTTCAATAGCGCGGGGCATTTCCCATTTACAATGCTAAAATAAAATAAAAAATCTCACTGGCGTGCACAAGCAAGCCGCGCGTGTCCCGTTGAGTCTGCAAGTGCCGCCGTGGTGACAGGCGTCTCCGCCGCAAGCGGTGCCGTCGCAATCAGCCAAGTTGCGTCCCGCAAACAGCGCTCCAGCGTCCAAAGACACGCGCTCCCAGTTGAGTTGCAAACGACGTACGCAGCCTCGCAGCTCCGTCGCGGACCCCGCCAGCGCACCCATCGGCAACTGCGACATGTCCGGCACGCCACCTACACACGATTCAATAGAGAGAAAATGTTTGTTTCCTATAATAGGATGTTACAGGACAGTATCTACCTGTCAACTACGGTGTTGTGGTCGCATAGCCATAGTTAGTGGGTTAGTAGGTGATGACGTAGGGGTCAATATCATACATAATCGGGAGGCAGTTGAGCCTTGGGCCAGAAGGAACCAGTGACTAAGTGGGAGTTGCATCTATGTGACACCCCAGCGACCTCATATGTCCACCGACCATCCAAGAGCCAGAAGCTGTGTGAAACATCTGCTCCTCGCTTCAAGTCAGTACGAGCTAGAGAACAGTCCTACGTCATGGCCTATGCCCACTCCTCATTTGTGATTGTCCATTAAATGCACGAGAAAGAGCGAGTTGTATAGAAGAATATGGAAAATAAGATATGCAGACAACAAGAATAAGTAACACTCTAATTGCGACAGAACAAAAAATTTTAATTTTCCATTATGTTTGTAAAATACGAGAGACATATAGACCAGAGAGTAGATATATACACACGCCTCCTCGTGGCTTGGACGGATACGCTCAATGCGAAAGTGTGTTGCGTTAACACCTAAAACGCAAACGGAGTAATTAATAACATTAGTTCCTTGTATTGCACAGACAACACATACAAGGATACTAAGAACAGTCAAATAAAATGAAAAAAAAGAGTGGACATTAAAGTTCCACNAACGGAGTAATTAATAACATTAGTTCCTTGTATTGCACAGACAACACATACAAGGATACTAAGAACAGTCAAATAAAATGAAAAAAAAAGAGTGGACATTAAAGTTCCAGAAATCAATGTTAGTTGCTGGGCTTTCCCTTAGTGTGCCACGTGTGTTCGAAGTAATGTTTCGCCTAAACGTTGCAGCCTTCTTCAGAAGTAACTATGGTTACGATTACGTTTGGAGCGACGATCGGCGACGAGAGGAGAGTGAGGAGTGACGCGAGGGTAACCTTCCCCTGATGACAGATGAGGGCGTTTATTCACATAAAAGCAACGAAAGCCCTTCTGTACGTTCTCTTCGCTCTTTTCAGGGTCTCGCCACTGTCGTTGCGGCTTCCATATTGTACTACATTGTTCTGCGAAGCATTTTGAGCAATTGCTAAAAGTTACGTCCACCAAAGCGTTATTGAGCAATAAGGATTAAAATCCCAACAGACGATTTGATTATAGAAATTAATTCCTCAACTAAATTTGAGGATGTATGTTTTCGTTCGGCATATCGATGGGGAGCGGCAGTGTTCCATCGCGTTACATCCCTGCGCGCTCTGGTGCTTTAAGAAGCCATGGTGATGAGAGTTGATGTGAAAATGAGATGAGGGATGAATGATGATGAGTGAATGTTGTGGAGGAATGATAGGCAAAACGGGAGAACCCCGAGACAATTTGTCGCGAACACCGCTTCGTCCACCACCGCAAATTCTACTTGGATCGGACAGAGATAGAATGCGAGTACACTAGGTACTACGCCACGGGTCGCCCACTGAATCTGGTGAGATTATGTTGAACGATCAGCTGCATGCAGGTTGAAAGACTTTGAGCATCTGGGCATACGCCCAGATAGTCGATGACTCCTATCGTCGCTCCAACACAAAAGGAGTCGCGCCGCTCGCTTCTCCGCTTCACTCTTCTCTTTGCTCGTATCACTCATAGTCGCACCACCGTAATCGTACCCTAAATCGGTGTTTTTTATCTGTGGTTGCCAGCTTAGTGCTCTAGATAGAGTTGTCACTTCACGTCCTAGACCGTTGAGTGGCGTGGGATACTGGGGTTTGTCTTGCCCGTGCGTCAATGGAGAGCCGAGTGGTGCGCCAATGGGACGTTGTGCGCAGAGGAGAAGGTGGGGGAAGCTACGCTCGCAACCACCAACTTGTCACTTTTGAAGAAACGTCAAGAAAGTTACCAACAGCGTCACCAACCAGAAAACCCAGTAATACACGACTCCGGCCGCGGAAGCCTTCGCGAATATTTAAGTTAACATTAGGTTCGTTCATCCATCCTACTTTCTGAAGGGACGACGCGAATATGACATCTTACAGGAATACAACGAACCGCTGATGTGTATCTGACAGGAGTGTAAAGCAAAGGAGAGGGCATGAAGATATGACGATACGGGGACCGGGAGGACAAGAAAGGGCCGAAAAGGCAACACTAAACTACGACGAGAGAAACAAATTCATTCTGAAGAATATAAAACCATGGTAATAGCCTTGTACAACGGTACAGGATAGAAAATGGATTCTAGGTGAAAATAAATAAAATAAGCATCATAAATATATTTGAAGCACCTGTTCTTGGAACGAAATAAACATTAATACTATTTTTTGTTGTTTCATACTGAAGTACAATGAATTTCATTCGTATTCCATAGTATTGAACCCTGCATCTTAATATACCGAAGGTATTCTGCTACAATTTTTATTTGACATTTAATCATGGATTTTTCATCATCTGATTAAGTGACAATATGTAGGAGAAATATCTAAATCTGAAGCTCAACCGTTTTTACAAGAGAATAAGTGGCAATGTCATTTAAATTATTTGTCCTCGCCTGATGTCCAGCTAGGAAGAGTGAATTTTCTAGAAGACGCACAAGGTTCATGAAATACACTGATGAAACAAATGATCTTTCTATCCATTTACTACAGAGCTCTAATTTAAAGATACTCACTAAGTTATCACAGAATACTTTCAAGAATATAACAGTTGTTTCACACTAGGCGACTGGTCTCTGAGACACGACTCGGGGACTCGTCGCTGGGTCGTTTCACGCAGACTGTTTTTAAGTATGAGAGTTATTTGCCATAATAATCATAAAAGAATGGTTTTCTTGCCTATGTACAAAAAATATGCAACAAATGCCTGTATGCAAGAAAACCATTCCGTTCAGAATGTTTTCGGAGACACGAAGCTCGTATTGTGGTTATTGCAATCTCATTGGATGTCACAGGGAATTTGAATTGGCGCATCGGTGCGCGAGGGGCATGGTGAACCAAACAACACCGTATCGAGATGAAACCAATGGAAACTTTTCTGTGCAGAGATAACATGACTTAATACCCCTCCGAATGGCATTAATAAGTTTAATATTGTAATACCACAGTTACTACAACTGTATAAATGTGTATTAATACCCATGACAACTTACGTCTGCGAAACGTGGGGTCGAGTTCCATGGAATGTTGTACAGCGACAGAGACTAGAATGGTTGCAGCGATTGTCTCTGTTGAGACTGAGTGGGGCACATAGGACAGCCTCAGGTGATGCACTGAATGTTATGGTGGGTGTTATTCCATGTGAAATGAGAATTCAGAAATGTATTTTTAGATCAATTATGAGGCGGGAAAAGAAAATCGTGATACCGGATGTGAAGGGATGGAAATGCGGTGAGATGTGTCAAAGAAGGGACGCCAGTTATATGAATTCATAGCGAATGTACGTTTTGTAGAGAAGAGCAGACGGTGGTTTCAACCAGGACCACCCGAAGTAGAATTTCTCACAGGACACGGAGACACAAAGTTATTTAAGAAGATTTGGAGTAATACGGGATGGGATGAATGATTGGGGCTTAGGTTGAGAGACACGAGAGCATGTTTTTCGAGATCGCCAATTTTACAGACAGGGGCGGGCGCGATATTGAAGATTAATGCGTACAGAGGACGTGGTGTGTAAAATAGGTCAACAAATGATAAAAACGAAAAAGATGTACGAGATTTTCAAGCAATAGATTATAAATATAAGAGAGATTGGCAATGGATTGAAGTTTTAGAATTAAAAAACCCTCGTCGAGGGTAAACCTACGGGTGGAAAAAGGGGTGAGTAAAAAAAGAAAATATGAAGCAGAGATTGAAATACAAAGAAGAGAAATTTACAAGACCGGAAGTAAAACAGATGAAGTTTCCTGGTATTTTATGTAATACAGATGTAGTCATGTACTGTTTCTTGATGGGAACACGTCACAAAACTAATGTAGAAATAAATAAATAAATTAATACCTCGCACTCCGCGCCAGTTTACATGGGGCAAGCTACCTAGCAGGTAACCTACCATTGTTATAGTATTCTAGATTATTTCTAACTGTACGCAACATTGGAACGGTTGGGTACATTATCTCTGTAGCCCCATCTCGACCCGGGTTTTCCTCCGGATAGTGATGGATTTCCCTTGAGCGGGAATATCAATAATACTTTTGTTTTATTAATCTCGAATTTTTACTGCACTAATGTTTACAATTTACTTTGGAATAATTTCTTTAGGAAATATCTTTTGTAAATATTAAATCCGCCAGTGCCCATGTGTCCTTGATCGGAATTGATGGGATGGTCCCTTGCTTGTTTCCGGAGAGTAACTTAGTTTATTGCCCCCTACGTGGTCATATGCAGTGTGCAACTGCTTTTTTGACAAATTTTATTTTTTTAAAAAGGTGGTATGTCATACGAGTCGAAGATCCTCACCGAGGAAGAAGAGATCTCCTGGCAGCGGCGGGGGCTCCCCTGGAGGCAACAGCGCTGAAGACACGCTGCCATCGACGCGTAGGAAGACCCTTCTGCCATAGCGTCCTGCGAGCACGCGATGCCATCGCCCCATCGCCAGCACTCGCCCACTGCGCAGCACCAGAGGCTCCCCTGTGCTCCGACCACCGCTTCCTGCCCCAGCGCCCCAACGCCCTGAAAGCAGATCGTATCGTGCGAGACATGAGGCGTTGCCGCGATTTTCTTAAGACTTATCTTCTTTTACAAAGGAAAGTAACAAAATTATCTATATTGTACGATCAAAATACTTTTATCTGTATTGTCTGTTATGGTATGTGGTTGATGAGAGATGAGTGGGTTGTTGTATTGTGAATTTGTACAGCCCTGATGAAGAAAACAAATTTTCGAAACGTCTGCAGTGTAGAATAGTGTGATTTCTCCTCTTATTTTTCGACACAATCTCAATAACCAGTTTATATTCGTATTATAAAATACTTTTATTTACTGGTTTTTTAAAGCATGTACAGCACCCTAATTTTTCAAATTCATAATAATACAAATATATTTCAGAACTTGACTGTATGCATTCCATCTCGCGGGAGCCGCGTTGCGTCGACTTTCCGGTTTCGAGGTATGACGCGGCTGCACCATTTTATTAATCTGAACAATTCGTTGAAATTTTACGATGTAAGGAATTTTTTTTGTCTTTGTTAAATACATAAAACAAATAATCCATTAAATTTGATGATGATTTTTTTCTTTCATAAATTACTCTCTTAGATTAGAGTATTTTAACGCTCCTATTTTTAATAACATTATATCGATAATTTAGGTTCACCTTTGTAGACAGATAAATGATGTCGCAGACCTTTTTGTAGAATTCGTTGAGGCAAACATTATTGTTATTTATAGTTGTCACCTATCTCTAATCATTTAGGCAGCAAAAGCAAATAACTCTTTTCATCGCATTAAAAAATCAAAATTGCCCCATGTTCATCCTGGATATCTAAGCTATCTCCTTTTGCCAAATTTCAACTCTATCGGTTCAGCAGTCTAGTCGTGATTATGCAGCGAACAGACAGACAGACACACGCTATCGCGTTACGCACTTGTATATTACTACGGATCCCCAGTAGTCTCGTGTAACAGTTGTCCGTAGAGGAAAACGAAAGTTTGGGATCTCTCTCTCTCTCTCTCTCTCTGTCACACACACATCGACTTCGGTGGGGGTAACCATTCCTCTGTCTGACTGCTACGCACGAGTCATGGCGCACAATACTTCTCCCCTCCAAGCGGAAGTGAGGAAGAGGGTGATACCAAACAGCAGCGTCTGTCTAGTGTTATCACGGACAACGCACAGCAGAGACCGCTCGATCTATTTATATGTAAGTATGATGTATCCCTTTCCAATACGTGTTTTTCCTGTCCAGGCCATTTCAAAGTGAGATATTTATTTGTATTATTTTATGGCATTAATCTCGTGTATACACGGTTCGAAAGAAATTGGGGGAAGCCAGGGAATTCCACCCCCCCGCAGCCCCAATCTGACATTTATTCCCATACTATTTCGTACACCTTATGATTATTGTCAAAATTAATTCGGGATACAGTTGCGGATACAGCTGCTCCATTGAGTATTAATACCCGGAACGAATTCGAGTAGGGGGTCTAGGGCGGCCCGCACCATATTTCTTATTATGTGATAAAAATCTGTTTAAAATATTAATACAACATTATGTTACGAATTTAAGTAAATAAGAAATTTAAAATATTTTAAAGACAAATAATTTGAAAGTTAACATTCATATTTTATGCCCTCTCCCCGAAAAAGGAAACATTAATATTTGACTACGGTTTTTTTAATAAATTTTTTTATTGATTGTTAATAATATGTATTCTCTCCCGCTTTCATTGTAACAGTCTGAGGATAAGGAGCTCAGACATGCAGCAACTATCTCAAATTATTTTAGGATGGCCCGGTAAAATCCCAGATGTGTATATAGGACGCAAAAGAATTTTAGTAAGCAGAGAGGAGACTAAGGATCACGTGTCAATTTTGCAAGTTTCTCGAACCTCCGTGAACAGTCTCGTGTCAGCTACGCAAACCTACCTGCCTGCCTCTCGCTGCAGACATACGACAACGCCCAGCTGTATTGGCTACTCTTCATTATTAATCTTTGGTTGCGTCTAGAATAGACAGTTCAAAAAACGACACTGATTACGGGGTTTGGTAAATTCAGACGAATAAATAAGTTTTAATCCACAATTTCCGAGTAAAGGTGGCATTATCTATGTCCAGGTGTGAATAGAAAAGGGTCGGGATTCGAACCCTGGACTTTCTGCTATGGCCTCAGGAGCGCTACCATTAGTACGTGTTATTTGTTACGAAAACTTGTGTTACGCAAAAATATATACCAATTCCGTACACCTATATCTGGAGAAGATAAGTGATGAAAAATGCGGTAGACCGAGAACCAAACCTGGGATAATTTGCTCAGATTGTGGAAGTGTTAACCATTACACCATCAACTTATAATCTTATACACAAACACTACACATAACCTCACAAATTGAGGATAGTACTACGAACGCTCTATAAATCCTTAGGCATCGTCTGTTTCGTCATATGTGGACTTTCAAATAATGTGATATAATTTGGTCGTGCAAATATAATAATAATAATAATAATAATAATAATAATAATAAGAAGAAGAAGAAGAAGAAGAAGAAGAAAAAATTGTAATGTGATTGCGAGATGAAGCCGATTGGTCAGATGCAGACTGAGGGATGACTCCAGTGGTTGACAGGACTATAGGGACTATATAAACACACTCCATATTCCATAAGCGAAGAATTTATGTTTTCAAATCTTCATATTTTTGAATTTTATCATTGTAAGTAGTTTGTAGGTTGTGGGTGTTGGTTACTGTAATATCTATGATGTGTGTGATTTTCTTAAGTTTGTCTATTACAATAATTTCTGGTCTGTTGTGATGGAATATCTTGTCGGTGAGGATTGATCTATCATAATGAATTTTGTACTTGCTGTTCTCTGAAATGGATTTTGGGAAGTATTTGTAGTACGGGACAGTGTCTTCTATTAGTCCATACTTCCCGCAGAGTTTCTGATGGATAATATTAGCAACCTGATTGTTTCTGTGGGTGTTATCTCTCTGTGCTAATAGAGCGCATCCTCCTGTGATGTGTTGTATAGTTTCTGGTTTAATTTGTTAATATTAATTTATTATTATTATTATTATTCTCACCTGGAGCGATCCGCAACTCGAGCACTCCGCCTTGGAGAGAGAGAGCGAGGAACGCCCGGGGTGCTCGATCCCGCGCCAACGCTCCAGCGAAGGCGACGAGACCCCGATCAGCCAGAGGTCGCAGTTCCAGACGCACACACGCATGAGCCTCTCGCAACGCGTCTGCACCACTCACCGCCAGGAAGGATCGCTCACCACTGAACGACACGTCCGTCAAGGGTTCATCTGAAAATGGGAATGGGGTCATGGTTTCTATAGAGCATGGGTTCTATAGCCATCCGAACCTGGGGGTAAATATCCCTGCGGGGGTAAAACAGCTAATCTGCGGGGGTAATAATGCTGGTCAGCAGTGGCGGATCTGGACCGTAGTCAAGGGGGAGGCAAACCGCGGGGAATTTTTGTTTATTAATTATGGTTTAACAACACAAAGTTTATAAATATTACCTTTAAATAAAATGCATCAAATAAATAATTAAAAATCTGGTATTATTAACAATAACAATTATTTATTAAAGTTATTAACATTGTATTATTAATTTTATTGATATAGTATTATTAATAAAAATAATATTAATAACAATACCAATTATTAATCAGGTAATGCACTTTTACAAAACATGTCATTTATCAACTTCAAATTAATCTGTTAAGAGTTCAGGTCCAATGGACGGGAGCTATGGCATCTGCTACTGCTGGTCACTGCAATTCTTGGATTTTAACAGTAGATGAAATTTTAAAAGACGAAGATGTTTCAGTCAATGTAGAATTTCTCAGACTACGCGAGGACAGCACTTTCAAAGTGGAATTTCAGAAGTACGACCTCGATATAGTAGGTGCTGATTGTCTTATTATAGCTGACAGAGCTCTAAGAATGATAATACTTATATTGCTATACCATGTATAGATGTGAGAGTGGTTTCTCAACTTTAGTAACAGTAAGAATAGAGGCCAGAAACCGTCTCAATGTGGAACATGACTTGAGATGCGCGTTAAGTGAAACTAAATCTAAAACATAAAAAACTTGCGAATGCAAAACAATTCCATCCTTCACAATAACTCGTTACTTAATTAATTAAGTTAGTACAATGAAATTGCAATTAAGTATATTTTTGAGCATTTTCATGATTAATAAAAAGGCAATTTGTATGCGTGTGTTTTCTTCGATTACATTTTAAAGGGTGGAAAAATCAGTTTCCCTGGCGGGTCATAGGGGTTACAAGAACGAAAAGATTAGGAACCGCTGCTAGAGAGTGGGGTTACCATACAACTCTAGGGAAAATAAGGGCTGTAATGTCCATGATGTTGGCGAGCCATAAAACCCCAATACAAAAATAAATAAGGAAGATATAATAAAAGAACGTTCCTGTTAAAACGGTTTTACAGCTAACTTAATTTATAAAATTCATAGGTCAAACCTTTTCATATTCTCGAAGGTTTCCGCGACCGGAGTCATGTATTTCTAGAGTTTCCAGTTGGTGCCGCAACGTGTTCATAAGATGTCGGTTGTTGCGAACGTAGTGAACGCCGACTTACAAGGGAACTTACAACAAGCGCAGGTCGAAAGTGGTCCTGATTTTTTAAATACTAAAACACATTGACTACTTCTATGTTATATCAAAATATTAGCGACGATGGCACACTGGAAGGCAGTGAAAAAAAAACGAAAAACATACTTTTCGCGCGCCGAAGAGCAATTTTTGTGGGTCTTTTACACCCCTCAACTCCGAAGCGGACGAGCATCGACAGTCGAATCACGTGGCTTTGCATCTTCACCAATTTAGGGAGGACATGAAAATGCAAATGAACAATGCTTTTTTACCCGCGCATTTAAGAAAAGGATCAGTCTTGTCAAATAGTGAAACTATAAATGTAGGTTCACCTAAGTACGTTATTCATGTTCAAGTCTCCTTTCGCTATCTTTGTACAGGAATTTAAGTGAAATATTAGATCCAAAATTTCGTATTCTATTTAAATATTTTACACAGCAAAACGTAATATTTTCAAAATAATATGCATAACGTATATAAATAACGTGCAGGGAAATGGAAGGGTGCATCACAATTCATTTATTTTCGCCGATACAGCAGAAATTGTTTTTTTTCGATACTACTAAAAATTCAGCCGTTTTAAAACGCGTGTTTGCATGGATTTGCAGTATATCTTCGCCATGAATTTTCTTGTAAAAAATGCATATTCATTGTATACCTGAAACATTTTGATTAAAATAAATAAACAATTAACAAAATACGTTTCGTTTTGCTTAAGTCACATTTGAGTTATTAAATACCATTGGTACTTTAAATGATACCATGAAAACAAAATTTGTTTCTATATATTAATACAAACAAAACATAAATAAATATGTATAATTAAGGTTGAACAAATGTGTGAAAGATTTTAATTATAAAGCGATTGAATTCTTATTGTTACAATGCGAGATTCAGTATCGGAGAAGGAGATCACGGCACGCAATGCGAAACTTACGGCAGCAGTCGGCGACCTTCACTACAGCAACTGTTTCGGCCTGAAAGGATTGTTTTTCATCACGATTGTCCAAAGTGTGACCGGAATGAAGACGCCAAAAATTGGCAAATTTCTCGATCTTTTTCAGTGTCTTTCAGAGTGCCATCGTCGCTAATATTTTGACGTGACATCCTAATAGTCAATATGTTTCAGTATGAAAGAAATCAGGACCACTTTCGAACTGCGCTTGTTGAAAGTTCCCTTGTTAGTCACTTCTGAAGAAGGCTGCAGCTTGGCAGTCGAAACGTCAAAATACTACGATCAGACGCTGCACCAACCGGAAAGTCTAGCAATAAAGGTCAAACTTTTGTCTCCGATATCTAAAAATATTAAATTTACCCAACAATTTTTTTTATCAAGATAAACTGGAAAATCACCCAAACCACATAGCCATCAGCATACTGGACAACAGTCAAGACACACCAAGACTCAAAAGATTTAAGCCATTAGATTTAAGTTATAGATTCACCAATATGTAATCCTACCATTTCATCAACTTCTGTACTGCTATGCAGCCGAGAAAGCTTTCTAACATTAAAACAATGAGGAACTAACCAACGACGTTTAATTTATCATTTTTTGATCATTTGTTGTCACAATTACCCCACAAGTACATTATTTTCCAATTTCAACATCTTGTACTCACCGCGTTCGCAGCGAGAGCCCGCGCGTCCTGGCGCGCAATCGCACGCAAAGCCTCCGGGCAAAGGAACGCACGTGGCTCCCTCGGCGCAGTCGTGGCGAGCGGCGTCGCACGGGTTGTGGCGTTGGGAGCACACGGGACCGAACCATCCGTCGGGACAGAGGCAGCTGAAGCGAAATGTACACATTCTCAGAACGAGTTGTGGGCACACTGGAAGAAATTACCGAATGAAGGGGAGGCGGAAATGTATAACGGAAAATAAAAGATGTGAAATGGTGTGAACATCGGAATTTTCATAATTGTGTTGTTAGAATTGGTAAAAATCGAAGAAAAGATGTGCCGCAGGTGTAGAAACGGACAATTATGTGACTCTGCTTTACGAAAAGAGTGAATACAAAGAATTCGAGGGACCATGACTAATAGATTCTAAAAATATTGAAATGTTTAATGCGTGTACTGCTCAATGCGACCTGCGAACCGATAAAATCGTACGAAATATACAAGGACCCCAGTAACATTGTAACAGACCAGATGGTCACAGGATCGAAAGTCCAAAGTTTCAATTTCTTTCTCTTCTTTGCTTTTACATTATCTCTCTCTCTCTCTCTCTCTCGTTCTTTCAGTACCCTAGTTTCACATACTCATATGTAATATATAATTTGTAAATGCAGTGTAATATGTATCTCCTAAAGTATAATCGTATTATAATATGTAGCTTGTAAATATTGTCATTACATAATAATTTTTTATTATATCCTTGTTGTAATTTCTATATTTTGCTATTTGTATATTCATAATTATATTGTACTGTTATTACATTTAACACATGTTCGGTACTAAGCCGCCATCCTGATGTTGCTATTTATAGCGGGTCTCTACAGTTGTCTTGTTAGAGCCTCTGGTCTTTAAAGGCAAACTAACTGATGGTAACGTGAAATCTGTGTTCCGATGTTTAAAGGGTTATTCCAGTAGTCAGTTCGGGATATCCTGTAGGAGTCGCTTGTCTCTCTGAAACTCCCACACTGGTGGTCCGCTCGCGGTCACACTCAGCACCAGCTCCAGTGTTTCCTGGCGCTCCCCAGGCAGCGGCATCTTATCCGAGTGCTTACGACTCTTACTTCTTGTATCCATCAGAGATGGGTGTCCTTTTTGTACCTACAGCCAGGTAATAAGAGTAAGGTAATGGGGAAGGGTGTGGATGGGAAGATTTTGTTCGTTGACGGTAGACTCCGAGTTACTCAATCCACCCCTTGTCTACCGCTGGAAAAGATGGGGCTACAAGAGTTAAAGAAGAGTGGGATACGTTTGTGCAGGGTAGGACAGCGGTCAGCTGCTCCGATTAGTCGCCTCTTACGACAGGGGGAGATCCCATGGTGCTATTCTCCAGGCGGTCCCGATACCACACGGGATAAATTATTATTATTATTAGTATTATTATTATTATTATTATTATTATTATTATTATTATCATCATCATTATGGATTCTTTCTCAGTAGAAACTGGAAACATTCACCCACCCCATATATGGTATTGCGATTGGGTTTTATCGATACAGAAAGGAAATTCATTATGGCCTGTACGATGTTATAAATTAATTCAAAAATTTTCGGACGAT
>NNCF01125799.1:0-52164 GCA_002313205.1 Laupala kohalensis | reverse complement strand
AATTAATTCAAAAATTTTCGGACGATATGATATGTCTGCAGGAGGGCAAATTTTGAGCAACCTTAGTAGTATTCTTCTCGAGTCCTAGCTTTTCCAAATTATTCTCAAACGTCTTCGAGAAAATACCTTCGACAGATATTACTACGGGGATAATTTCAACCTTGCCTAACTTCCATATATTCTTGATTTTAATTGCTAGGTCCTTGTATTTCGTAACTTTTTCTGACTCTGTTGAAGTTATGTTGCGCGTCAGCGGAACAGCAATATTGATAATGGTGGTTGTCTTATTTTCNCGGAACAGCAATATTGATAATGGTGGTTGTCTTATTTTCCATATCAATATGAAGGATATCTGGGCGATTATAATCCACTGTCTTGTCTGTCAGCACAGGTCTATCCCAATAGAGGACGTGCTTCTTATCTTCAAGTACTGCTGGCGGTTGGTATTTATAATATGGTGTTACATCCCGTCTTAATAATTCGTAATCCGTTTGCGAGTTGTTGATGGATTAGCTTGGTCACCTGGTTATGCCTGCTTAAGTAAGCATTTTATGCGAGAGATGAACAACCAGCCATTACGTGTTCGATGGATTCACCAGGCCTTCCGCACTTCCTACATGAATCAGAAACATCGAATTTGAGGATGTGTTTCTCATAATTTCTTGTCCTCATTACAATCTTGAATTGCCATCATAAACCATTCTGTTTCAGGGTAAAGGTGTCCATCCTTGATCCATTGCAGGGACGCAGTACTATCTACATCAACAGCTTTCACTTTCCTTGTAGTGCTGTTTCTTCTTTCCATCTTCTTTCGTACTCGTTGGTTCACACTGCTGATTAGTATTACTTAGGTTATGGGATGTATATCTGTCATCAGCTTTTGCAATCATCACAATTATTTCTTCATTAGAGCATGAACTTGATCTTAAGATTATTTTCTTGATTCCTACATAACTTCTAGATATTTAATATCCCATGCCCACCCTCTTTTTGGGGCAAGTACAGCCTAATGGTAGAACAGTTTGGGTGCAAGTATCTGAACTTATTCAGCAACCTCCTAGTCAATATGTCTAAGTCATTCGGATCCGCGTCTGACCATTTTACTATGACAAAGGAGTACGTCAGGACAGGAATGACCCAGGTATTGTTGGTTGTGATGATATTTGCCCCAAGTAATTGAGTATTGAGTGCCTTAGTTAGACGCCTCTTGTCATTTTTCGTAAATTCATTAATGAGATGTGCATGATCAATTTTGCTATTCTGTGGTACTCCAAGATACTGATATAGAGATTTTGGTTTTAGTTCCTCTATTCTTTCAATAGATTCACCAGTTAGTTCCATTTTTCCCCTTTGTGTAATCACAGTGGCGCATTTATCAAGGCCAAAATTCAGTCTTATGCCTTCGCTGAATGTTTTTACAATGCTCATTAATGAGCGGAGCTTTTCATGGGACTCAGCCAACAGTTTCATATCGTCCATGAAGAGTAAGTGATTCGATCTTGCTTGTTTCTTTCTCGAAATGATTTTATATCCAATATTACTTTCTTTAAGTAATGTAGAAAGGGGGTTTAAAGCCAAAATGAACCATACTAGTGAGAAAGAGTCGCCTTGGAAAATACCACACTTGATATTTATGGAGCTAATGTCAACATTACCTGCTTGAAGTGTTGTCCTCCATGTTATCATTACTTGTAGCAGGTTCCTGATCCTCGGGTAGATTTTGTAGATTTCCAGAACCTTGGTCAAGCAATCATGTGGCACAAAATCAAATGCCTTAGAATGGTCTATGTAGCATGTGTGTAAGTTTCTCTCTTTACATTGTGCCTGCTTCAAGACAATGGCGTCTATTGTTAATTGATGTTTGCACCCCATAGCTCCTCTGATGCAGTCCTTTTGTTCTGCAGCTATCAATCCATTAACTTCACAATGATGGTAGACTTTATTTTTTTATCATAGCAGTGAATACCTTGTAAAATACAGACAAACATGTTATGAGTCTGTAGTTCTCAGGCTGAGAAGAGTCTCCTTTCTTTTACAGGAAGTAGGTTCTCCCTTGTGTAAGGTTTTCCCTTGTGTAAGATGTAGAGGGACTTTTTGGGGTCATCTAGGGCTTTAGTGAAAGCGAAAGCTAGGGGCTCGTACACAGCTTTAAAGGATTTAAGCCAAAAGTTGTGAACCCTGTAGGGACCGGGGACTTTCAAGTTGTTGGTTTTCTTCACTACTTTCAGTACATCTTCTGTGGTGAAAGCATTAACAGTCATAGCTGGTAAGTCTGAGAACTGAGTTTCCAACTGTTCTATCCAATATGCGTCTTTGTTGCAGTGCTTGGCTTCAGTCCATATGAAACTCCAGTACTCGTGGAACTTGTTGGAATCTAGCTCGATGGTTCCTCATGCATCACAGATTCCAAATCTCAAAAGAATTTCCTCCTGTTCTAATGGAAATCATTATTTTGTTGCTTCCGTTTAGTCAGTTCATTATAACGTCTCAGCCTCGCACTCTTCAACTTCGACTTCTGCCTGAAAACATCTTTCAATTTTATACGATTCTGGTGGCTGTCAGGTTCACCTAGATCAATCCCGCGTTCTGAACAAAGTTTCTTTTTCAGTTTTCTTGAGCAGACTCTTTTCAAGTATTCAGAGATTATGTCAGCCTTTGCTCGAAAATCGGCTACGTTTTGTTCCAGTTTAATCTTCCAAGCTGGTTCTCACTTTTCGTTGTTCTGTGGTGAGTATGGTCTAGACTGGTAAGTTCTTTGTCCATTAGCTTCAATGACAATGACAGTTGCATAGTATACATATAGCATGATTTCTTCTAAATCACTACATCTCTTTAGATGTGAAAGTATGATATAAATTTAGTGATAAATGGCTCTGCTTTTAAAATATTCTTTAAAATTGGAATGCAAGGCCTTTTGGAAGCTTCTGTCCCTCGGAAGGGTTTCATTAGACTGAAAAACTGCTATGAGGTTGCACCCCAGCTGTGTGGAATCGATCCTTGATTGGACGTTTCAAATTTTCCTTCATTANTGATCCCTGTTCTATTTCTTGTGAAGGTTCTGGAGCTTCAAGGTTTTGAAGGAGTATATGATGGTGTTGTTCATGACCAACCTTCTTTCGTACTTCCTCTAGTTCCATTGCTGACAGGTAATTTTTATTAACAATTGCCTTGTATTTGTCCACCATGTTTTGTTCAGTTCATTCTAGTTCTGTCCGCATCCTACTAAATTTATGATGAAGGAGATGTCGATATTCTGTTCGTGGTTTGTCATCATAGTCGTTGACATGGTAAAATACTCGCATAACATCTGTATTCATCTCTCGAGACCACGCGTGACTTCTGTTCGACCTCTTTTACGTGCAGTCCCTCTTAGAGCTTGAGTGGACAAATCCGCAGACGGAGTGGCGTGAGGTGGTCCTGCCAGATCGCTGACCAGGATAGATCTTCCTGGAGCCGCAGCTTCTTTTCCGACTGGGTTCCGATTCCTTAAAACCCTGCCACCGACGACTCGCATGGTGTCACGCCTACCATCGGCTCTAGACGTCGCTCCCCAGGGCAGCGGCAGTTTTGCGAGGCTATCATTACTAATTCGCTCTGTATTGCAATGGGTTACGGCTATTATCGGCAGCCGCCAACTATCCTTCGGTGAATAAACACCTATTCCTGCAAGGCTACGGAAGGGTAGAGAAATGCGTCGAGTTAGNAGGTACTAAGAAGAAAGGTCGTTGAGAGACAGGCTTAGTCAGACTTTTCAACTGAGACCTGTCCGGCTTGGGAGACCCTGCCGGTAGCTACGCTACTGCCGGCATAGACTTCAACTTCACTGAAGCGCGCAAACCCTGGCCACCCGCACGGACAGTGCTTCGATAAGGTGGTGTCCCCTGGGAGTGTTGTTATTATTATTATTGGTATTGTTGTACTCACGTGAAGGAAGCTCCTTGTGCGAGACACGCGCCCCCGTGCTGACACGCGTGCGCATGACATTCCGCCGTGCCGCATTGGCCAACCCCACGCCCAGCAGCAGGTCGCGTTCGTCCCAACGCGACGGCCGATCGACCGGCGCGCAGCTCCACGTCGAACAGACATCCCGCGAAGCCAGCGTGCAAGGGGAGGTCGTGCGGCAGCATGGAGAAGTTGGCTGTCTCATGGCCACCTGACCATGGAAACACACAGAATAGAACATTCTCTTAAGGTATTCTGTGCATCGCGTTGACTGAAGTCAAGTTGCCTACTATTCACGAAACTTGGAAATATTCACCGAAGTAGTTCTTATTAATTCATAATTCACTCTATTGATTTTTTTATATTGGATGAAAACTATTTTGTGATTTTATAACTTGATAATTAATTTATATTGTCGTTTGACTCCTTTGACAAGGGTCGCATTGTCTTCAGTTGCCATTTCCGTAAGAACAGTATTTTCCAGTTTTCGAAATATTCTTGTAAATGTCCCATAAGGTACGAAAATCTCTGCGTTCCTATTTCCATTTGCTATGCTTCAGTACGTTTTTTTAGTTATGTCAACCCCGTACTTTTGCCAGAATTTCAAAAGCACATAGCCGTGCGTTAATTTCTCCATATAAGCCCATAGTAATTTAAAGTCAAATAATTCAAAATTTTGCGCCTTAAGGGTATGAAAATCCATCGCCACTGAACAGAGAATGGTTCAAACTATCATTTGAAACATTTTTTTTTGGTGGGGGGGGGGTACTTAGGCTTGATTGCTCTCACGGACATAATACCTTAAGGTGATATTTCACTAACTCAAATATGCTAGATTTATTAATATTTTGTAAACTTTTTAATATTATGACTTAACCAGTGAACAAAGTTTCATGACCTTCACGAGAAAAGTTTGCGGGATATTGCAACTTTAATTTAACTTCTCTTTCGGGATTTCACGAATTTTCAAATTGAACTGGAAAAAATTATATTATTTATGCAAATTTAGGAATTTCCTAAAACATTTTGAAATTGTTCACTGAAAAAACATCTGAAAGTAAGAGAAAAGCTCTGACACAAGATCTAAAACGAGATATTCGATAAAAAGTAAAATAATGTTACGATACTCCAGATTATGGCAGTGAAACGTCACAACGCCGCACTACAACCATTTATTTACCAAGCCACCACAATGCGAAAACTAATGCCACGGCCTTCTAACTTTCCCAATGTTTGGTTTCACATATCCCAAGTAATATAATAAGTTTCATTGTCAGATTCATATCTTATTGAGTAATTTAAATTTAAAGGTTATCTCTTACGTAAGTTACGATCCAGGTACAGTCATATTAAAAGTTTGAAATTTCGAACGAATTTTAAATTGAAGTCGACCTCTCTTTTAGACATGAATTTATTTCTCGTATCACAACGTTTCAGCAGTATATTGGTGCCATCATCAGGCGAACGTTACTATGTGGCTATACCAACAAATTTGTTTGCTTTATCTTAGTTACGAGTACAAAAACAAATTAACTACATACACAAATAAAGCAACGGCATAGGAAAAAAATAATTTGAAAACACAAATCTTAATATCAGAAAAATCATTGCAAACAAGTATAAATTTTTGATAAGTTTTCTGTGTCTGTCTGTAAATTTAATATGTTTTTCGTGAATTTGATATGTAACATTTCTGATATTATAATAATTTGTCTCCCGATCTAAAATTAAAACATTTTCCCAATCTTTTGAATGATCCAAATTTAAACGGAGTAATGAAATAACATTATGTTGTAGTTTATATTTATGTTACGATCTTTGATTCGCGTCTGTAATTTAAGTTTCGTCTGTCTGATATAGGAAAAGGGACAATTATTACTAACAAGTTAGTTTCATATCAAGTTCATTAACTTTTGACAAGATCTTACGTGAAGTACTACCTTAAGTCCAGCGTCCTTGTGAACCGTACCATCGGGCAAAGGATATAGGCATTAAAGAGAAATAACAAATCAGACGGAACAAAACATGATATGGCATGAAGAAATAACAAGTTACGAACCATAAGGAGACTAGAATAAAAACAGTAAGACAAATATCAAAGAATGTTAGAGACTTACATTCAACGACACTCAACCCCAGGTCTAATGACCGAGACACTGGGTTGACATTGTAATAAAGTGAATAAAATGAAAAACAGTCCAGCATTCTATTATCCGAAACTCTTTCAAACCTATATTAAGGGAATTAAATATTTTANCTCTTTCAAACCTATATTAAGAGAATTAAATATTTTAACACATATTTATGAAACGGTCGTGTTTGTTAAGACCGAATTACTGAAGTGCCACCCTTTCTTCAAACGAAACTATCTTGTTCACGAACTCAATACTTGCAACAGGAATAATATTCATCGTCCGAGAGTGTCAACCGCTCTTTGCCAAAAAGGACCATATCGTTCAGAAATCGTTAGATGTAATTCACTCCCCAAAGACGTAAAATAGTATATTACAAAATTGAATCTCTTCAAAGACGCGGTTAAAAGCCATCTACTGCACCAGTGCTTCTGCAATGTACAAAAAAAATTGATTTTAATAAAAGTTAAATTCGTCCCGAGCTTATCACGCCATTGCTGAAGTACACTTAAAATAACTGATAATTTAAAATCTATTTTCTTGCATGCTTAATTGTGTCTTATTATTCATATAAGTTTTTTACTCAACCTTGGCACGGTTGTGTACATTAATTCTGTAGCCCCATCCTGGCCCAGGTTTTTCTCCGGTTTTCCTTCGGGTAGAGGTGGATTTCTTATACAGACTCCTTGACGCTTGCCTAGGGGCAGCGGTATATTGTAATAATTAACCTTTAATTTAGAGTTATTTTAATAGCTCTGGTTTATAAACAATATTTTCCGAATAACGTACAGTTTGCTAATACTCGTAGTTGTGAAATAACATTTTTATGGAATAATAATAATTACAATAATAAATTTATTGTCAAAAAAGCAGTACAAACTGCGTATGACCACGCGGAGGACAATAAACTAATTTGTATTAAATACACATGCTGTATTAATTAATGTGTATTTAATACAACACGTATACACATGTTGTATTAAATACACATTTATTAGTATTATAACACGTGGGAAATAATTTTTTATTCATATCTTACGAGTGTGTACCTGAAATTTTCAATTCGCCTCTGCCTCAGGACCCTTGATCAGAATTGATGGGATGGACCCTTGTTTGCTTCCGTACAGTAAATTTGTTGTCTTCCACGTGGTCAAACGCGGTTGTAACCGCTCCTCTAACAATAAATTTATTTATTTATTTATTTATCCATTTCATAATGGTCTATAATCCGACATCTTCGACAATGTCCGTTTGTTTGTTACCAATCACTTGTTACCATAAGAAATTGTTACCAATCAATATGCATGACACGCCACTGATATTTTTCCCTATTCATAACCATTACCTTCATTGTGGTTTGAAACTTAAAGAGAGTAGACAAATTGTTTGTTTTTAATGTAAATGATAAATATTTATAATTTACGTGAACTGAAATATGAGAATAACTCGAGCATTCGTTTCGAAACTACCGGAGAAAATATTAGTCGGGAAATACCTCCTCCGTCGAGATCCAGACTAAGCATGTCGAATTAAAGAGGTTACTGTTCTAACAAGGAGAATGGCAATTTGAGATCTCGATTGTTTCAGAAACCAGTAGATAATAACTGAATGACCAAATTACACCGAAATTTTCGTGTATAATAAGCTACATGGAAGCAACAAAAGGACAATTCATCCTTAGAAAAAGCGGAGAAAAAACAGGTTTGTAATGATGCACACAACCGTTACTAAAATATCGAATAGGATTGTATAATTACTGGGCATGAAATAGTTATTTTTATTTTAATATATGAACGTTATTCATCTATATTTGCCAATCAGATTCACAACGGTGTTAAAAACATTAACTAAAATTAAATCAAAATAAATCACGTTTATGAATTAATTTAAGGGGCAATTATAACATAGAGAACTTGCTGTCGCTAAATTTTCGTATTTATAAAAAAAAATGCAGTGAAGAGCTTTTAATTTAAATGATGTTTAATCTCGTTATTTGTTTCGAGAGTGAATTTTACGAGACTATGAAGCATACGAAGAGTTTCTAATAAAACAAGACTGACAAAATATATATCACTGTTCTATAAATGTAAATTTATATATTTAATTATCATAAATATTCAACAGGAGCAAACTTTTCTGCCATCCTCCTGTCATCTTCACCGGGTCAAAAGTTCCAGCTACAACTTCGACGATGCTCTACAAGAATGGCCCTGAGAAGTCGTTATTTGACACAAAAAATATATTTACTTGAATTTCGAACCAACAATAATTAAATTCAAATTATAATTAAAATATTTGAAATAAAAAGTATCCCATGACAATATTTATTTTTCTGGTATGTGTTTTTGCTGTGTTATGAGCTGGTATGCAGAGACTGAAAATAAAATTGACACATTTTTCTCCTTTAAAAATAACTCAAAATAGCATCCGATGTCAGGAAATTTATTTGATTTACTTATAAAAATATTGAAATGGATGCTTAATTCTAATTGTTTTGAGCCATAAATTGTTTCGTTCATTAAAACGTACACACCTTCTTGAAATTTCATGCATCACTTGTCAAGAAAATTATTAGTTGTGTTACCTCAATAGCTATGCATCTAAAGGGAAATAATAGCTCTACGATTTTTACAGGCCATCACAACAAGTCTTATAAAAAAACTCATTCTAAATAATTTTATATACTGCCTTTAATGAATAGTGTGAAAAGTTAAACAATGTTTGTGTTCCAAACTAAACTAACTTGAGCTCTCCGAGGCTCGGGTAGTAATGTTCTCGCTCTTCACCAAGTCAAGGTTCAATTCCCGGTGGGGCCAGAAAAAATTGTAGCTTTTCACATGAATGTCCCAATTCACATAGCTGTGACTACTGAAAAGCAAACCTTCCTTCCTCTATCCACCTCCTCCTAGAATCAATAACTATTACTATTACTAACTACTTCTACTAACCCCTCCACGTGGGCCAAGTTGTCAGTAAATCCAGCTAACTGACCCCACCTTCGAACAATAACCTCTACCCCCCAACTATTCCTCCTATTGCTCCACGTAGATAAGCTTTAATAGCACGCTACATTGCCATTTACAAATACCACAATGGAATGGAATTTGTTGAAGAATGAAAGTTTCACTTCCTCTAAAGAGCTAGGGCGTTCTATTTCTATAACGTTCCTATCATCCTGCTCACCTAGGTACAGCATGGAGCGAGTATTGAGCTGCGTGAGTCGCCCCGGGGAGCGGCCGCTCACGTTGCCCAAGTTGTCGACGAGCAGCCAGGCGTTCTGCCCCACGCGGCCCAGACGCACCAGGTGGGGGCGGCCGACGCGGGACGACACGGGCCGCGGGGTGAAGATGCGGCGGGGACCTACATCACAAAAGGATCAGAATTTTAGGCATAAGGTAGTACTAGTGTAGATAGAATTAAATCATTAAATATCTTATATCGGCAGAAAAAACCGGAATGACATGTACTTATTGTGATTTCAACTTGAAAAACACACGTCACCGACCATTTGAATGAAATAATTGCAATTATAATTGATGATGAAATACGTTGCGTCTTATGGAGAAAATACTTATTTAGAAAAATAAGAGCAACTTTTAAATCTAACTAAAAAAAGTGATGGAAGTTTACTTTGATTTATAGTAAATTTTCCTTGGTAGTATTTTTTACATACTTTTATCTATAGGTCGCCTGACATCTGAAAAAGATATTTCACTTAAATGCATAAACCGTTGCGTTCGGCCGCCATGTTGTTTTACATGTTCTTGTTCATTTCAAACGAGTCGAGCGAGTTCCTCAATATTGTTTATTCTATATTATTAACTGACAGACAGAAATTAAATCATATTTTTTCATCAATATTATTCATATTGTTGTGTTTTATAACAATTAGAATAGAAATAAAACAATTATACATCTCAGTGGTTTGACGAACTGAGAGGTGCTCCCGCCTTAACACATTGACAGGTAAAATACATGCTCTCTATAGTATACTAGCACTAGTACCCGGTTTTTGCCAGGTATCTGCAAAGACAATTACTGGACATTCTGTATTAAAGCACCAGTCAACAGGTCTAGATACTTCTAGCTCATTTTACCTGGCGTTACCCGAACTCCTTATTTGGTATTATGAATTAATATGTTAGTTCCCATATTTCTCTACTTTAGTGATATAAAATTTTCCTGTTTTGTTAATTAAAAAAAAATCATTTTAAATTCCAGGAAGAAGGAAAATACATTTTACACAGAAAACTTAATAATAAACCTTCGAATTTATTTGTTATTGTTCCACTTTTAGGTTATGTACATGAAAATCTTCGCGGATTTTACGTAATTGTGCTTCTACGATTCGGTCACGTAGATTGGATTCGTTCAGTGGATTCAATGTCCTTCCGCCTCATATAACCTCACAATCGAACTCTGGCGGACACATTAGGAAGCTTCACAGACAACAGTCACGCGAGTGAAGATTCACATACTCATTTTATTATTTTATTGTTTACCAATTTTATCATTTTTCTGTTTTCGTAATTTATCAATATTAACCATACTTTGCTTTTTAATTCTTAAGAAGAGTTCTTTGAAATTTCGAAGAATTTAATCTATCACTTTTTCCGATTTCCATGCAACAGACATTCCATAGAATTCACTTGTTAGTTCCGGTTTTTAAAAATGTATCGAGTTTAAACAAATAAACTAATAAAACTGATAGACGACTGTTAGTAATGAAGGAACTTCATCCTTGGAGAGGTAGTGACGCGAACCTCCACCGAGTGAGGATATTAAGTAATATTGCTCGACATTCATTCTTATTAGAATTCGAATCCACGGTCTTCACTCTGTAAGGCCACGCGTTACCCCTAAACCACGGAGGATCTGGCATTGTCCTTTACAGTAATCAGGAAAACAATTTTATAGTGAGTAATCTGCCTTGAAAATTCGACAAGACAGGATGAAGAAGTAAATGGGTGTGGTTTCAACTCAATCTTCGAAAAAGAAATAATATTGCGGAAGAAAAAAGTCTAAACAGTACAAACAACCTCATCGAATTTAACCTTTTACGCAATAAACAAGAACTCTTTTTCGAGAGTATTTTTTCCTCATTTTCAGGCTCAATCGCGCGAGTTTTGAATTCAAATAAGTTTTTAAATAATGAAGGTCTACACATACTTCTATTTACTGNAACCGTTGCGTTCGGCCGCCATGTTGTTTTACATGTTCTTGTTCATTTCAAACGAGTCGAGCGAGTTCCTCAATATTGTTTATTCTATATTATTAACTGACAGACAGAAATTAAATCATATTTTTTCATCAATATTATTCATATTGTTGTGTTTTATAACAATTAGAATAGAAATAAAACAATTATACATCTCAGTGGTTTGACGAACTGAGAGGTGCTCCCGCCTTAACACATTGACAGGTAAAATACATGCTCTCTATAGTATACTAGCACTAGTACCCGGTTTTTGCCAGGTATCTGCAAAGACAATTACTGGACATTCTGTATTAAAGCACCAGTCAACAGGTCTAGATACTTCTAGCTCATTTTACCTGGCGTTACCCGAACTCCTTATTTGGTATTATGAATTAATATGTTAGTTCCCATATTTCTCTACTTTAGTGATATAAAATTTTCCTGTTTTGTTAATTAAAAAAAAATCATTTTAAATTCCAGGAAGAAGGAAAATACATTTTACACAGAAAACTTAATAATAAACCTTCGAATTTATTTGTTATTGTTCCACTTTTAGGTTATGTACATGAAAATCTTCGCGGATTTTACGTAATTGTGCTTCTACGATTCGGTCACGTAGATTGGATTCGTTCAGTGGATTCAATGTCCTTCCGCCTCATATAACCTCACAATCGAACTCTGGCGGACACATTAGGAAGCTTCACAGACAACAGTCACGCGAGTGAAGATTCACATACTCATTTTATTATTTTATTGTTTACCAATTTTATCATTTTTCTGTTTTCGTAATTTATCAATATTAACCATACTTTGCTTTTTAATTCTTAAGAAGAGTTCTTTGAAATTTCGAAGAATTTAATCTATCACTTTTTCCGATTTCCATGCAACAGACATTCCATAGAATTCACTTGTTAGTTCCGGTTTTTAAAAATGTATCGAGTTTAAACAAATAAACTAATAAAACTGATAGACGACTGTTAGTAATGAAGGAACTTCATCCTTGGAGAGGTAGTGACGCGAACCTCCACCGAGTGAGGATATTAAGTAATATTGCTCGACATTCATTCTTATTAGAATTCGAATCCACGGTCTTCACTCTGTAAGGCCACGCGTTACCCCTAAACCACGGAGGATCTGGCATTGTCCTTTACAGTAATCAGGAAAACAATTTTATAGTGAGTAATCTGCCTTGAAAATTCGACAAGACAGGATGAAGAAGTAAATGGGTGTGGTTTCAACTCAATCTTCGAAAAAGAAATAATATTGCGGAAGAAAAAAGTCTAAACAGTACAAACAACCTCATCGAATTTAACCTTTTACGCAATAAACAAGAACTCTTTTTCGAGAGTATTTTTTCCTCATTTTCAGGCTCAATCGCGCGAGTTTTGAATTCAAATAAGTTTTTAAATAATGAAGGTCTACACATACTTCTATTTACTGTCCTTCAGTCTTATCAGAAAATTGCAACAGTTTGGACATTTACTCTTCGTCCCCGTAGGCAACTTGAAAGAAATTTCAAACCCTTGCAACTTTATACAATACGTTTTACAAAAAAAAAGATTATAATTTAATTTAGAAGTACTATTTGTGCTTTAAACAAAAATTTAAAACAAATCATTATAATAAAATTAAGTTAACAAAAAGTGCAATAAAATATTTTAATAATTGAAAAAAAAAAAAACCTTCATTCGGAATGAGTATTTAGAAATAAATTTAAAAAATGTATTCAACAAATCGATTTTACAAAACAATTGCCTAAGTCTACTAGACAGATGTTGCAAAAACTTAGCATATTTTTCACTTCCATACAATAGCGCTACGAAATTTGTCCCACTCCATACAATTTCAAGACCTTGCATGTTAAGCCCATTCACTAAAATACGCTTTGCGGTTCTCAAGGTTCAACCTCTCTAACTCATATTTACGGATTTTAAGAACGGAATTAAGTAAAATTAAGAGGAAAAGCAAAAACCAAGATTTATTCACATTATTAGTGCGGTCCTGTAAGTTTTATGACTCCGCAAGGTTGGGTTATCCCAGTCGCTCACTTCAAGTGTTTCCAAAAATCAAGGCAGCTTCTTAGGAGCGAATAAAGAGAGGACTGAAATGGCGTACATGGATGCGATGATGGCGATTGTGGTAGAATAGACAGCACGGGAAACAAAAAAAAAAGTAGATACACTGCATAGTAGATATAGTAAATACTTTGTAAACAGGTAACCTTTGCAGACTTTTGCCCCATTTCACGGCAGCCGAATAACCCATAGCCATTCCCAAACACATGATTCAAAAGCAGAATTTCTTACGTCATTGTAAAACTGAATTAACCCACTCAAGAACTCTCAAATAATATTATATTTTGAAATGAAGCGAGGGTGCTGAGACACTTTAAAAAAATTATTACATCACACCAGTTGAAAACAAATCCCACTTGCTCTGTACTATATACGATTACCATAGTGAATATCTAGTTAACAGATGGCGAAAGGATTAACATCAGTACAAACCCATTACGACGAATCGTACCTTTGCCCCACTCCACCTCAGCGCACCTACCGGATCCGAGGTTCCATGTGAGAACGACGTAGCCTTTGATGAAGCTGACGGCCAAGTGATCCGCATGCGCGTCGTGCGCGCCTTCTTGCCCCACGAACGCCAACAGCGCCACCTGCTCGGAAGTATCCGGCCGGAAGCGGAAGCGCATCTCCAGGGAATGGTGCAGTGGCGCGGGCAGCGGATACGCCAGGAACGACGCCAAGCCGCCCACGGAGGACGAGAAAGAGGGTTGCGCGATGTCCAAGTCTACGAACAGACAGTGGCATTCATTCGACTGCGGGAGAAATTCCATTCATTTTCGAATAGCGTCGAAAATCCGTAAGTGTGATTGTCTGGAAGTGTTCAGGTCGATAAATTCAAACTCGCGCGCCAAGCGAAAATGACGAAAGAGGGGGCTTATATATTTGGCTGGTCTAAAGCACAGACGAAAATATTTTTAATTCTATTCGTAAATCACTTGTTCTCGTTGTTAAGTATGGTTTTAAAGATGCACGAACGTTTCTGTAGTTTTGAATTTGGTAGCACTGTTATTATTTGTAAGTATCTTCAAACCTTTCTATTTGGAAGTGTCCTAACCCGAGAGAAATTTTGGTCCGTTAATGAACATGTATCATAACAAGAAGTAAAATATTTCGTCATTCTGTTATTATTTATTGATGTAAAAGGTTTTTTCGGCCGCATGGCGGCCATCTTCAATGCTACAATTTCTTTTACATAATAAATATAAGTTGAAACATTCTAAAAACAATCTACCTCCTTCTTCTTTGAAAATTTAATAATTTTCAATATAGTCGAAAAGTTAATAATTTTGCATCAATAAGCAATGACAATGACGAAATCTTTTACTTCTTGTAATGTACATCGATCTGTCAATATCAGACCAATTCCTCCAAAGAATATATATCTGTTGGGCGCAAACCCCCTCCCCCCAATTGTTTCAGATAATAATCGCCAAACTGTTGCGTTTCCAAATACTCAAAATAACAATCAATATAATATACATCTACTACTAATTTACTGCGAAACCTTATTTTCTCTAAATGAGTTGTCAGACAATGCTCGTGAGTAGTTGAAAAACTTAACTATCATGTACGTTTTTTATTACCAAATACAAAAATACTAATCGAAGGTTACCGACGTACATTTTCTCCTTTGGCATCCGTTTCTACACAGAGCGCTTCGTCTATTACAGCAGTTTGCTCAGATATTTTTTTCTCATCAGAGCGACTCCGTGTTCCTGCGCGTTGATAATGCGACCGCGCAGCTGGAGTGACGATCTGTCGACACGCGTCAAGAGAGCCTCGGTATTCCCAGGCGTATTTGCAATAAAATTTCCCAACAAATTACGCAAATTAGTAATCAGGTTGTTTCATATTTGAATTCAACTTTTAACAGCGCGTACAAAAAGTCCACGTTCGAAATTTGTCTCGTCATCCCAAAACGAGAAACACAATAGAAAAATCTTAACAGTTGTATCAAGATAAAAATCTGAATTTCCAAATCACACATTTCGATTTGTGAATAATGTTTAGTGAAGGTACAAGCGAAGATAGTTTTCGTCATTTTTAGAGAAACATGCGTAAAGACAAATACGTTTTATCAATAAAAATTAATAAAATAAATATAGTTCAAACTTATTGACTAACGCAGAATAAAAGGAGAACTGGTGTAATTAGTATTACTGTCGGTATTACCAATTCATTATATCAAAATATTTTTTTCGCTTCGCCCCATAATCCGGGCAATCCCACAACACGATCTCTTAAATGTGTTGCCAGAAAACAATGAAGGGTTGATGTAATACAAGGGTTATATGATGTAGATCAGCGCCGTCCAACTTATCTTTGCCAGCGGCCATTTTCAATTCACTTTCGAATGATCAGAGGCTGACACGGGACAGGGTTCGGAAAACCGTTGCGCAACGATCAAATCATTCGGTCATATTGATTTATTTGTAACGCGGTGATTTTATGCTCAAGCACAAATTTATATTATTTCAAGTCGGCAAATTAAATAGTAATTTTTTTTTAAGAGTTTATAATTTTTGATATTATAATAAAATATTGTCATATTGTAATGTATGACGGGGTAATTCCGAACAGAATTATCTATTTTCTCTCACGGTGCATACCACGCCAAATATTAATTTTGAAAGCACGGATTTATAACACAAAGTTGTGCTCCTCAATATTTGATGAAAAATCTTATGTAAAATGATCTATAAATCGTGGACCGCTAGTTGGGCAGCGCTGGGTTAGATAGTGCGAGGACTGATTGTTGTATTTGTAAATGGAGGAAAAGTTAGCTTATCTACATTGAGCGATAGATGTTAGAAGTTGGGCGGTAACTTAGCTGGGTTTACCAACAACTTGACCCACCTCGAGGTAATAGAGTTATTGATACTAGGAGCTGGATAGAGGAAGTAGTTAGAGCTACATGAACTGGGACATTAATGTGAAAAGCTACAAATTCTCTGGCCCCGTCGGGAATCGAACCCGGGATGTCTTGGTGATGAGTAACAACACTGCCACCTGAGCCATGGGTGGGGCAACGTCACATTGCCAACGTCACTCGGGGTTCCCAGGCGGTCACCCATCCAAGTACAAACCGGGACCGACTTTGGTGATCGGTTATGGACGTTGGCAAATGATTGTAATGCATGCTGATGGGAATACATACCGTGCTCGCAAAGGAGACCATGTTTACCCAGAGGGCAAAGGCAGACAAATCCACTGCCCGGAAAAGGTGCACATGTTGCACCGAAACGACACGGATTATTGTGACACACTGACTGCTCACATGTCACGCCTACAAACCTACAGAAATGAGTACATTCGAATAAGACATAATGAATCAAAACAACCAAAATAGAAAATACAAATTAGTTTGTTCTAACTTTTTGGTATCGATATAAAAATATACGACTTTTCCTTCATGATAAAGTAGTATCACTTTTACTAACACAACGTTTCGTTTACAGGTTCTAGAATTTACAGTGTTATTAAATTTTGTGATTGTAAAAAATATTTATTCCACCACAAAATGTCGTATATTTTATTATACCAAAATTGAGAAAATAGTGAGTTCTTGACTGGTACTTAAATACGACGCAAATTTCTTGCAGATTTTCTCAAATGTAAACCACACTAAATCACCAACGTTTCCGTTCTATTCTAACCATCACCAGACCTACTTACTAGAACAAAATTTTTTTAACGCTACCTACAATTACGGTTGAATTGCTTAAAAGTATTCCGACATCTTTCGAATAGAATTCAATGTTTTTGAAACCAAGAACCAAAATGTTGCCATCCTTAGAATCTAAACCATATGACACGTGCTTAAGTTCGTAACATTTTACACAAAAGTTGTTAATATTTTCTCAAACTACACATATAAGTACACGAATAAAAAAATTCTCATGCATCCCCATTCTTTTTACTATTTCCGGCATCTTTGGAAGTGAGTTTTAAGCTTGTTAAAATTGTTAGTAATTCAAGGTAATAAGTTAATTTTCTTCTTATGGTAGTAAGTTAATGTTATTTTTAACCCTCATGTAATTTACAATAAAATGAAACAAAGTTGATGCTTTTTTATTTGATCAAATCCTGCAGAGTGTGGTACCATCATTCTTTTTTTGTCTAAAAAATTATTGACTTAAGACATCTCATGTTATATAATAAAATATTCATAAACAAATTCTCATTTAGAACATACCGTTGAATTCCGACCATTTTTTTCTTCTGATGATAAAGTACTATTTGAAGGAGGGGCAATTAATAATATAAAAACAGAAAATTAAAGATCATTAAGATCGGAATGCTAGTTATTACATATTTCATTTTATATTTTAATACTCTCCTACTTTAAGACTCTAATTTTAAAATTAAATATTTATCATTAATATTTTTCTTGATGTTTGTGTAAAGAAATTGAAGATGCCATTTTCAATGTGGATATTATCCACAGCATTTTATTATTTGAATAAATATAAATACAATTTAACTTGCAAATATCCAAATAATATTATGTACAAGTTCGAAATTACAAAAGGTATGCATTGCATTATTTTCATTTCTGTACTAAAGGACACGACCTTCCAATAAAAAAGCTCTTTAAATTTACTTCACGGTTTATTATTTATTTCTGTCTTTATTTTGTTAGTCTCATCACTTTTATTAAGTGTTATCACTGCAAAAATGCACCACTTTGAAAGTTGATCTAAGTTATATGTGCTCATTCATACTCATCGTGCAAATTATCGAGTTTGTTATTGGTTAAATATGCATTAATATAAAAAGACTACTCATGCATTACTTTTCTTCAAGAGATGCAGTGATTCAGAGGTAAAGCAATAAAAATCACAAAGTAATTTGAATTTTTATTGTATAAATCACGTTTTATTTACAAAAAAATCATTTTGATGTTAATAACATGCTAGTGCATTTTATTTAACAGATTTTATTCATAGTGGCCTATGAAAACGTTGGAACGTGCATACAATTATAACAACAAATACTGAGCATGTGTATAGCATTAAACAATAATTAAAAAAGCGTTTTAACACAACAATTTAGTAAAGCACATCTGATCTGATGCAATGGTGTAAGTTATGGGATGAAGGATGGATGCGTTTCATGGAGTTCAAAATGATTAGAAAATGTGTATGTCTATTCCACCTTGGATTGAACAACAATGAGCGGCCGAATAGCTGACTATGCCAATGGACGATTCCCTGACAATTTGACAAAAGAAATACTTGGCATCGTACAATGTTAACTGATGATTAATTAGAATCGACACATAAACAACTCAAAGAAAACACAGAACGTATTTTTAAAAACTAACTTTAATTTCCATATATGGATTAGGTCTTCACTCAAGAAGTGCTAATGTTCTTCAACATTACTTATTACACATAATAAAAAAATGTACAACTCAAATTGTAACGAATTTGCAAAATGAGTGAAAAATAAATTGCTAAATACATTCGTTCACATTACAATTTATAAATGAAACCATGAATTGTTCATAGATCTTATTCAGTGCATTCTTGATTGGAATCGGGATTTAATACAATTTTAGTTTTCAACAAATCAGTGAAATATTTTTAATTCTGCATTTCCATCATTACTCCAACAAATTTGTCATACCGCATTTTAATGGTTAATCTCGAGGGATGCCGCTAAAACAACTTCTGCTATTTCTGGAGATATTTCTGAATATCTCAGGTCGATTTGTGAAAAGGACAAAAACTGAGCAATTTGTAATGGCGTTGAAGTATTAGTAAACCGGTTGAATGAAAAATGGAGGTTCGTCTTCTTACTTATTATTGTAGAAATGGAGGTAAATCTTATTATTTGCTCATTCTTCTTCTTATTATTACCATTGATATCAATACTCAGTGGTTTCCGAAGGAGGAGTCATAAATTCATTTTGAATTATTTTTTTTCTAACGCTAAACCTGTTTACAAACACCTTGATTTTCAGTCTTTACATCTAGCACTTCATATTAATAAACTGTAATAATAATTTTTTTGAAATAATAATTAAACGGATATGAACCAATGATGTCTCATTTCACAGATTTTATTAAGACCTACAACTCATTCATTTAACTTCTGGGTCTTGGATCAATACCCGAGACACAAGGTCAACAACATGAAAAATCGCAAATTTCGTACTTTGAGGGCTTATAGTAAACAATTGACCACTTCTACAATCATTCAAAAGACGACGAGGGTCTCATATTTTCGTACTTTACACAATAAAATAATGCCCACCTTAACGTTTATTTCGACTTGTCTCCCAATTGCGTGTCTTAGAAGGCACTACAAGCATCACAGTGCAGAAGGAGAAAGAGGAGGCCATGTACAGAAGAGGTGATAAGAGTAAAGGATAGAAGATAAAAAATTAAAACAGTCGTTTGGAAAGAGAACTCAAGATGGCGAATACAACGCAAAAAACACATAATTGCGAACGAGATATTCAAAAGTTATCAGGACTTAGGGAAGACGCGAAGAATCATGAGATTTGCTTCACAAGGTTATGAGGTGTGGACTCTTGATTTCGGACTGTAAGATCAGATGTGCGATTGATATGGTGTATATTTCAGTTTCCTTTTCGTGAATTTCATTATATAATGATGTGGTCCGTGGTTTTCCTCAACGTGTGGTGTGCACGGAAAAAGAGCATGCATCCCACTCCGGGCCCTGGTTGTTCCCGTTTTCATGAAGAGGCTCTCGCCAAAGGGTTGCGGTCTATTGATATAATTAATCTCGAATTGAGAATTATTTTAATAGTTACGACTTTAAAACAGTATTTTTCGAATAATATAGTTTGATAATAACACGTATTTGTAAAGACACTGAGGATGCTCGCCGCAGATGCGGGCGAAACGTCTGTCAAGAAAGAAGAAACGACNGCATCCCACTCCGGGCCCTGGTTGTTCCCGTTTTCATGAAGAGGCTCTCGCCAAAGGGTTGCGGTCTATTGATATAATTAATCTCGAATTGAGAATTATTTTAATAGTTACGACTTTAAAACAGTATTTTTCGAATAATATAGTTTGATAATAACACGTATTTGTAAAGACACTGAGGATGCTCGCCGCAGATGCGGGCGAAACGTGTCAAGAAAGAAGAAACGACGACATGGCCTTCAAACCCGAAAGACATTTTACTTAATGAGACTGGCCGTGAGAGTCTTAATACTTTTATACTTTTTGTGTTTTATTAAATACAAATTTGTTGGTTTCCTGGTAATACTATAGCACACTGAGAATTCGTTTTCTTCTTATCTAAGGAGTGTGCTGAAATTTTCAATCCCTCTGCCTTAGAGCCCTTGATCGGAGTTGACGGGATGGTCCCTTGCTTGCTTCCGGAGAGTGAATTTGTTCATTGTCGTCCACATGGTTGTAGGCAGTATGTAACTGCTTTTTTGACAAATTTATTATCATGTACGGGTAATCACGAATTATTGCATCCCGAAGAAATTTGGGACACTGGTGGGTTTCCGCTGTGCAAGAAGGAACAATTTCAAGGTATCCCTATCGTGGATGGGGCTGTAGAAGTATTTCTCTCACTGTCAAAAGAAGCATGTGAGTTTGAAAATACGTCGTCCGATGGTGCCGTCATTGCGTGGTGTATTGGAGTGGAGATAGGTGATTGAGTGGAGAGTGCTAGAGCAAGTTGAGGACTAGCGGTGGCGCACCCTGCAGGACAGAGGCAGCTCCAGGACGCTCCTTGCTGCAGACAAGTGGCTCCTCCGTGACACGGGTTGGAGAGACACGCCAACGACGTGCACTCGCCAACATCGGCGCCCGCCAGAGCGTCGCCCAGAATGCGACGCGACGTATTGCCAACCTGCAAACACGCACAAGGAAATGCAAACAGTTTTTGTAAATGGATTTCACAACAAAAGCAGATAAGCGTGACATCGGCCGTTATTTAGCCATTTATATGACCACTCTTAAATGCAAGTATTTTTTAACAGTGCAGTGATCTTGACGACACGCGTGAATTGAGACAAAATGTGTGGTTGCCGTGCAGAAGGTAGCTATTGTTGTGTTATTTTTTAATTGCAGTATTTTTAAATGGAAGGGAAATGTAGCTTAGTGCTATTCAAGCTTATCTACGTGGGACGATAAGAGGTAGGAGGTGGGTGGTTGTTATGAGGGGCTATTGTTGGAAGGTGGGTCGGTTAGCTGGATTTATCAATATCTTGGTCCACGTGGAGGTTAGTAATTGTTAGAGTTAGTGATACTAGGAGTAGGAGAAGGAGAATGGAAGGAGGATGACTTGCTTTTCAATTGTCACAGCTATAGATGAACTGGAATATTAAAGTGAAAAGCTACAATTTTTTTTTCTGATCCCATCGGGAATTGAACCCGTATTGACTCAGTGGTAAGCAATCATGCTAGCCCTGAGCTACCAGCGGGGGTAAAAGGTAGCTAAGGAGAAAGTTTTTCATTTGTGAGGAAAATTGTTTTAGTTAGTGAAGTAAACCAACATAAGTTCCATGATAAAAAATTTATGACCTGATAAAATTCAGGGTAGAATCAAATAAATGACATGAACTCTGGGTAGAATTGTAAATAAAATTAGATGGTAAATATACAGCATACCATAAGAATTGAATTTTTAATTAGAACCTTACACACGTACTCGGAAATGAAAATAATTTTGGAATTGGAATTGATCTAGAAAGTCACAACAAAAGCAGGTAGCATCAAATTACGCATTTAAATAATTCGAACGAATAAAACAATTTAAATAATCATAGATATGATATAGAATAATTAAAATAAACAGTACATCACTATACTCACAAACTACAAAATACTACCGAAAGTTTACAGATATACCAGAAAATTCAATGAATATATTGTTACCGACCAAAAGCATGAAAGCGTCTTTGAATTAATTTACGAACTAAAAACTGAGAAAATACTGTAGCATTATGCAATGTGCAATCCTTCTTATTCACAGAACGGATCAGGTGCAAGATCTCGTATCTTTCTCTCGCAAGAAAATATAAGAAATACAAATATACTCTATTAGCTCACGACGATTTATATCTTTTGTCAGACCAACTTATAAAAAGTGAAACTAATATTCTTAAAACCACATTATATTCGAAAAAAGGACCAATGGCAATTATAGCGTAAGTGAATAAAGGTAAAATAAATTTTTTTCAAGATGATATTCAATAAAAAAATATTTCTCTATGTGGAATTGAATTCGCCGCCGGAATTANCTTGATGCGTCAAGGGTCATAATTACTAACACTACATTAAAATTTCTGAAAAAAAGCCTCAAACTTTTGATAATCGTTTTTCGATTTTCAATTTTATCAAACATTATTTTTTACTTTTGAATAAAAGTTTCTTGCACTTTTTTAAAACAAAGGCTTGTTTTTAAAAGTTTGCTAACATTTATTATCTTGTATATTTTAGTATTAGAATTTGTTTGTTTATTTGTACAATTTTAGCTGGACTGTTTTTTAATTTTATTGTTGTATTTTGTAAGTGGGAAGGAAATGCAGCTTAGTGCTATTGAAGCTCATCTACATGGAGCGATAGGAGTTAGAAGTTGGGTGGTAGGCTATTGTTAGAAGGTGGACCGGTTAGCTGGGTTTACCAACAACTTGACCCACGTGGAGGGATTAGAAGAAGTAGTTAGTAATAGAGATATTGATACTAGGAGGAGGTGGATAGAGGAAGGAAGGTTTGCTTTACAGAAGTAACATTTATATGAACTTAGACATTTATGTGAAAAGTTACAAATTTTCTCCCCAACGGGAATCAAACCCGGGATGACTTGGTGATGAGCGACAACACTACCACCTGAGGCACAGGTGAGTTTATTAAATCGACAGGAAACTGGAAAGTGGCCGAAATATCAATTACCAATCTTGAAACGGAAGGAAACAAACATACGAAATAAACGAAGCATGTTAAAGAAAAGATTGTAAAAGCGTGAGCAGCATTTCCCTCACCTTCAGACTGTGCATGCACCCTGTGAATCCAGGAAGCTGCGCAGGCACTGGCGGCGGCGGGGGTGGGGTAGATGCCCGTGGCCAACCGGAAGGCAGACCGGAGCCTGGAGGTAATCCACCCAGATGAAGCCAAGCGGCGGGGCGCCCGGGTGCAGGTGTCGCGGCGGCTACTTGCTCGCCACCCATGGCAAGGGAAGCGTTAATGCGAACAGCACCCACGCATTGCAACGAGCCGTTGGACGAGCGCACCACTTCCAACCTGTGGGGTGAAACAAATTTAATGCGGCAAGAAAGGCATTACTAACATTATATAAAGGAGCAATGGTGCCGATGTTTACCTACGGATGTGAAATATGGCAAAAAGTATTACGGAATGCACATCAGAGGCGAAAATTAGAGCAGATACAGCGTATGTGTCTGTTGAGGTTGAGTGGAGCGTATTGCATGTTATCTACAGATGCGCTGAACTGAACTCGGAGTGTTGCCCGTAGAGTGAAATTGAGCAGTTATGCGATCAGAAGGACACACAGTGTTGGATGGGAAAGTAGTGAAATACGAGTATGACGAGAGGCGATGGAAGCGGCAGATGACACAGATATTAAGACAAGCATGGCAAATAGAATGAACTAGATCATCAAAAGGGTTTATGCCTGACGTAACTTTCGCCGAGAAGAGAAGAAAATGGTTCAGCCCGAATCCGGGAATTGTGGATATGTTGACAGGACATGGAGATTATAAGGTGTATTGGCACATATTTAAATTGGTGGGCGAAGAACAGTGTGATTGTGGAGAAGGAGCAGAGAAAAGAGAGACGAGATGTCTATTGGGAGGGACTGTATTTTCTATGGACCAGAACGAGCAAAACACCTTTAAGAAGATGATTACTGTAGGAATAACTGAGATGGGACCAGACATGATTGCAACAGAGAATCAATATGGGTTATTTAAAAAATACATAGACGGTATAAAGGAAATAAAAGGTGGTCTGAAAGGCTGGAATGATAAGTACTGCGTCCACATCTCCTCCATCGTTGAGAACGAGCAGCATAGAGAAGGAGACAAACAGGAAAAGTCGCGGAATGTCGGAAGATGGGAACGCGACAAGAAAAAAAACTAATTGAAAAAAAACTTCCAACCTGTGCATGATGTTAAATAAGTGGAAAAGCAAAGCAAGTGGTTCCGTCCGGGTCCAGCAAAGGCCGAGTACGTGACAGGGCACGAGGATAGGAAAGCGTATCTCAAGAGAACCTCAAGACCTTGCTGAAAGTGATGAGTGTGCACATGGAGGAGAAGGATCGTATTTTCTGGAATTTGCCGTTTTTTTGGGACAAAAAAGAGTTCACTACATAACTCAGATGAAGACAGTTGACTTGATACAGAAAATAGGAAGTAGATTAAAGGACACACAAACACGATGTAGTCATTTCAAGGAGTATATAACAAGGATAGGGGAAATTAAGAACGGATTCAAAGGACAGTAAGATGGTGAAAACTCACACCACAAAACGTGAATACATTGTTCAGAAAGAACTTCAGTAGAGAAAATAAAATTAATAGGCAATGGATATGAAGAAGATTAATTATTGCATTAAATGTATTGATTGCATCATTTAAAATTATGTATTGTGAATAATGTCACAAGATGAAGATGTGACAAAAAAATAGAACTTCCAACCTATATCACAGTACTCTCAGTTTTCCTTAACATATCACCAATAGCGTAAGATTTAAAATTAAAATCTGAAACGACTTGGGGGAATAATGTTATTTTAAACTATAGGGGAATAATGTTTTATGTGAAAATGCGTGTGAATAGTGAGGAAAGGAAATAATGTGATTCCAAGTGTTGATATTCTCTTATAAAATGTAAAGTCTGATGATGATACTGTGAAAAAATATATACAAAATGTCCCAAAGCTCCACGAAAACAAAAATTGTAGGAATGATGCAGCACATTAATGGGGGCAAAATCATGGAGGTACACATGTCCGGAAATGTCTCCAGAAGGAGATAAAATGGCATCAAGGGAGAGTAACAACACAACACAAAATGATGTATAAATCGTTTCGACATAATCTGTAATTTCGACAACAAATTAAAACATGTTGAATGTTCTACTGATTAACAGTGATACATGCGTCGCTCCGATGCGTCTTCTCGTGTACTGGCGAGTATGTTCTCCCTGGAATCCTGGTGACACGATGCGAGTTCTGCATTGCTGCTAATGTGCTAATGAGCCTAAATTTGAACATGTAGTAACTCGGAACACCTTGCAACACCTACATCACTATAAAGCGTCTTATACAATATTGTTGTATTTGTAAATGGGAAATGTAGGGTGCTATTGAAGCTTATCTACATGAAGCGATAGGAGGTAGGAGGGTAGAATGGTATTAGTATAGGTGGGCAAGTTAGATGGGTTTACCGACAACTTGGTCCACGTGGAGGGGTTAGTTGAAGTAGTTAGTTATTGATACTAGGAGGAGCTGGATAGAGGAAGGAAGATTGGCTTTTCAGAAGTCACAGCTATATGACTGTAGTGACACTGGGACATTAATGTAAAAATTTACAAATTTTCTGGTGGGGCTAAAGCGTCTTATTATAACCTCTTGATGACGTAAGTGGTCATCGTTTTACTTTCCTATTACACTGAGTGTATTGTAAGGAAAGTATTGTAATGGGTCGAAAAAATATGTGGGATCTCTTGGTATCTTTACGAATTGGCTCCAGGACAGTATATTTTCAAATTTTGGTGATGATGTCCAGTGCTGTATGCGTGTGTATGTGTTAAGAGTTTTGTTCCCCCGATAACTCACGAACAAACTGATGCATCGAAACCAAACTTGGGATTTGACTTTGAATGTGTTGGGAATAGAAGCTCATATCGACTTCATTTACACACCGCGCTCCACTTCCGGTTTCTTAAAATTCCAAATTATGAAAATATGCATCGAAGCATTTTGATTGTTCAGTTAATTCTGCGTACTAGTTGCATTCCGTACTTCTCTCCGTTTTTTAGATACAGCGAAAATTGATTACGCAAAAAAGAAGGCGCTTTTTTAAAAATCTGCCTATTAGGATATTGTTAAGTTTACCTTGTAAATTGGTGATACATATTTTGAACCCGATTGATCTTTTAAATATGTTATCTTGTTTAATAATTATAACATTATGATTTGTTTTTTGAAGTTTTTTCTCTCTCCATTTTTAGTGCTATGTAGTGATGTGTAGGTTTTTTTAGTGCAAGAGTTTCTGTTATGAATTGTAAATCGAAAGTGCAGCGGAGCACACTCCAGTTCTTGCTCTGTCTCGGCGCCATTTTGTCTCCTTCAGGAGACATTTCTGGACATGGGTATCATGACGATTATTTGGTCCCTTTGGCGGATCTAAACCGTAATGAAGGGGTGGGGGTGGCTGTTCGGTCCCATTGGTGCACCGTGACTCACGTGACAATGACGTCGAGGTCTCTTCCGTCGTCGACGCGCGTCTGTGTCTCCGTGAAGTGCATGGTCTGTCGACCGCACGAGAAGCGGAAGTGCATGTGGCCTTCGTCCACGAACAGGGCGAAGTACCTGCGCTGCGTCAACTGCGCGTGCAGCACAAGCCCCGTCGGCGCCAGTGTGCGCGCAGTCACCTGCAAATAGGACATTATTACTAAGAACACAAATTCGTGTGCATTTCTACATGTTTTTTTTATTAAGGGGATTTCTTTTACATTCGACCTCGTATCCATTACTTGAACAAGACAAGGACCTCATCCATTTTGTGCTCATTTATCTAGACACAGCGCAATTTTGCTGCCGTTGTGGCATTTCCCGTCTCTGCCCCTGGGAGGCGTGCGCAGGTCCTCTATCTAGTACTCCGACGTATGTCCGTGATCTTCTATATAAATATTCCAAATAGATCTCGTACTTCCTTTCAGTTTCAAGTAATGTCCATCCCTGTTGTACATTTATTACATCCTGTTTGAGATATTCTTTCAGGTATTCAGCTCCTTCTATACCATACAATGGGCATTCCCAAAATATGTGTTGAGATGACATTGACACTCATCATCTGGTGACTTTCCAAACCTTTTCAAATAACTCGAGAAATCCCCATGTCCCGTCAAGTACTCTGTCAATGGTTTTTGCAACTCAAACCATTTTCTATTCGTGTGAGCGGAGGTCACGTCCGGGTGAAGTTAACCTTCCTTTTGTCCTCGTCTCCCATCCTGCATATAAAGCCTCCTTTTGTGCTTCTTTCTCCCCTTTTTCGACTAAAACTTCATTTAGCAGTATTTCACCTTTTTTTCTTCAATATGCGCCTATACTTTAATTTTTGCTCGTATAAATACACTGGAATTATTCCTGTAAGCACATTTAATGCTTCGGTGGATATCGTGGTATAGCAGCCTGATATCTTTTGTATACAATGTCTCTCAATAGCCCTTACCTTTTTCTCAAAAGATAACTTTTTCTTTCATCTAAGGGATAAGGATGTAAGTTTGTTACGGAGGACATAAAATGAAAGATTTCTCCCTGTTAGCGTTTCCAGGAGCACGAAGTCCCTTCTCATGCTTGCACTCCACTTGGCGTTGCGTATGCGTTATATTTCGCCAATCATGGCCAAGTGAAGATGAGCTATTTGTCTATTTGCTCTATTGTGGCAATTATGCAAAAACCACTACCCTTCTCTTATCAGTTTTTGTCCCACATCAAAGAAAAATATTTGCGTAAACCGTCCACACGAGGTTAGTCGTGGTTCGCTCGGTGCAGCGCGCGCGATCGATTTATTCATATTCCGGTTCTCTAACTCCTATTTTTGGCTTTTTTCTATTTCATTTGTTTTATAACATTATTTATAATAGTAATGGACAACATTTCTATGGACTGGAATAAGGAACAGATTTAAGAATTATTACAAATGTATCCTTGCATTCGGGCATACATTTATCCACCAGCTCCTTGTTAGCCATGGTCTTTTCGTAACTTAATATTTATTCTAATATTTGTTCTATATAATTACCTGCCCAAGAATATATAAGACATAATGAAATTGAATATCTTCAAATCCGCGGTTAGAAACTACCTCCTGCACCAGTGCTTCTACACAGTNAAAGTTAAATCCGTCTTGTACTTTATCACGCCATTGCTGTAGTACTTTGTAAATAACTTATAACAATTTCAAAAACTATTTTCTTGCATGATTGTGTGGTTTATGGCTCATATTAATTTAGTTTTATGTGTACTCAACTTTGGCACGGTTGTGTACATTAATTCTGTAGCCCCATCCTGGCCCAGGTTTTTCTCTGTTTTTCCTTCGGGTAGAGGCTGATTTCTTATACAGGTTCTGTAGTCTTTGTCTAGGGGCGTGTTTATTGTAACAATAAATCGTGAATTTAGTGTTTTTTCAACTCTTATGCTTTTTAAACACTATACTCAGAATAATCTATAGTTCGATAATAACTTGTACATGTAAATTTACGAACATATTTGCGTTAAATTACAATCATATTGACATTATATATGTATTATAACTGGCAGCTAACTTTTTATCTTATCTAGGAACTTTTGCTGAAATTTTTGAATCCGCCTCTGCCTTAGGGCCCTTGATCGGAATTGATGGGATGGTCCCTTGCTTACTTCCGGAGAGTAAATTAGTTTATTGTCCTCCACGTGGTCATACGCAGTTTGTACTGTTTTTGACAATAAATTTATTATTATTATTATTATGCAACATGTATTAAAGAAAAAATAAGTTGCTTCCGCTATCAACGCGGCCATCTTTGGTGAAAGCAAACACATTTGGCATGATTGAGTTATATGCTTGTTTTGTGGACGGCATGTTTGTGATATTTGTGTAAAGTCAAATATTTTGTCAAATACAGTGGGCACGCTACACAAATAACGCAACGCCAAGTCAGAAGGCAGCGTGACAAAAAGAGGAAGCAAGGACCTCACCTGCACACGAGCTCGAGCCCCCACTCCGCTCGCTGCAGCCGTCATCGGAGGCAGACGGTGGCGCAGCCAGGAGCGGCCGCTGAAGGCAGCGACGCGCACGCCAGACGCCTTCTCGCATCGCACGCCCATCCAATGCAAGGGACACGAACACTGCAATGCGAGAAAAGTGGTGCTAGCGTAGGTAGAATTAAATCACTAAAATATCTTAAATCGATAAAAATAAACAGAGTACTTATTGTGGGTCAACGTTAGAAAAACATACTTCACCGGCCATTTAAATGAAATAATTGCAATTATAATTGATGGTGAAATACATTGCATCTTATGGAGTAAACGCTTATTTATAAATAAGACCAACTTTTTTTTATCACGAAAGTGATAGGAGTTTACTTTGGTTTGTAGTTAATTTTCCGTAGTATCACCGGACATCTGAGAAAGATATTTAACTTTTTCTGAGGTGAGGTGCATAAATTACGAAACCGTCGCGCTAGACCGCTTCCATGTTTTTACTTTATGCTCTTGTGCATTTCAAATGAGTCAAGCGAGTTCTTGAATATTATTTGTACTCTTCTATTAACTCATAGATAGAAATTAATTGGTTTTTTTCATTATTATTCATATTGCGGTGTTTTATAACAATTATAATAAAAATGAACATCTCTGTGATATGACTAACTTGGAGGGCTGGTCTCACCTCAAAGAATGTGTTAAGGTAAAAAGAACGACATGGTGACTGCTTTTAATGTCCAATTTATTTTAACGACAGAGTAAAATATTGTTTACCAACTGGTCAACTAAAAATTGAACCTTGCGGGGCTAATCCGTACTCCTATACCAATATATAAATGCTATAAAGTGTCACTTGCTACGTATTCACGACTAAACCACAGAACCGTTCGAGATGAAATTTGGCAAAAGGGTTACCATGATGATTAGTTATGATGTTCAGGAAGAACATTGGCTAACACTTATTTTAAAAATTGGCAAAAAAAAAAGAAAAAAAGATAGAAAATAATTTTGACGACAAATGTCGATGAAATTGCGAGAAAACGGAGGTATGTTCGCCTACGATACCTAAACGGTTAGAACGATGACAACTATATTTGGCAATATTGTTCGTCTAAAAGAGTTTTAAAAAATTTCGCGACAGTATATGTCTTTAAGAAGGATAAAATTAATCGTCATCAAATTTAATGGGTTCCTTGTTTTGTGCATTTAACAAAGATAAGAAAGTGTTGAAAAAGCAAAATTTGGATGAATAGTTTAGATTGTACAAGCGCCTTAATGAGATGGCGCAGCCGCGGTGCCGCCCTTTTGCTTTGGAAATGAAATTTTGACCTGCGCTGCTCCCGACGAACGGGTTTGTTGCACCTCAGATGTTGAGACGAATAAAGACGCTTACGTTGTTATTTCAGAGTTGGACCACCGTTGGGGTTACGGGGAGGTGGTAACTGCAACAAACGCTGCAGTTTGAAGATCGCGGGAGCTAGTAGTTTCTAGGTTAACCGGAGGCAGCGCTAACTGTAGCTTGGGCGCGGCAAGTAATGTCGACGCCGTGCTACGTCAGCGAGTACCAATAGGAGGTGGGTGGAGCCTACGAGCGGCGGGAAAGCGGTCGCTTATAAGCTGCGCCGCGTGCAGCGGCAGACAAACCACAACCGAGGCGCTTCAGTAGCGGACCACCCATCGGAACCAGATCTCGCCGCAACTTACGTCACGACGGAACTTCGACTCGGCGCTACTACAGCAACTGTCTACTGGATTTACGGAACTGCGACCATCGGCTGTTATATTATATTTTGGAATTTGTTTGTGTATTGGTTACTGGAGAATAAAAGAAGTGTAATTACTAACGAGTGGCAGTTGTTGACGACATAACAGTAACAATATATGGGTGGTGTGGGAAGGGAGAGTCATTTATAAATGTTTAATCGAGAAAGACGTGTTTAATCCATAGATTTCGGGGCCTTTCAGGTAAACAGAGACATGATGCCGTATAAATACAAGTTCAGCATGGGGGTTAAGAGCTAAGGGTGAAATGGTGTTCTAGGATAATTGGTGAAGTTTTGTACTGAATTGTTTCACGGACAATTTTACGTTGCTTACTTAAGGGTGGTTTCATCCAAGGATATATTTATTCTCACAGATGGAGGTAAAACTCAAAATGGTATACATAATCAAGTTTCCTATTACATTTGTATTATTATGAATTTATAAAATTAGATACTGTGGGTATTTGAAAAACTAGAAAGTGAAATAAATTTTATTTTACATTATAGGTAGATTTTTTCTGAGTATAGGAAGATTGATCTAACTATAAGGAAAATCCCAGGCAACACCGAGTAATCAGCTAGTATTTGAATAAAACCACATTGATTTTGAACGAACTCTTCTGGATAAAACCTCTACAGGGACTGTTTTTGAATAAATTCCTATGTAATATCTAATAGAATAGATTTAAAAAACTACAAAATTTAATATAGAACAGAACAGTACGAAATTTGCCTTGCCTTTCCGGATAATAAATAAAGTTATAAAAAGAAAACTATCTTAAAACTAGAGAACTCTAGTGAAACAAGAGACAACTCTTCAAATATAAGGTTTTCCATCGACTGCATTGAGAGAATTTGATGCAGCACTCACTCGGAAGCCGTCAGCAGTCAAGACGCAAGTACCACCATTCAGACATGGAACGAGCATGCAGTCAGGGTCCTCCGTTAGCCCTGGCTCTTCACTAGTGCTGCTCTCTGTCGCTGGCTCCGTGAAAACACTCACTTCTCCTCCAGTAGTCGACGCCGCCCCGGCAGCTGTCGTCCCCTCTCCTAACACCGAAAACCAAAACGCAATTGATCGTTAATTGATAGTGTGGTTTCTTTAAAGTTTATTAATAATTATAATAATTAATTAATCTGAAAGTGAGCAATGCTCGGTGGCAGATGGAAAACATAATAGACATAATAAGTATATACACAATACAAAATTGTGAAATAAAAGAAATCTTCACCCAAATATCTATAAAATTAAGAACACTTAAGAAAATGCTTAGAAAATTAGTACACAATAAGCGAGAAGGAATTTAAAAAATTAAATTAGGTCCATATGTGTGTATATTCACTTACGTACAGAAACAAATTTTCACTTACAAACAGATACAGACACACACTCATACGTACAAGCACGCTTCAATATACACACATTTACTCCTCATATAACCATAATGTAAAAATAATTGCTGTAATATAATTAAAAGAAATTAATAATTACAAAAAATAACGCCAAAACAGGATTGTTGTGAACAGTCACACACACTTCACATCACTACACTACACAGCACTGCAATTCTTTTCGCTCTGAGCATTTTCTATACTCATTGTCTCCATTCACCTCACTTCACATGCTCCTTTGTTTTGGGCCCTAGAAACAATTATGAATGAAAAACTTTTTTTCCGAGAGACGAACCGCGTCTCAGTAGACAGAACTACTTAAGGTATTACGAAGGATGAAACGAAGTCAAGTTGCCAACTATTCATGAAACTTGGAAATATTGAACAAAAGTAGTAGATATTAATTAATAATCCATTCTACTGATTTTTTTAAAATATTGGATGAGGATAATTATTTTGTGATTTGAAAACTTGATAATTAATTGAGACTGTCATTTGACTCCGTCTTTGACAAGAATCTTCAGTCACGTGATACGGCTGCCATTTCCGTTAGAACTGCATTTTACACAGTTTTTGGCGAATTATTCTTGTAAATACCCACTAAGGTATGAAAATCTTAACATCATTGCGTTCCTATTTCCATTTGCTATGTTTTAGCAAGTTTTTTTCGCTACGTTAAGTCGGTCGGAGAGAATTTCAAAAACACATCATGCGAAAGTTTTTCTATATAAGTCCATAGTAATTTAAAGTCAAATAATTAAAAATTTGGGCCCTAAGGGTATGATAATTCATCGCCATTGGAAATGAGAATGGTTCAAACTATCATTTAAAACATTTTTTGCGGGTACTTAAGCCTAGTCGCTTTGACGCACACTACCTTACGTTTCGGCCATGTTAGTGCTATAGAGACTTAAGTCGCTGTCCTACAGAAAACGACAGCAAGATGGCCGAAACTTTGGTAGTTCTGTCTACTGAGATGTGCTTTGTTTGGGATAAACAAATTCTATATAGACTCCGGCCGCGTTAACAATGAGTTAGTTTTAATTTTATTATTGAAGTAAGTGATTGAATTTGTTTGATCTAATCTGCTTTTCTTTAATGTGATGTGTCATATGATTCTTCAGAGAAGTTTACACGATGAACAGAGGGTTGAGTTGCAGTCTGCGAAGTCAAGAGTACGAATCCTTACGGTGGAGCATTTTTTTAATATGCGGTTAAAGATTCGCCAATTCCGACCGTGTCATTGCTTGTACAATGTTAAATAATTTATTGACTGTAATAAAAGAATTTAAAATTTTCAATTCCCTCAAAAATATTTTATATTGTTTTTCTAGTTACTGTTGGGTGATATTAATTCATCTTACTCTTTATCACGCCACTGCTATAGTACTCTTAAAACTTATTAAATTTCAATTTTCTTCGTGCGTGCACGTTTTCTTTCTGATTATCGTCAAATATTAATTTCCTTAGTACAGTTGTGTACATTATCTCCGTAACCCCAACCGCCATGGGTTTTCCCCGTTTTCCTTCAGTCATAGGCGGGAATATTGTGAATATTTTTGTCACTATACATCCTCAATTTTCATTGATTTTAATGGCAACGATTTCATTTTGAAATAATTGATAACAGCACATATGTTAAATAACCTCTATTAGAAATATTAATCACACCTCTGACTTTGGACCCTTCATCAGAATTTATCTGCCTTTAGTTTCTAGCTCGTTTCCGGAGAGTAACTTATTATATACCCCCCTCCCCAAGTGGTCATGCGCCTTTTCTAATTGCTTTTTACGACAGTAAATTTATTTTGTAATTTTAAAGACGTTAGCAATATAATTGAAGGAAGATAAACAAAATTCTAAAAAAAATATAATCAATGTGTTTTTATCTTCAATGCAATAAACAAACACGAATAAAAAAATTAATCTGAAAAAAATTGGCAAATAGCAACAACGCGTCTCAAAGGAAAAATTAAGATTCACGAAAACTGACAAAATTTTACGATGTAAACCATTGCAATATCAAATGAACAAATTATTTAAAATTCTCTTTAAAGTTGATAGATTTATTTTGAAAGTCATCTCATTTACACAATTATATTTTATGCTCATCATTCATCATCCATTTGTTCTTTTCTCAATCGTTCGTTTTATGGAACGTATTAGTGTGCTAGTGTAAGATGACGTAACCGAGCTGTCCAATTGTATCACCTCCTCGCTCATCAAACTACACTCCAAGTCATGTAACTTTGCCAACATGGATGCCTGACACGAATTGCCAACTTCTACGAAACCAAGTTATATCCAAATAAATATTTACAGTAGTCACAGAGGCGGCTATTGTCTGTAAAGAATTACAAGTTAATAACCCAACAAGCTAAAACACAAGGTAATATTCGTTCCACGCTCGATACAGAAGGAACAGATTAGCGTCACAAGACCAAGAGCATTAAATTTAAATTTTCAGAATGGATTTAAATTTTCAGAAATTCTAATATCCTGCCAACACAACGCGAGGTACAAATATGGACGACGGCGAAGTAAAAGTGTTGGCTACAGTGTGCATAAGCGCTATACAAACATTAAGCCAATAAAGAAATAATTTATTGCCAAGAGAGCTGTTACTGATTGTATAAGACCACGTTGAGGACAATAAAGTGATTTACTGCGACTAATATACAATAAACTAATAAACACAGAGCGTTTCCATTAATGAATGTTTTATCTTAAGTTAAATGTTTCGAAGCAAAGAAACAAACTTCGAGTATAAACGAGCATCAACATCGACAGCTCCGCAATCCCAGAGTGACCAACCCACCAGGCACATCCGTCCGCACCGGTGATTCACTCGGCGGCAATCGTCCATCGGTGGAAGTCTTCCACGTGGTGGTCTCGCGTGGATGCTCCGTCGTCCCCTCCCTCGGTGGCGTCCGCTCGCCAGGGACGACTGTGAAGAAGCCCTCGGTGACTGTGGAGACCGGGGTGGTGATCGAAGCGGGGGTGGTGATGTCCCCTGGACGCGTGCGAGGCGCTTCCGAAGGGGAAAATTCCCAGAAGAAAGAGCTGGAGTCTACAGAGGAGGGAGTGGTGTGGGGGATGGAGGTTGTGGAAGGGGAAGGGGAGGGTGGAATGATAGTAGAGAGAGCAGGTGAAGATCTCTCCTCGGGAGTGCGAGTCGTCCAAGGGGATGATACAGGGAGGATCGTAGTGGAGGCGATCTGAGTCCAAAGTCCTTCTGTGGTCGACGTCTCCTGAGACAAGAAACAAGGAAACATGCAGATTGATCCCGAATGCATGGTATTTATACGGGATGAAAGGAAAGAGAAAGTGTTTATTGACAGCGTCGTTGACAAGTGCAATGTTTAAAATAACTGTTCAAAATTGCAGAGTCAATCAACAGTGTTACATGTTTGACAGCGTCGGTGCAGCGATTGGAATAGACATTCAGAGATGCCAGGTATTTCACGCAGACGTGCAGCAGCTAAGTCCATTTCTCTTTCCTCTCATAAATATCCTGTGTTACTTGCGCCTCACCGCGTCTCGTGTTTCTATAAAATAAATGATTGTTGCAGTGTCCTAAACCGACCCTTAAAATTTGTATCATGAATTCAGGATCATTCTGTATATAAACTAGCAGTTCCCAGTTTCTTTTTCCCATCTACTATTGAGATTCAGCCAAAACAATGGGATGTGAAAATTAGTCGAGAAATAACTCATAATCAAATTTTTAAAAATCTGTTTTCATGTTCAGCCCAAGGCATAGTGATCATCCGTCTCTCTCCATCTCTCTCCGTAGAACTCCCATTTCTGATTTAGAGAGGGAGTCCGAATGCTTCGCTCCACAGGGGAGCTGAAGGAGGTACTGATGGCCACGCGTGTATATACTAACAATTTATAAAATAAACAACGAAAAGTTTAATGTAATTAATAACTAAAAATAAGCTAATAAGCTAAATTCCGATAAAGTTAATACTTACAGATTTAATTAAATTACACTGCTATTGTACCCATTTCTACAATCTTAATGACACGAAAGAAGTAAACCAATTCCATATTTAATAATTTTTTTTCATAATTTCATTAACCCGTATCGACAATTCATATGGAATGTGCAGAATTTTCCTGGCGCTGATATCATAAGAGTGGAGTCACCACCTCCGCAATGGAGGGACTGAACCAACGTTATTACAAAGAAGGAAATCATTATTACAAAAGAAATATTTTAGCATTAAAATATTTTTGTAATAACGTTTACCTTTAAAGCGAACTATCCAAGGATTTCCTCATGGCTCTGTATTACGCGATGCATAATATTAGTTAATAACAAATGGGGAACATTAATTTTGTAATAATTTTTCCCCTTGCCGCATATGTCAAATCGATTTACATGCCGATTTAATATTTCAACACACACACACATTCATAGATGAGCGTGAGCTCATATGAACTCATGAGCTAACAATGTAAGGTAGGCTCGACACCCACACAACAGAAAACATACTTCTATTCGTATGACTTCCGTCTCAGCTCACGCACTTCGAATGCAAGTCGCTCGTACTACCATATTGCCAGTGACGCGTCTATTCTCAAAGACCTCCGGTACTCTTTGACATTTTTTTTTGTAAAAACAGATATATTTTTTATAAAATAAAATGCAGAAAGTAAAAAAAGTCTAAAAAAGAATAATAGAAGAAGTTTTAATTTACGTTGCGTATGTTAAAAGTTTGATATTTCTGATGTCTAATTTTGATTTGTTACATTCCTTTTGTATTCTAATACACAAATTTGTATGTGACTTTTGTGTTTTACAAGATTTCTAATTTCTATTGATGTATTTTTGCGTCCTGCTCCGTATTTATCGAACGGGGGGAAATAAACATACTATTTTTAGCAACGCCCACGGCAATGTTACAAAAATATGTGTCTGATATGAAAATTATAAATAGTTATTCCTCACAACAATAGTATTTTTCAATTCATTAAATTATGTTAAATTTTCCCGCAAATTTGCTTACCATCTACAGTATTTACAGAAGAAAATGGATTAATGTTAGTGGCAGTAATTGCCTACTGTACCTTATATTCCAGGGTCGAAATGTTTCTGGAAAGTATATAATGAAAATTTCCTGCAGACGAACACATAAAGCCTTCTTGACTACCCTAATAATTTTCATGATTCCGCCCGTCGCGTGTGTAGAACACTCAGGATGAACAACATACCTCGTAATACACAGTAGTCGTCCTCGCTGTGGCTTCTCCTTGTCCTTCAGTCACTATCATTCCTGTCTGCTCGCGACTTTCGTCAGTCGCAGTAGCGAATACAGTGGTCGGAAGCGCAGTGACTTCTGGAGGTTTTGTATGCGGCGTACTAGAAAATTCTTCGGTGGGAACGTGTGTGGAAAAAGTAGAAATGGCTGAAGTGGCGGTAGTAGTTGTGGAAGGAGCTTCGGAGAAGGAAACACTGGTGGTGGAAGGCAATGGGGGTGGTGTACCAACGTACGAGCAATCCATTTCACCACTCGGTAGGATGAGACACTCGCAAAATTGGCCCGTTAGAGCTGGCGGACACGAGCAAGTGAAGTTGTCCACGCCGTCAAGGCATGTACCTCCGTTAAGGCATCTGCAAAGGACGGGAAGAAAACAAGTAAACCTTATTTCAATTTCCCTTCCAAGGTTCACTTAGCCTCTCCCGTGACTCAGGTCTGGCATGCATGCCTGTCACTGAGACACTTCAGGCTCAATTCCCGTTGAGGGCGAACATTTTTTTTAAGCTTTTCACTTCAATGTCCTCCCAGTTCAAAAAGCGAACCATCTTTCTTCTATCCACCTCCAACTACTCCGTGTATCGCTAACTCTTTCTATTACTAACTACACCTACTACCCCCTCCACGTGGGCCAAGTTGTTGGCGAACCAAAATAACAGGCCCACCTTCTATCGCCCCTTGTAGCTTCAATAGCACGCTACAATTCCCAATTACAAATACTACCATGAACAAGGTATAGTTTTTACCCTGCAGCGTGAAGTAAGTTTCTTACAGCCTAAATACATTTTGACCCAATCCATGGATTTAAATTACTGAAGAACCAAACGATATGTTGCCAACGCGGGAATGACAAGGGTTTCTTCATCCCTTCATTTTCACAAACAATAAAATAATATTTTTTTCTTTAAATTGTGGATTATATCGCAAAAAGTGACTCATGACAGTGAGTTACAACTCATTAACGTAAACATCTCTGTATAGAAGAATGAACGAACCAGAGACACTAAAAGATATTGAAGAATACCTTGGTCCAAGAAGGCACTCATCATACTGCAGCTCGCAGCGACTTCCGTGATAGTCCGGCACACAGTAGCACACTGCACGTTCGCCCTCTTGCAGGCACAAAGCATCATTCTTGCAAGGATTCTCTTCACATTTGTGCAAGTGGCTCTCGCAGTTTTTACCAGTGAAGCCTAATCAAAAAGAGGATTCGAACAATATTAAGATAAAAATATTAACCACCAAACTCCCACAGTCAAATGGCTTGTTTGCACGAGCTTAGTTGGAACTAGTCATGGCTACTAGATAGACAGGGAGGCAAGTGGCCGTTTACACGTTGATGATGGTGAAAGGAATTATTAGACAGAAATGTACAAGGCGCGTCGCCGTGGCGTTGTTTTCAAATTAGTTTTTATTCATTATTTAATGAACTTCTTCAAGATTTGTAGCTTTTGCATGATGAAAAGAAAACTATTGGTTAACTCAATGATTCATGGTCGTAAGAATACTCAAGAATGCATATGCAGGGCTTGCGAGACCCTACGCCAATTTTAAGCTAATTTTAATACATACACTTAACTTATTGAAAGTAATTCAACTTTTTCGGTGTTATTAATGTACTAACATATTCCTGAAATACACCACATAATTAGAAAGAACTAAGTAACCAAGAAATGCTTCAAGGAACCAGCATCTTTTTTACGTTTTTCTTAAGTTGCAGAACATTAGCAATATTTTAAAACTCAATTATATTATTTATCTTGCTGCAAAAAAATGACATGTTTATATATTTTTCAAATAAAAAAAAAGTACCTGTGGTGAGTCATTATTCAAGAGACGATTTAATCGAACACTAAATTTACTTTCCATACTGTTGGATCACATCAGAGAAGTAATAATTACAGAAACAAAATTCACAAATTTTCTGTTTCCTTTAGTTAGACACATCGATATTTTCTACTCTGAATAGTCCGCTTGTCCTATAAACAAGAATTACACTCCGTAGTACTGTGTTCCTTACAAATTGCATCTTTACATTTCATACGCAAGAGAGTGCTTTTCCAGTGTTTGTTGTAAGGACAGTGTTTACACATCTTTCTCTTGCCTGATGCCGTTGCCTCTTCACAAGGTGATGAAATCTTCACAACACCGCATCTTTCCATAGCTTGAGATGTTCGTGTTGGAAGATTAGGGTTTTGACTACTGACAATTATTAGAGGCTTCACCATTACTTCTGTCAAATCCCGTCTTGAGGCAAAACTTCTCTCGAGAATGAACGTCTCTTGAGGCAAAAGATTTCATCTCATTGGGTCTGTCAAGTTTATTTTGCTTCATTGTCCCCATATTTTTGACTTGTTTCTGCAGCATGCCTTCTCCTAATTCGATTCTGGTAAAAAAAATTATCCATTGTAACGTTTCTAGATAATCCTTTGATAGTTTTAGCGATATCTTTTACCACATTCAGTCCAAGTAGTTTCTGAATAGACTCATGTGGTTTCCTCCCTGCATAATCAGGTCTATCAATAGCATATGCTGATTTCGCATCACATAACCAAAATATTTTCACTCCAATTTGGCGGGTTTACCGGGCATATATTGTATGTAGTCTGTACAGGGCTCCCGAGGTCCTGCATATGCATTCACGTGTAAGTGGCAGATAATTTGATTTTTTATAATACAAACCAACGGATCAATTTGACTCAAAATTTGTGAGAAGCTTCCCAAAAGATGAAGGAGAGAATACACGAAAGGAGAGTTAAGTCAGATCTAAACTGTTAGAGAAATGTATGGAATAAAATCCAACACGTATATGCATCGTAGGGTTGAGGACTAAGAAATTTACTGACTATAACGGAACGATATATTCGAGGATTGGTCATCAATAAAATATTATTTTTACTACGCAAACGTTTCGGTAATTTCTTTTGCCTCCATCAGGGCTACGAAGAACATACACAATTTACATTATTTATAGTACAACTTTGAAACACGTTATTAAAACTGTCAATATATCAATGATTAATAATTGTTTGTGTTAATAAGGTGTTTCAAAGTTGTACAAGTAATAATGTAAATTGTGTATGTTCTTTGTAGCCCTGATGAAGGCAAAAAAATGCCGAAACGTTGGCGTCGTAAAAAGAATCTTTTATTGATGACCAATCCTTGAATATATCGTTCCGTTATAAAATACATATTGGTCAAAATTTACTGAAGATTCCAATATCTTGACGCATAAAATAAGAAATGAATTTCCAATAGTAATAACCATTATTTTCTATTAGTTTCCTAGTCTGTATGACAGTTTCATAACATAATTGTTAACCAGTAACCAATCACAGAAATCTATGCATTCCTATTCAAGCATTTTGTATATTATATTATTATATTGCATAACTTAAGAGAGTAAATATTTAAGGAAGTCGTAGACAAAATTATTCTTACTCCAATGTAACTTAATTTGCAAAAATGAGACTGAGACAAAAGTTACCAATATTAGTTAATTGTGCGAAAGAATCAATTTTGTATGTGTACAAATTTGTAAATAATTTTGATTCCAAAACAAATTTTTGAGAAACCTTCAAGAGGCCATCTCTAGCTTAACTCACACCTTTTATAGCGCGGGTTAACATGATCCTAGGAGTATAATATTTTGTGTGTGAGGACTTAGGACCAAATCGAAAAAAAAAAAACGTTTTAATTTCCGCAAAAACATTTTTTGGCCCCATATAGGGGACACCCTACTTATCATGTCGCGTAACAGTCCAAAACACTGTATTAACATAAAATGCACGTTGTAGCCAATTCAAAGTGATATTTTAATGGTGTCATGAAAATCGTTAATCTGGCACACTTCAAATTATTTTGAAGACATTCACGCAGGGTACTCACCTAAGAGACACGCGCATGCGTATCCTGCAATCTGGTCCACGCACACACCTCCATTTTGGCAAGGGGAGGATTCGCATTCGTCGATAGGGTCTTCACACAGCGGACCTGTCCATCCTACGAACAATGAAAATCCACAAGACAGAGACTCAACGACGTGCTATAATAAACCAATGTATTGACAAAAAAGCAAAAGTTACAAACTGCGTATGACCACGTGGAGGACAATAAACTAATTTATTCTCCGGAAGCAAGCAAGGGACCATCCCATCAATTCCGATCAAGGGTCGTAAGGCAGAGGCGANCGAGGGACCATCCCATCAATTCCGATCAAGGGTCTTAAGGCAGAGGCGGATTTAACATTTCAATATACTCCTAACGAAAAAAAAAAGGTGGACACGTGTTATAATATTAACAGAATATCAACAAATATTGTATTTAATCAAATAAAAAAGTCATTTCAAAAGTACGAATTATTATCAAATTATTGATCATTCGGAAAGAATTGTTTATAAATCGTAATTATTAAATAACACTAAATTCTAGATTTATTATTTCAATAGATGCCGCCCCTAGGCAAGAGCCTAAAGAGTATGTATAAACATTCCGCCTCAACCGGAAGGAAAACCGGAGGAATAACCCGGACCAGGATGGGACTCCAGAATGGATGCACATACCTGTGCCAAAGCTCAGTACATATAAAACTAAACTTATATGAATAATATGACACAATAGAAGCATGAAGGAAAGTAGTTTTGAAATTGTTATCAGTGCAGAAAGCGCAGTTCTCAAACAAGAATAAATTGACATGGAAAACGCTGAAATGAACAATGATTTTGTATGTATCAATATGACGTATTTATTGGGAACACTGTTAAAAAGTTACGAGATGCTTAGAATAAAAAAACTGTTAAACGATCAGATCGAAAGCAACCAGATCAGTAATTGCTGAAACAATCTCCCTGAAGAAAGGAGAAAAATGGCGACTATTGTGCTATTTCAGAGTATTCAGGCATTGTATTTAAAAAAATTCGTCACATCATCTAAGCAATTTAGATGTCTAGTTGAAAAGAAAGTTTTGTCTTGCATGGTAAACAAGAAAAAAATGTAATTAATTACATGAACCAGATTCGGATATTAGATATTTGGTAGCAAATTTGTTGGTACGACCAAATGTCTCGTCGGCTCAATGTTTTAGGAAGAAAATCAAATGATTACTCGAACGCAGAGCAATACAGTGACACAAAATGTGTTGACAAATAAAGTCTTCAAATTTACATGCAGTACACACNACGCAACGGGAAATACGTGGGCTAACTGCGTTAACTAAGATTCGGAATGCGTAACACAGATTGCTTAATTGGGAATGTGACAATTCCATTTGAGGTTGTCTTGAATATGGAGACCTAAGAATTTTGTAATTGATAACATCTAATTGATTTCCACAATTCAATACATTAATGTACTCGAATTTGATGACTGTTACCGGCACAAAATAGAATTGAACATATCATTCGGAATCCAATTTTATTAGTAATAATTATAAAAACAATCATTAGTAATTTTTTAAGTAATTCTATCTTTCCTTGTTTACTTATCATAATGAATTAGCCAAACTGTTATGTAATTTGGTAGCTCGATGGTTGGACGGAAACATTTTAGTTAATAAACTGTTCGACTATAGGAACCACAACACTGTGTCCCTTTTATTAAATTTCCATTAAATTGCATATCTTTTGTTTGATAAATAATAGCACATGTAATAGAAATATTGAAATACTATTGTTATATATGTAGATATACACACACAGGTCTAATACAAACTTCAGAGAGAAAATATCACACGCGATGTACTATAGAACATGAATTATACCAATTTAGAGTACAACTATATGTACGGAATATAAATACAAAACGTAGGAGATTTGCATTACAGAAAACAGCGAATATAATATGAATGTTTAGAGCATCTTTTCAATCATCTAAATGTTTCCGTGATGTAAATGCAGTGAAGATGAAACTCCCTCGTAAGAGAGAAAAGTGAGGTTAACGTTTTAGCACATGGTGACGTATATGATACTACCATTTTTATGTATTCACTTACTGATATCTACATCGCTAGGACAATAAATAAATCATGGAAAAATATACTGATCACTAATAAGGATAAATAGTTTTATAATCGAGAAAGGTATGACTTCTGAAATCACGAACATATCTTATTATTTTCTTGTAAAGTTTAATAACAATTTAAGAGTATTCGGAGATATATCAGGACATTTATTTTCGGCCAGTTAATAATTTTTTTTAACATGACATTTTTTCCAACGTAAGGATAAAATTTCGAATTTTGTGGATAAAACGTTTGTTGAAATTTTACCAACATTTTATATCGAGTTACAATGTGATGTGTAACTTTTATAAAGAGAATATCTTATAAATACATTGTGTGACTACCACTGTTTTCTTGTCAACATAGCTCACGACTTTCCCTGTTATCTTGCTCANATGGGTGCTATGACCGGGATCTTATAAATACATTGTGTGACTACCACTGTTTTCTTGTCAACATAGCTCACGACTTTCCCTGTTATCTTGCTCATATCTCCTGCGAAGTCTGATATTTCTTGGTGAAGGTTCCCACTTAAATTCTGTTAGAGTAGTAAGCATACCTTCGGCGCAGACGCAAGAGAAGCTGTCTCCAGGGCCTTCCTTACAGGAGCCTCCGTGAGCGCATCGGGGCATTCCGGTTGCATTGCAGACCGCTTCGTCCACCTCGCACAGCAGTCCTGCGAAGCGAAAATCGCAAAAAATAACAATTATACAACATCATAACTACATTCCATATTGGGTTTTTCTTTTTTTTTAAATCCTTAACCAGTTACTGAAACCCGTCGAGTATCTAGGGAGCGTAATATCCAATCGGCAAAGACGTCGCACTGGCAAAAGTGGGGAGAGCTCATCGGAGTGCTATGCGATCCAAGGACGCCCGTACGCAAAAAGCGGAATGCTGGCCTCTCAAGAAACAACACGTCGCTGAAATGAGAATCCTTAGGTGGTCTGGTGGAGTCACCCTCCTAGACAAAGTGCCAAACCACTATATCAGAGACGCATTTAATGTAAGACCCATGCAGAATAAGCAGGTAGAGACACGACTCCGGTGGTACGGCCATGTCACGAGGAGGCCGGAAGACTACATCGGGAGAAAAGTGCTCAAATATAAGACAGAACCGAGAAAGCTTGGACGACCCCGACTAACGATGGATGTCCGTAATTAAGAAAAAACTAGAAAACACTGGAAACCTAGACCCAACGACAACCCAGAACAAATGTTTCTGGAGACGACAGATTAGGAAAGTCGAACCCAAATAAAAATGGGAATAGGCCAGAAGAAGAAGAACAAGTTATTGAAATGAGATAAAGAAGAACAGATCCATATTAACTTACGTAAACTAAAATCTTTTGTACGTCTACTTTTACCGTAATTATGAAAAACACTTATTTCATTAAGAGACATTTGTTCAGTAATTCTTCGGCTCAAAATATTATTCGTTTCGGAACCACATTCGTTAGTCGAAATCCGCGAAAACCCAAATGCGACTTTCCTTGGGTTTCCATAGAAAACCATTTCATTCTTTCTGAAATTTTCATTACACAAAGGAAAATTTGATGAAATAGAAAAGAACACAATATAAAAGGGTTTAATTCACCAAAAGTTGAACAACTTCCCAAATGGATGGACGAGAATAAAATATACACTTCATACGAGTACTATTATGCTGAAAATATGTAGACGACGATTTTACCATTCTTCTTCCTCCTCCAAAATTTTCTAAGGCAAGTCTCTTTTTTAGTTCAAACTCATTCATCGAAAATTTTGTACCTTAATATCCCTAAGTTCCTCTAATTGCGACATGAAATAAATATTTATGTTCCCGAGAAATTTGAAACTGCCGTTATGTTACACCATATCAGCTGCTCCATGTTGGTGAGCTCCACTAAAACATTTCTTAGCTAAATTCATATTCGAAGAATCACCGAAAAAAGTGAAGAAAATTATTCGCTAACTGGAAAATTCGTTCGCCGGTTTAGTCGTCTGTCCAAGAATTACTATTTATTTGAATTCAAATTAAACTTCTCCTTTTTATATTGAAAAATGACAAAAATTTAATGTACAAAATTAAATCAACAAAATTAGTCTTTTTAATAGTATTTACATTTAACTTCTTGATACAAGTATTTTTTTGTTTATTCTAAATGTAAAAAAAGAATTTCCACTTTTGTGGGTAGAGGTTATTTTAAACAAAGAATGTTCAAAGGATCTGTGTCTTATGTTATCTGTACTAAATGTCGTACATTTGAATGCTTTTGTGCTCATAAAACTTTTGTGTGTACGATATTTACAAAGAGGAGCAAACAATAGTCGTGATTCCTGAAGCGCAAAATTAAGCACCAAAGTAGCTGGATCGGTTCAAAGACGGAAACATAACGGGAATGTTCCTAAACTGTGTTTTTCAAACTCCAATGATGCCGCATCGTGTTAATCGAATGATGTTACTATCCTATGGACGAAACATAAGCTACGTATTGTACATCTCAGTTCATATTCACAAAAATGTGGAATATTTTATTTTTAATCTCACTCGTGGAATAATAAATTTCAGAAATCAAGGGGCATTTGTTATTATATTTCAATTTATTTTCACTAATTTCCTTCTAATAGCAGCACTGAAAATGAGTTCACTAATAAAAACCCAAAGAACTAAGAACTCATAGTAATACGATGCCTCTATAAACAGTTTATTACTTACAGAAGAAACTTGAGAAATCAAACATAAAAGCTCATTAAATTATGACGGTTCTAGTTATAATCAAACATAAAGCTCATTAGTAAATGACGGTTCTAATTAGTAATAGTAGAAGATTAAGTAAGAATCATCTTGTCAACAAAAATCGTATTATGGTTAAAAACGAGTGTCATAATACAGATAGAAATTGCAGAGGTACTTCTATCCTTTCATTCATTGAAGCATTTACGATACAGCAGTAATCGGATGTCACCCGTTTTGATCTTGGCGTGTTACTCTCTAAAGATTTATTCCGCATGACGAGTCAAACCTAACACTTGACTTGAGAAGAGTGCTGGGGAAATACATAATGAAGCAGAGAGCAAAATATTTCACTAGATTTATTGAAAGAAGCAACTGGTTTTCTTGACAGTTCTTAGAATATAAATATCAAAATAGATTCACTATTGTATAATTAATACATAATTAGTGACACTAATCGCAATACAACTTCATGAAACGTACAGACATAAAAAATTAATGTTATCCATGATTCACGCCCAACAAATTTTCAAAATAATAAATTTAATAATAAATTTATTGTCAAAAAAGCAATACAAACTGCGTATGACCACGTGGAGGACAATAAACTAATTTACTCTCCGGAAGCAAGCAAGGGACCATCCCATCAATTCCGATCAAGGATCTTAAGGCAGATCCTGGCCCGTTTTTTTTTTTTTTTCGGTTTTCCTTCGGGTAGAGGCGGATTTATTATACAGGTTCTCTAGGCTTGTCTAGGGGGCGCGTTTATTGAAACAAGAAATCGTGAATTTAGTGTTATTTCAATTCTTATGATTTGTAAACACTATACTCAGAATAATCTACAGTTCGATAATAATTCGTACATGTAAAATAATTGTTTTGTGCCAAATTACAAACATGTTGATATTCTATTAGTGTTATAACATAGCTATCTTTTCATCTTATCTAGGAATATTTGCTGAAATTTTCCAATCCGCCTCTTTGCCTTACGGTCCTGGATCGGAATTGATGGGATGGTTCGTTGCTTGCTTCCGGAGAGTAAATTAGGTTATTGTCCTCCACGTGGTCATACGCAGTTTGTAACTGCTTTTTTGACAATAAATTGATATTTGAATATTTCACACACATTATAAATATAAGCACACGTGGATTTTGTTACACAATTTCGTATTCAGAGGCAATTTTATGTACTTTGGAAGTAAAACATTACTTTATGATCTCAAGAAATACGGCATGCGATGAAGATTCACGTCTATTTTTACGGAGATTCATTCTTTTAATACTGCATTGTATTAACCGGGGTAAAAAATCTTTTAAAAAAACTGATTGAAATATGGATAACAATAAACTGCAATGAAAGCAAGATTTTCCAAGGCGCGGGACATTCATAACGATTATTTAACAAGAATGGCGAACTGATGTTTGATGAGTTGACTGATTTTTTGAGTAGAATTTAATATTTGTTCCCCTTCTCCGTTGTGAGGAATTAGTAATTTTTTCTTGATACGTTGTCATAATAACGATCAATGAAGACAATAGTAACACAATTTGTAGGACTATTAATTACAATTTTTTACTTCGCTATCTAATAAGTGAAATATATTAAATATATTTCAATCATTAACTATATTTTCTCCAAAATTAACTTCGTCTATAAATGATATTATACAGGTCTATTCTTGTTTTCAACAAAATTTTTGAAATAAGATCTTTTAACTAATTTCATCTGTACACGCACATGCGCACAATCTTAAACTAATTACACAAAAATATCCTGAAATTTATTATATCAGTCTTAACTACATTTAAGTGAAAAACTTTGACTTTAGCATAGTAACAAAATTATATAGCAAGAAGTCTCACTGAAAACACAAAAAGGTGAAACGCCGTAGTTCTAAACTGAGTTCTTGTCCTTCAGTTCTCGTCTCTCGTGTTGCGTGTAAATAGCGACAGAACTGAGGTAAGTATGGCACACGAAAAAGAGAAACATTTCAGAGAACTTTCTTAATGTTGACCTATTTTCATAACACAGTCCCATTCGGTTTTCTCTTGATAAATGAATCATGAGCATGTTAAAAAGTTACACTGGCAACATTACTTTCTGCTACACAACCGCAACGTCAATATCAACGCATGAGGGCGGACTCTTTATCTATTGGAGGAACAGAGAAGAATCTGTTTAAGACTGGGGGAAATCTGTGGAATGAAGTAATGTCTAGAACAAGAAATCGTTTGTTTAATAGATACCAGCAACTTAAAACAAAACTATTAATTCATACTGAAAATTGTAATTATTAAAAGAAATGTTACCATTGTAAAATTTTATGGAAAAAAATGTTACACTATATCGGAAAATATTCCGAAGAAATATTACACTCACTATTTTGAGTGAGACGATCTCCAAATTAAGCATCATGAGAAAATTTTCTAGTAGAGTCTTGAATGGTTCCTACTAATTATAGGAAACTTACAAGCGTACCCGAGCGCACTCGTTTTTTTTTGTTTTTTTTTGGTTGCTTTGGTAACATGTTAAATAATATATTCATTATTTCAAGGCTTAGGTGTCATACTTTGCTTACTATTTTGAATCGTTACATGGAGTCGAAAGAAAATTTGTCAAAAGAATAACTTGCATAAAGAATTGCGCAATGTATTTGCGTAAGAAAAATACTCTTTTCATGTCATTAACCACGAGCTTCTCAGACAGCAATGCGATGACTTTTGCTACGTTTGGAAAAATTTCTAAGCTAATTATAAACGCTCGTAATACTTCCTGTTATACCCGTTCGAGAACCCAAATCTCGAAGTTCGTGTAACCACCCTTACACACTCGAGATGCTCTATCATTGATTACTCGTCCGTTTTAGTGGATAGACTTCATGTAGATTGATTCTCACAAAGATACGTGTAGAGTGTAAACGTTGTAGCATGTATGATGACTAATCGTCGAGTCATTTATGTAGCATCACCAAACAGACACAAAATATATAATATTCGTACAAGTGGGGTGAATAGGAGGAGTTGTTATATTAGTGAATGGAGATTTGAAAATCATCGAGCACGCATATATACACTGCGGGGTAGTAACTTCATCGCTTCATAACACGTATGTTTTAAAATGCATCGGAGTGAAATTTGAAGTGAGAAAGCTCCCGTGTATTATCAAGACACTCCCTTATTGGAAGGTATCTGTGCCACCCCTTTCACATTTACCTCCTTATAGTGAAGAGAGATGAAAATTTCGAGAGAGAGAAAACGAATACAAATATATCACATCAAGACGGGAGGGAGAGCTAGTCACACGTACACGGACTCAATGATGTCCACTCTGGAGTCAGAAATTAAAAAATCACCCCTCCCATCTGATGTCCCTCCCCTTATCCCCCACTTTTCTAAAGAGTTTGTGTTTTAGATGTTCAAAACTACACAGGATGATGTGAGATTGTCCAAGGAAAATGGTTTACGTGTTTTTTTTTATCAGTGAGAAATCTATCGCGAGGCATCCCCTTCAACATTTCAACCCTTTGGGAAAATGGGTTTTCTCACGTTTAAATCTATAATACATGGGAGTTTTTTCACCCCAAATTTCACTCTGATACATTTTAAAACAGATGTTACAAAGCGATGAGGTTTGGACGCGCAGTATGCAATGATACCCCGACTTCCACGACCCTTCGCGTAGGCCATCGGTGGAACAGACGTGCACTGCGGGTTGCCGCGTTGCCCCTAGTGCGCGATGGAGCCGAGCGAGGCGCGTGTGGTACCAACCAATCAATGCGGTGCTGATGACTCGGAAACTGGTGTGCGTTGAGCTATAATGAGAACAAAGCGTTTGAAACGGAAATTGCTTCTCCTTAGTAAGCGAAACGATAGTACAGTAGTAATGCGACCGATGTACACGTCAGAGAGAGAGAGAGAGCTTTCACAGAAACGATAAATGCATCGAATCGACACACGGAGTAAATGGTGCTCTTTTGTGATTCGTCAGAAGGAAAATAAATATTCTGTGTAGATAAAAACAAATAAAACACTTTCTTCTTTGAGGCCCTTTCCTTACAAATTGTGCGGCGTTCGGAGAAAAATTCGAATTGAGTAGAACGTGATGCTCTTAGTGTCTTCGTAAGTTGACGAGACAAAATATTCCACCTATTTCCCACTAACCCAGAAGCTCACTCATGCTGTTCAACTGACGGACTGCAGGCCACATGCGACACGTGAAGCTGCTGCTCTTTTTGTCGACCCGCGAGTTACAGTATATGTTATGTCACATTTTTCATCAAAAGTTAGGGGCAGAACTTGGTGTTATTAACCTACGCTGTGAAAATTAATATTTGACTAAAGAAGAAGGGAATTTATGGGAATGACAGGTTCCTGAGTACAAAGGACATAAGAACAAACGAATCTTGACACGATTTCCAGGACTAGAGAGGGCATCAGGTCTTCAGGATGCTCAGATAGTGTAATGTTCAGACAGAGTTGACGAACCCCAGATCTGTCGGCCGAGATTCCGGGGAAAAATAATTAAAATGAAAAAATTTGACTGTACATATCCGGTGAGAGAAAACAGAAAATTGTGTTCGGAATACAACACTCCCTCATACATTACGACATGGAAATATTTTATTATAATACTAAATATAAAAAAAAACTTTAAAAAAATAAAGAAATAGAGTACAGCATAAATTAACATACAATTGTTGATCGCGTTACAAATAAATAAATATCACCCATAGTCTCTTTTCGTCGGGCGACATTTTGCCAAATCCCGTGCCATGGCGGCCCCATCGATCGAGAGTGGACCGCAGGGTCGGGTAAGTTGGACAGCGCTGCATAATTTTAGCTAAATGGTAGAACACGGGAACTGTGGAGATAGTTGATACAACTTCACATCCTGTGTACGCGTTTCATTTCATGCTCAACAGTTCGAAGAAAAAATAATTAACAAGTATCATTCGCGACAACCTAAGTCCCCGCTTTCAGTAATTAATTATTTAAAACAAAATAATTATGTTACTTAAGATGCACGAGTTAATAATATCTAATATTGCCAAAATTAATGATGTCTTACCGGAGTATCCAGGAAGGCATTGGCAGGCGTATCCATTGACTGCATCCTCACAAGTACCATTGTTGAAGCAAGGATTGGACGCGCACTCGTCGAAATCGTGCTCACACGCACTTCCTGTAAAATATAAAACATTCTTATTAATGAACTCGGTTTTAGTAAATAAATGGAACTGATATTTCGTATGAACATATTTGCTTCAGGGACTTGAAAGATATATCACATTCCTTCCACGACGTGTATGTTCTTTACATTAGTTTAGCTATTATCAGAAGAAAATGAGTTAGATAAGTTTGTAAAATGTTAAACCACGAAATATTTATAAATTTCTTCTAGTAAAACCAATTTAAAATTTCTTTTTTTCGCGATTAAAATATTTTGGAATTCTGAACAACGTTATGGTCANTCTTTTTTTCGCGATTAAAATATTTTGGAATTCTGAACAACGTTATGGTTACTAGACGTGGAAATCGCGCAGCATTTTACTTTTTATTTCAGGAAAGAAAAGTAATATATTCCTGAGATATAGCGTTTGGGATCTTCCTCTCTCTCCACATTTGTTTTCTTAATTACAAACAGGTACCGTAATATTGGAAATTTTGGATGAGTTAATTTTAAGTTACTTTGCAACGTCAACAGTCATGTGAAAATTGCCACGGACCGGGACTCGAACCCGGGAATCTGGCCGCA